>NW_019289930.1:103168-195367 GCF_000500325.1 Leptinotarsa decemlineata
ATACAATTAGCATAAAACCCATTGGAAACGAGATATTGGCAAAAAACGTGCAAAAAGTTGTTTTTTTTGACTTTTCACCCCCAGTTTTTGAAGTTGCGGCCGTCGAATCATATGTGAATTTTGAGAATACTTTCATGATGCCAAAATACAAAGTTTATACAAATTTACAGCTGGGTATGTTCACTTTCCTAGGCAAACCCCCTAAAATGACTGGCCTGACTGGTCAAAATGAAGTGTGGCACCCATACACGTATTCATATACATATCATATACAAGTTAATGAAGTGTGAAATTCAATAGGGCTCCGGAGCATACTCGTACAGTGCTTATGTATTGAAAAAGTGTAGAATGCAAATTTTGTTGGCTCAGTGGATTTTACATTGTATAAACGAGTATGTATCAGAGAAAGTGAGTAACGTGTTTTACGTTTCAAAATGATAAATGACATAAATGAGTGTAGAAAATCAGACAACAATAGGTTTGTTCTGGTTCTAACATCCGAAATTGTTTGGAAACTGCGCAAGATATGATGCGTACAAAAAAAATCTCAAACAGTCCGAAATAGTCTCGAACACTTGGTTAAACCAGAACGCATTTAGAGGAGACCATATGAAGAGATGATGAGAAAATACTGTTGATCATGTCCATTTTGTTATGTAGCGTATCCTTGTAGTCAGTTTAAATGTTGTCTAACCTCAATCATCAATTATTTAAATCAAATAAATAAAAAAACATCCTTGAAAATACCCCAAATAAATTTCCACATTAATGCGCATGAGCAACGGGAACAGTTTTTAACAGTTCAGCCTCGAGAGGAAGAACGATTCGGGACGGTTCAAGACAGTTTTGGATCATTTCGCAGTCGAGACCAGAACAGAGAATTCATCAATCCGAACTTATACATAAACCAGATCACTCTATATCAACTGCGCATGATCCTGACGTCCTAGAACCTGAATTTTGTAGAACCAGAACAAACCAAATGAAATTTTTGTTTATCCAGAAGCCGAAGCAAACATGGGGTGAAGTTTTTGTAATCGTGTCTTCAATGCTAAAAGTGGTTTCAACAAGCATTATTGTAGTGAACCAATGGACAATGAAACATTCATTCTCATCAATATCAAAAATCCCAATCCTCAAAAATATTCACCAACAACAGAATCTTCTTCAAACAACAAACAACAACTGTATAAACGAGTTTCATTTAAATTGAAAGGAGTATATTTTTTAATTTTTTCCCAAAAACTAACTTCAATCAAGATACCAATGGCTGGGTTCGAACCGAATGAGCGTATGTCTTTATGTACTATCATCATGACACAAGTTGACTTATTTCTTCCGAAACTTCGAATTACGCCATTGAAAATGATAGTGTTTCATTGAGAATGGTTTATTTAATAAACCAAAACCGGTCGTAACAAAAACTGAGTAGTAGTTATTTTCTCAGTAGTTATTTTCTTTATCCTATATTCAATATAAATTTCTACATAATAAATAGGTTATCATTGTAACGTTTCTATACATGATATCTGTTTGAATTCGATAATGAATGTTTGGAGTACAAATTGAATAGGAAAAAGTGATTTACGTATGAGTCAATGTTCATATTAAAGAAGTTATTTCGAGAATATATTTTCTTTCGTGTGATTCAAGTTTCTTGTGAAATTAGTTGTTTCGGGAAGGCTTTTCGTTCCCGTAACATTTATGCATGATCCACACGTCTTTGAAGTTTTTGAAGTTTCTCATATTTTTTGTATGGAGATGAGGAAGTAGACCCATTCTGAACAGGGAATGAAAACTTTTTCACTCTTCATATAACTGAAATTGACGTTTTACGTACCATTGAAGCATTTCGTACAAGATAATTCGGGGAGTGAATTTTTTGAGGCATTTGCACCTTCAAGAATGCTTATCAAAAAGAATCTGAAAGTGAAAAATCCCCATCCTCGTTAATATCACTATGTAACTATCTATCTACTGAAGAAGAAAGTATAATAATAATATATCGTCTTTATTTTTTTCTGTACATAAAATAGGCGAAGTTTAGCATAAGTCTATTCTTACACTTAACTAAGTTGTACAGTTGAATAGTATTGTATTACAAAAGCATTCTTTTTAAAATACAAAATATGTACATTAAGTAGTGATCTATAATACAGCCATTATCAAAACCTATAAAATATAAAATAATTTATAATTAAAGGGTTTATTATTCTGGCTGTTGAAAAAATATCATTATCAAATGGCGTTTAAACTGATATTCAGATGAATGAAGTTATTTGATGAGAAATGAATTGTGCACTTTGACGGCTAAATAGATGAAAGATTCCTGAAACAGGGCTGAAGAATGATGTGGAACATGCATGTGATATTTCTAATGAATGAAGGATTGACCTAGGTATCCGTTTTCTGTATAAAGTCAGAGGAATTTTGCATTTCATTATTTTATACAGTAATAAACAAAGATTATACTGTCCGCGGTTAGACATTGTCAACAATTTCGATTCAGCGATCTTATTGGAGACATGGCCGAATTTTCTAAGTGAAAATATAAATCAACAAAAGTAATTTTGACCTTTCTGAATGCGATTTGGCTCAAATTTTGTAAGTAGACTTCCATAGACAACATCTCCATAACTGAATTTCGAAAGAACCAAAGTTTCAGTGAACAATTTACGTATTGATTGATTCAAGCAATGCCAATGAACATAAATCAACCTCAAACTATTGTGAAATTTTTTGAGTAAATCACATGGGAAATGAATTTCAAATCAGAATCAGAATAATTTTTCTGTAGATTCAACTATTGATAACGTGGTATCACCTATTTTAATTATTATAATTGAGTTTCAAGTTATGCTCAGCAGCTAAGCGTTTTTTTGATCTGAGATTAATGTTGATATGATAAACTGATAGACAATTCTTTGCATTTAAACTTGAATATATTTGGGTATCGTCTGCATGAGCTTGTATTTTGCAGTACTTTATCAAGGTTAATATATCACTTGTGTATCTAATAGATAGCAATGGCCCAAATATTAAACCTTGCACTACGCCTGAAGTTACATTACAACTAGTTGACATACTATTGTTTATAAGTACTTTATGGCTTCGGTTTGATAAGTAGGACTTTATTAAAAAAATTGTCTGAAAAACCGAAAAGTTTCAGTTCAAAATAAAGTAAAGTATGATTATTCATATCGAAAGCCTTCGAAAAATCGGGTTATTAGTGCTGTGAGATCTTTATTATTGGTATTTTTAATAATATCATCTGTGATCTGTATTAATACTGATGATGTATTATAACCTGGTCGGAAACCTACTCGACATTCAGGAATTATATTGTTATTATTCATATAGAGCATGAATTGCCGATGAATGGCCTTTTCCACAATTTTCCCATCACTCGATGGCCAAAATTTTCTGCTTTAGCATAAAAAGTATATTTGCTTATTAATTTTTTCACGTACAATTCGGATTTGGATCTCCCGGAGAATGCAAAGTAGTCGCTCACGCAGCTAACCGTGTTATAAATCAGCATCCAAGTGCTTATGCCTTGATTTGTTTTGATATATATTGTCTCAACAACAGATCCCCGACTATGAAGCTCACATATAACATTGAAAATAATGTCCAGTTTTGGCCATTCTGGTTATAAAGAACTCCAATAAGGGTTCAGAATTTGATGTATATAGAAAAATAGTAGCACTTTCAGATATATCCCTGATGTCTGCCATCATTATTCACAACAAAAAAGGTCGAAGTTATATTTTGTCCATATAATGGTCACATTCCTCAAGAGCAAATAAAGGAATACGATCGGATATTAGGAAACCAACATTTAGAAAGTATCTTCGTAAATACTCCACTTTCCGAAAAAACGAAGAATCTCATACGAACTGCAAATCAACAGACTCAATCGAATCCTTGCTAAGTGTACCTCGAAGCTCAATAATGGGTCCCTTATTCTTCCTATTTTTACCTGCAAGCATTTGAAACATGTAACATCACATGTTTATGCGGATGATATCCAATTGTACCTTACATTCGATGAAAAATGGACTGTCGCTGCAAGACTTTCTGATGACTCAGAGGAATTCTGGTTATCTATCAATACTTTTGAATCTGAAGTTTTATTTTTCAGAAGAAACATTGTCGAAAATGAGATTCCGACTGTGAAAAAAGTTTAGAGTTATTTATCGATGGTTTTCTCACTTCCTCCAAGCATGTATCTTATATAGTGAAAAATACATTTGCAAATCTATTTCAACAGGCACATTTTGAACAAGGAGTTCAGAGTGAAATGGAAAAATTATGCATATCCATAAAAGTTTGCATCTCGAATCGCCTGTTCCACGGTTGTACTTCCCACGACAACAGGGAGGCCGTGGCCTTTTGAGTTTGTAGTGACTACATGGAAGAATGGTACTGAATGGAGCCTGCAGAGTCATCAGGAGTTCCGATCCCCTTCTCTGCATAGTCCGCGACCATGAGAGGGCAGCAATTGGATCATTTCTCTTCAAAGTAGCTGCCCGAGCGACTGATGAACACGGTTTACTTTTCGATCGAGTTGAAGCTCATCTAGCAAGAGTCCCACATCAAAAGAGATCACTTTACTCCTGCAGCAAAATGAGAATGAGCATTGGCTCATTCTCATTTTGCATTGGCATAGTCTTCTTCAACAACCTTGAGAACCTCGGCTTACCAATGCGCCAGACCTTCGCTTTTCTCAGATCAAGTGGGCCGAAGTAGGGAACTGAAGGGTTCATCATTGCCTGCCAGGATGGTGCCTTCATCACTTTAGTCTACCGTAGTTATGTGATGGGTATAGAGATTCTAGGCACAAGGTGTAGTTCCTGCCACGAGGCACATGTAACACTAATGCATGTCCAGCATATGCGGTCTCAGCCCATACCCTTCGACATAACGCAGCCCTAAGATTGCTTTATTATTACTTTTTACGGTATTGACGAGACACCGGTGTTGCCTTACGGTTTGGGGAATATTGAGTCAGTTGAGAGGAACAAGAAGTAGCACATTCATTGCAACTATTTCCCATCATCAGGATCATACTGCTGATGAGCCTGATGTAATTCTTCTTGACCACCAGAACAAGACTATATTTGTAGTGAAGTTTTCAGCTCCTGGCGAGACGAATATCGTCCGAAAAGAAGAGGAAGAATGGATAAAATATCGAGATGTTCTCTTCGAACTCCACAGACTCTATCCAGACCATTCTGTCAGGATGGTTGCTTCGATTATTGGAGTACTTGGTGAAATGATGCCATCTCCGCTCTCGGAATTCAAGATCATGCTGGCTTGCCGCAGTGAGGCAGAACTCTTAGCCAGACAAATGCAAAAGGCTGTCATTCTTGGCTCATTGCACTTGCTTAGGTCTCACTTCATAGTGTGATGTTAGAATTTTAATTGTCATGTGTGGATTGTAATGTTTCACTTATTCGTGTCTGATTTATGGTATCAAAGTCTCATTTTACTTATTTTTCTCTCGTGGGACTAGTTTCTGCCACTGGTCTCAAAGTTCCATAATATGGTTACATGGTAGAGGACCATTCTATCGTTTTCATAACATGATGACTGAAATATTTTGAATAACTGGTCCAAATTTTCGAGGAACTTAACATGAAGATTGCTTTGAAACTGTCCCTACACTTTAATAGTGCTTAGTCGAATACAGGAGGACGGAAAAAAGTCTGAGATTTACGATCGTGTTAGGATCGTAACAAAATTATTAAGTCAATAAAATATGTTTTACATATTAAGTTCCATAGACCAGAGAAAACAAGTGTCTCACAACATGCTATAGAGAACGGCCACAGAAAAAATGAGTGCTTGAAATTGTTGAGATAGGCTTTTAGTCACCTTTTGAAGTTTATAAGTCGAGAACAGTCTGTTATACACTTTCTTGCATAATAATTTGAAAGTAGAAACCAGTGGACGATTAGGAAACAAGTATAATAAATAATACTAGACACTCATTCAATTATCTTCATTTATTTTCTCTCCATACTGAATGGTTCGTAAAAATGTATATAGTAGGCCCAATTCAGTTGTGAGATTTAGTTTCAGTCATCTTTTGATGATGCAAGTCGAGTAACAAGGCGCTTCAGTTCTGGTTTGGAAAAAATGTTTTCAATAGGTACCAATTTATGATCAACAATGGTTCTCAAATTAGTCCAATACGACTTCATTACTATGAAGGTCAATATTACCAAGAGTCCACTTTTTTGAATTTTGGAAACAATTTCATCAAGTCTTGAAGAATTCAACAATGAAATCCTCTGCGTCATGACTATTTCTGCGTATTCATTGACCATTTGTAGAAATCTATCAAAACTGATTTCAACTCTTGGTCTGGCCCTATAGGTATTATAATTTATATTGTATAATCAACCAGAGAATAACAGCTTTCTGGGTTATATTGACACACCGAACATTAAATATGATATGTTTCAATGAGAATGGAATACACGATTATTCGTATGAAATAGTCTCGAATATAGAACAAATATTTGCCCTACCCACTTGTTTTCCCGGCCACACGTACCGACGATGAATGAATGTCGAAAGCGCTTTCACGTTTCAATAAATTTCGAACGCGACATCTGAGAGCTCTTCATTTCCTAGTTTCGTACGTGTATTCAAAACTCCACATTCAAGATTATTTATTTGGTTACGGATCCCTTCCAGTGTTCACCCGCATACTGTTCCACGGTCGAAGGTTACAGACACAGGGTAGGCGTATATTTCGAAAGTTTCTCCAAGTCTAGTACACGAGTACCCAAAATAATTCGCGATTTGCGTTGTGCTATCTAATAGCCTGAAAGTTTTAAACAATTTATTGAAACAAAAAAGAGGTGTTCATTTTTTGCGAATATCTCAAAAACTATTTGTATCATGAACGGAGTGACCTGATGATGAAAACATAATTTTCCCGAACATTTTTATTTCTAGACCCGTTTCGCTAACACCATAGCTCCCTCGGTAGAAATGGTGTTGGCGAAATGCATCTAAAGCTGAAAATGTTTGATGAAAAATCAAATATTCATGATAAAAATACAATAAAAATTCACACCTCACTAAACAGTAGCACCAATATTCATAATTTTAATTTAGCGGTGAAAATTTATGTAAAATCCGGCTCACGCACGCGATGACCTACTCGGTCGCTTCAACAAATGAATATTTTAATCCATGAAAAATAACTATTGAGAAATGGAAAAAATTTGATTATTTGATGAAGAAAGGTGGAACTGGAACCTTTGGCTTAGAATAATAGTACTGTTTTCAAACACTAAAACTCGAACACTCTTCTCGACGCTAGTTCCATTAATCAAAAAGTACTCTTCAATAGACATTTGTTTGTGAAGAACAAAATATTTCTCATTTGTTTTTTGGTATATATCCTCCCAAAATTTGAAAAATAAACAAAAATGAATCTGTTCAAAAAATAAACTGTTTTTTCGTTAATCAGCTGTCGTCCCCATACGAAAGACAACTCTCAAAAGTTGAGAAACTTGTGCGAGCTAAGAACTAACGAGGTCTTACCTTTTAACGTGTGATTCCTGACACGGATCAATAGAGAATCAATAGAGGATCCAATAAAGTGTAAAAAAGGACAAAGAGAAAAGATCACTCCAAAAAGTTACTGCGTTCTATACCTTCATATTCTATACCTTCGAAAAACAATATTTTTCCGTTCCCAAAACTCAAAATTCACCTTGAAATTTTCGCCCCAATTATGAAAAGCTGTATTTCTTTTGACATACGTCAAAAGGATGAAATGTCAAGATGTCATTTGCTATAGTATACGTGATACATTTATTTTTTTCAATAAATTGCGAGCAAGCTGACGCCTCCAGAAGTCTCGCCTACCGGCAGTGGCGCAAAATTCCCAGTGTCGAAAACTGGACTAGGTTTGTTAATGCTCGGAACAGCTGCAAACTGAAAGCAGAGAACTTCACAATCAAAGAATTAGGAATAAACTGCTTGCCAATCCCAACGGGTCTAGATCCTTCTGCTCGATAACAAAAGCTGTTAATCAAAATTTTACAAAATCCACAATTCCACCACCCACTATTTCCACACTAGAATCCACAAATGCAGAAATTACTTTTCGACGAAGTCTAGTCAAGGAGTCTGGTCCTGATGAAGTGCCCGTCATCGTACTTGAAAAGTGAGCAAATGAACTCGCACCAGTATTTCGTAGACTTCCAACCTGTCTTATAAGGGGGGGTTTTTCCTTCTTGTTGGAAGATCTCACGTTCAGCCATTTCTCAGGAAGGGCAAGAAAACTCTTCCAAATAACTATTGCTCAGTCGCTTCACTATCAGTGATATGAAAAATCATTGAGAGAGCCGTAAACCACCATATCTTCAAATATTTGAAAGGCTTTAATATCTTGAGCGATCATCAATATAGCTTTCGGAAAGAAAGATCAACATGGCATCCATATTTGGAATAAAGCAATCGAAAGCTGTTGCACTTGATATTTCTAAGGCCTTTGACCGTGTGTGGCATGAGGGTTTGCTGGCCAAATTTCGATGCTATGGCGTGTCGGATCATTTTTGGCTATGGCTCTTCAGCTTCCTGAAAGGACGTCTCCTAAAAGTGACTGCGATGGATTTGTCTCGAATATGTGTGCCATCAACGCTGATGTTTATTGAAAAAAAAAACTAGAATCCAATATATTGATTTGCTGACGACATTACACTTGTCTCGTCATTCCATTTGGATTCCAGGATAAGTGTGTTGGGGGTTGAAATGGACACCAATGTGTCTTGGCACAATCATGTCGCTGGAATTGCAAAGAAATCTCCAATGTTCGGAACACTGTGTCGAACCAGTTACGAAAACAGCAACTTTTGATACTTTATGAAGCTGAGATCGAACCTTCCTTGGAGTATTTTTCTCATGTATGGATCCCCGCCCCCAAACGTACCCTGAAGCTGCTGGATTGCATCCAGAAAAGAGCCATTCGCCTGATTGGAGACCCACTTGCAAACTTGATAGTCTGGAACTATACTTTCGCGGGAAGTGTTCAAATGACTTGGCACATTTGATTTCACCAAGAGTACACATCAGAAATACGCGATGGACTGTGGCTGTTTTTCCAAGTGGTGTCAATCTCCAGCGATTCAAATCCAAATTTGATCGCTACTTTCGCACAGGCACCGCTCTTAGAGCGCCTTAAGAATTTTTCTGTACTGCCTGTGTTTTGTCCTTAAAAAATATTCATAATTTTTCATCTTCTTCTTCCCGGCAAACGATCTACTTCAACATCGTCTATAAACAGAATTCAATTTCAAAATTAATCAAGGTTTTCATGTAAACCTTCAACCTTGAAAAGATTGTTATTTAACAAAAGCATAATTGAGAGGGAAACTGCAATAGAATTATTTTACCAGCTCATCATTCATTCAATTTTCCACACCGAGTATATATTCATACAATATTCATATTCAATGGTTCAAAATAATTTTTGATGCAACTGAATCGGGCGTCGCGTCGCGTGCCAGAGCCAAACCACTCGTTTTTACACGCATTTTTACCGCTCATTTGAAAGTGTAAATATTGATACCATCATTTCAGGATATATAGAACTCTTTGTTTGCACAACTTTTTCAATCATATAATTTTTGTTTGGGGAGGACTGAAATTTTGTACAAGGGCACATGAGCTAGACTATCGCTATTCAAACGTTCAATTATTCTAGCTGCATTATCGCCTTCGGGAGTACAATAATCGGGATACGGTATCAACCCATTGAATGAATATGTGTAAACTTTTTTTCAGATACGCGTTGTGTTTTTGTGTTGGCTTCCATGGGTTCTCCGCATGCAGAGACCCCCCGAAAACAACGACTACGTACCATCGTCAAATCGACCTTCGCCACCAGAAAGGAAACCGATCCATTTTCCGGAGGTGGAATTGAAGGAGCGCTCTTCCAAAAGTTTATTAGCCAACGTTTTAGACATAGACGACGATTTCAGACACAACTACAGGGGTGGCGGAACTCCCACTCCCCTGCCACCGGCGACCTTTTTTAGGACAGTTTATAGGTAAATATAACAATTTTGATGTTTTTCACGAGTGTATTGTGATAAGTTTCAATTCGAATTTAGTGTTTGACTTATTTCAATCGATTCATGAATGAAAATGTTTTATCAACTTGACGAATCACGTCAAAAATTTGTTAGAAAAAATTATATAGAAATATTGTTCAGCTGATTTGGTTAGGACTTTGTTCAACTATAATTATAGTATGTGAAACTTTCTTTTTATAATTTTTTTATTAATCAGAGATAGGCCAGAGGTAACTTTTTCAGGTTAGAAAATCTGGAAAAGCCCAAAAATTCAACGACACCCAAACAAAATCGCCGGGAATAGCTATATAATAAAAAAAAACAATCAATACAAACACTGAGCCACCGAGTTGAATACTACTCTTCTGTCTCGTTTATGTAGCACTTTTTCAAAAAAAAAAGCAGTATAACTATTTTTTTCATCGAAGGCTAAGCACATCTTCACCGGTATCAGGAAGTTGCATATTTTAATAAGGATCTAGAAGTGATTTCGAATAGGGGTGAAACTAACCAGGTTCAATCCAATGCCACAAGAACCCAGGCATCGGTTTTCTACAAAAAGATATATGTCTCTGAACCAGATATAATAATGTCTGTACAAGCAATTCTGCTCTCTGATTCGATAAGTTTGATGTGGGTTAAAATGGACATCAATATGTCTTGGCACAATCATGTCGCTGGAATTGCAAAGGCTGCTTCTCAGAAGCTTGTAACACTGATCCGAACCAGAACTGTATACACTTCAGCAATTTTTCATGCTTTACAAAGCTCAAATCAGACCTTCTTTGGAGTATGGAGCTCCGCAACTAAGCATAACCTGAAGTTGCTGGATTCCATCCAAAAAAAAGCCATCCGCCTGATTGAAGACGCGAACATCACTTACAACGTTTATAGTCTGAAACATCGAAGAAAGGTTGAAGATTTGTCTATCTTTGATATATACTTTCACAGAATATGTTCAATTGACTTGTCACATTTGATTCCACCAAGAGCGGTTCATATCAAAGATACACGACGGACTGCTCATCGTTTCGAGGTTCAACTCAGTACACCTTGAACTTTACTGTTTAAGAACTCTTTCATTTGAAGAACTGCATTAATGTGGAATTAACTTCCTGAAAATGTTTTTCCAAAGTGATTTAATCTCCAAAGATTTAAATTCGATGTAAATCGCCTGTTTCGCACAGGCACCGCTCTTAGGGTGCCTTAAGGATTTTTCTGTAGTGTTTGTGTTTTGTCCTAAAAAAAACTGGTCGGGCCCTGTCGATAAAACAGATACTTTTTGATTGGCGACCAGCATTATCGACCAATGACCATTTTCCACACCTCACCACACGATTGTCATTCCGTCTGAGAATTATGTGACCTAAGCAAACGCACTGAGCCAAAAATGACAGCCTTCTGCTATTGTCCAACTGAGATTTCTGTCTTTTGCGTTCACCTAAAAGTTTGCGCCGGTCGAACCATATCTCCGACACATTCAGAGTGTGCACCGGCACTACCAATTAGCAACCACATCTCACAATTGATGTACTTAATCATTAGATACAAAAATCATGTGCCCTAAGTAGACACAATAAACCTATAATGCCAGCAGCCTTCTGCATATGTCAGGCCAAGATTTTTGCCTCGCTGAGGCAAGTTGACATAACCATGAGACTATTATTTTTCCGAAGTTTGAGCTGGTCGGGCCCTATTTTCGAAGCACCCATACATTCCGGAATACACGCCAGCATTATCAATCGATGACCACTACCAACACCGTGGGGTAAGTGATCATTGTGTCAGAGAATCAATTGCCCTAAGTAGACGCAATGAGCCAAGAGTGACAGCCTTCTGCATTTAAAGAAAGTTGAGGGGGCATCATTCTACCGAGGACTCCAATAATTTGAACAACGATCTTTGCAGAGTGGTCCGAATAAAGTCGAAGTTTGGAGTGAAAATTATGATATGCCATTCAATGACATCAGGCTTATCTGATTATATGAGCCAATAAATTTAGCACTTCCTATTTTCCACGAAGGATTCAGTATCCCCCGGAGCGTAGGGCAAGACCCGTGTCTTGTCAATACCGTAAAAGTACCCTGGATGATAACAATTTTCTCACAGGGCCGCGTTGTGTCCATGGATACTTATATGCTGAGATCGCATATGCGTGACATGCCGACAGCATTAGGATTTCAGGTGACTTGCAGCAGGACATGCTTCTGGTGTCAGGTGTAGCTGTTAAATTCACCAAATTAATCTACTTCAACAACAAAGTCCATCGCCACTATCAGTCACACACTCGTAGACCTGAATAGAAGTGTAATCACTTAATGCTTGTAGATGGATAAACAAATAATCTTTCAGAGAATCTGAGGCTTGATGATTCCATAAGGTATTAGGTTTGGTTGAGTCCAAAGTGAGTGAGTCTATTCGACCCTCCACCGCAACCCGCAAGAGTTTATTGTGTCTCAAACCTATTCACACTCTACCAAATAAACCCAGTTTCTTAACGAAGCCGATCAGTTTGTATGGTGAGTAGTCTTTCAGGTCAGATGGTATAAGACTACAGCTCTGGCAAACTGTAAAGACTTGATTCGGTCCCCAGCGGGACAAGCACAAAGTATATGCTCTGTTAATGAGGTAATCCGATAGTCAAGTTGCAAGAATCACATCTTGATATCCACGACAAGCTTCCTATATGAGGGTTTTTGCACGTCAGCTACACCTGACGATGCCTTAGATTCAGCCGTGCAGGGCTTTTTCGCCTCTGGTTTTATTGAATCATCACTTAAGCGCAAACGTTTGCTAACCTGCTCATGGGGGTTTGTTTTCCCACCTGAGACAGATTCGGCGTACGCCGCTCAATAATCTGGTGCAAGGCGGTTTTATAAGGTAACACGCTCTTGAGGAGACGACTTAGTCGTTTTCTGGCTGCACCACCAAACCTTTTTTTTAAGGTTCAGTTGTTGGATTAGGAGTTGAGGAGTTGAGAAGCTCTCGCTCCTCAACTGAATTTACAGGAATATCAGTTGGAGTCGTTAACTAGACATCCATCTACTCTGTAGACTCGCTCTGTACTAAATTTACAGGGAGGTCAGTTGGAGTCGTAAATTCGACATACATCTCCTCTGTAGACTCGCTCCTGAATTAAATTTACAAAGAGGTCAGTTGGAGTCGTAAACTCGACATCCATCTCCTCTGTAGACTCGCTCCTGAACTAAATTTACAAAGAGGTCAGTTGGAGTCGTAAACTCGACATCCATCTCCTCTGTAGACTCGCTCCTGATCTAAGTTTACAGGAGGTCAATTGGAGTCGTAATCTCGACATCCGTCTCCTCTATAGACTCAGCGTCAGAAAGAATTTTCAAGTTCATTCTGTCCATAAGTCCCACGAGTAGCTAGGGAAAGAACGTTAATCACGGCAGAGCCCCCCACTACCGCGGTGCTACGACGGGAGGGCGCCCGGTATCTCGAAGGTTCCCTAGAGGCAACTGATAGGCTCAGTGTCATTCATCCTTTCGGAACGGATACACACACCTTAGGATTAAGTCACTGTTAGGATGCCATTTAGTTAGGGAATAACACAACCACAAGTGATTCTGTCATTCCAGCGGGGCTACGTGGAAGCAGGCATCCGATGGCCGGTTTGCTCAACCCCCACATCCCGAGCCAATGCACTCGCCGAAAACAGCATGCTCAGTTGTTCAGGCAGTAAAAGATGAACAAGGACAGCCAACCCGCCGTGGACAGTATTAAAGCAATGTTAATTCCGACTCATGGAATTCCTGACGCCATCTCCTTGTAGTTTCTAGAATAAATTATGAAATTTTTGGCAATGGTTTCGATGGAAACCTGGCCAATGAAATGATTTTTTATCAAAATTAGGACATTTTTGTTATTAGAGAAGATTAAATCTCATTGTGACTCCAGCCTTGAAATCCCGTGTTCTTATATTTTCGTAATTTATTTTTCTCCGTGGCACATGAGAAGGTATTAAACTACCTGTGCAGATGAAATACCACATAGCAACTTTACCCCACCAAATAATAGAGTTATACGGTCACAACGCTTACCGCCATCCTTAATAGCTTGTGATCCAACAATATCAAGAATTACAATGTCGCCAACTTGAAGGTGTCTAAAAAACTACTTGCACTGTTTTTTCTACTCAAAGTACAAATACACTTTCGAATTAGTAGAATTAAGCAGATTTTCGGAAATGGAGTTTTTCTAGAGAAGGTTGATTTTTTTAATAAAGACTCCATAAAGCCATACCTTCTTCATGAAATATCTGTTGAGATAAGCAAGGTAGATAGAATGATACATTTTTCAGTTATATAACACTTCCACCTACTGGCACGGTGTTGGTAGTTGTACTTCAAAATCAACAATAGCCCTGGAATATAACGCTTTTTTTATATAACTTCATGAGATGTCCTCCTACTCATGCTCGTTCCTCTTTTCAGGCAAAACGAGGAGAGCACCAATGGTGGTGGGCCGCGCCTTCATGAATCGTCAATAGTTTCGAGCAACCATGCCTGTATCAGCGCTGATTACGAGTTGGCTATGATACTGAAAGAGATCCGATTTATCACAGATCAGCTGCGCAAGGAAGACGAAGCCGCGACAGTGACCAAAGACTGGAAATTCGCAGCAATGGTGGTCGACAGATTGTGCCTTATTATATTCACTCTGTTCACTATCATAGCCACGTTAGCGGTGCTTTTTTCCGCGCCCCATATCATTGTTTCGTAGCCATCCCGTCCCGAAGATCCAGATGCTCCTCCTTAGAACCAGCTCAACTCCGATATAGCCCAGGCACCGAATACGGATTGAACGTTCGAAACGTCGTTGCCGCCAAAATAGCCGAAATCGTACGTGACATCATAAATCCATCAAAGGCATGATAAGAAATAGTTCACGTGCCTAGGGCTCCCGCTTACCCCTTCCTTTTGAAGTTGTGTTCAAATTAAAAAAAACATTATAGATGTATCTCACGCTTTCGGGTATGGCTAATTTTTGGACCGCCTTGCGCACTTTTTCAAAATGAGGTACTCCACCTTCTTTGAGTCCAGTTCTTGTAGTGAAAACCAGTATATGTGGAATTCCAAAATATTTCAATAAAAATCGATTTCTAAGGCTACTGGGCTAATACTTTTTCTACATGTTGGGTCAGCAGTGTTATTTTTCAGTTACTATTGATGAGGAACGTGAAATGCAGGTCAATGTTGTTTTAGATAATAATAACAAAGACATTATAAAAGTATAAAAATTATCCAAATCAATATGAATCCAATTCATGAAATGAAGAATATACAATGTGACTCGTTTTCAATGAATCCATTTCTATATATCAGTTGTTGACTCTGCGATTTCTTTGCGTTGGTGGATCTTCGAATGTACTTCTATAAAGTAATGAAAGATATATATCTTTTATGAGCATAGTATTTTACTTGCGATAGTTGAATTGAAATATCAAAAATTTAGATGTGTGTTAGACCTCGCCGATAGATACTTGATGAAAATCCATTAAAACATTCGAATCTCACAATAAAATATTACGTGAATATGTGAATGAGAATCATTCAATTTTGAAATACAAACTAAAAAACACATCTCATTTTTGTTTCGAAATCAAATCTTTTGGCCAATGGAGAAAAAAATACAAATTTTCATTTTCCATGAAAGCACGTGCTTGTCCCATATTTTTTTCGAAAATATTAGAACATATAAAAGGTAGTGATCCCTTTTTCAATTTTTTTTGTTACGTATTCTTCCTTTATTTGAATGCAAATTCCTAACAGTTTCCAAAAACTGGACTGAAATTTTATCAAAGTTTGAGAAGTGATATCCTGGAAACTTTGCCTTATTCCTTCGAACAGATCTTTCTAAGTGGGTATTCAAGTAGCCTATATTTCGATTTTGAAATGTCCACACTGAGAAAATCATAACGAATAAGATTTGGTGTTTCTCGGAGGTCAGTCTTTTAGGGGCTATTACGCCCTTATCCACTTCGAAAGGAGCTTTCATTTCAGATAATTTCCAACACGATCCAAGTTTCCAGAAATATTGGTCCTTTGAGTTTCTCTAGAAACATTCCTTGTGTCCACAAGCAGAATTGAATCCGCCCTTCTGGCTTGCATGCTTCAATACCATTTTGTCAATGATATTCCTCCTCTGATGAAATATTTGAACCACTTGACTTTTTTTGCCGCCAAATTGTCGAATAGTTCCACCTTTTTCTACAACGGTCACATGTTGTCTGTTCTGTGCCATTTGTTTCAAACATTAAATTGAATGATTAGATTGATATTCATTGATAATCGAACAAATATGGCAAGTAAATTCATCAGCACATTCAGCCGTTAACTAATGAATACGCGTTCAACATCGATGAATAATAAAAACTTGGCTATATTTAATTAGTTCGGACATTCCCTCTTCCCTCTCTCCAGGGGATAGGTGAAAGCACTCGAATGACCTATAAATAGTCAGATCTCTAAGGAATAAGTCCAGTTATCACCGGAAGACGATTGTGGATACTAACAATCGAAACTTCGTGAAATAACTTGGTTTGGAATCTTTAAATTTTTAATTTTCATTTCTTGTTAGTAACTTTTTAGTTTCCATCTCGGGTTAACAGTCTATTTTTTTGATTTTTTGGGTATTGCTTGTATTTTATTTTTATTGTAATTTCGGTTTCTTGCTCCATATAATTGTTATTTTTTCAGCTAATTTCTCTTTTTCTTTAATTTCTTCACAGATTCTTTCAGGTATTTCAAATCAATTTATTTCATAGTAGGCAATGGAAAACTAATGAAATGCACCACGAAACATTGTCAACTACTTTCAAAGAAAACTTGGCTATAGTTGTTATTTTGTCTAAATTCAAGGTACATCAATCCAATGTTTCGCTTGATATCTTATATAATTTGAAAAAAAATCGATTATCAACATTACATATTTGAAAGAAAATACACATTACCTCTCGCAACTTCTTCAAGGAAATATATAATAATATGAAGAAATCAGGAAATTACTTCTCAAACTTGAAGAAAACTTTATTTGCGTTTTAGAGAAGTGACAGAAAAATGTATGAGAATAGAACGAAGTTTTATAAAAAATACTAGAACCGAAAATGAACAGTGATATTTCCAAAAAATTAATTTCAATTTTGAATTTGAAGTTCAATAAAACTTAAAATAGTACCCCTACCCCTTGTAATATTCTATGCCAGTAAAAAATATATGTTGTTCATTGTTCGAATATTGAACGTTTATCTGGCTGAATTTGGTAGAAATCTCATTTCAACAATTGAGAAACAGGGGTGGGTTTACAAAAAGCGGGACACACTGTAATATCAATGTAGTTCCATTCACATATCATGAAGAATATCACTGATATTCACAAAGTTTTGTTCAGTAGGAAATCCATGGGAGTAAGAGAGATCAACAAGCATGTTTATGAGTTTACCACAGTTCTCTTAGATTTCCACACTTCATGAATGACAACCTGAAAGAATAGGTTCCACTCAAATCAGAAGCTTTACCAGTTGCAGTCAAAGATTAGCACAATATGAAAATACTGTTAATAGTGTAATTCAACTGGGAAAAATTCACTTTATACACTCATTCATAATGCCGTTGAAGGATAAGTTGAAATAATAAATTTCACTTTTTGGTAACTTAAGTCAAAATAGCAACTTATGAAATTCATTCATTACCTGTCAATCGTTTAAAAAGTGATAACAACAAATTGTTTCCTTGTTTCAGATACAGTTTATAGTCCGAACAGTATATTAATAACATTATTCCAACCTTAAATTTGTTTGCCTCCACCCAGAAAAAGTGCTTGTACCCAGAGAAAACACTATCGTTTGGCCAATCACAAAAATTGATTGAAGGAAGTAATATTTTGAACAATTATTGGCTGCTTCATACGCCAAATATTTACTTTCAATTCATCTTTTACTTTTAGGAAGTTATCACAATGTTAATCAGTAAGGGCCTTGATACACATTACTTACTACTTCCACTTGTGTATGAATTCTTCTATTTATTTACATTGTGACAACACTCTTGAAATCAACAATAATGAAAAAAAAGTAAAAGTTTTGTATATGAACCAGCCATGAAACCTCATTGGATTCAAAATGTTATCTTAGTATTAGGAGCATTTAGATAGCAATGAAACAAAAGTATTGAAATTCGACTGATGCTGCCATTGATTTCATTTTTACTCATTTCAATTTTATTTTTCGCATTAGGTATTTTGAATTATGACAGTATATCTGAAACAATACAAGTACTATCAGAAATGTACAATCAGGTCAACATAAATAAAGTTGCAGCATATATTCATTGCAAAATTAATGAATTCACTTCATAATTTTTTTTCTGGAGAAAGTTTGAAGCCCTCTCACGAACACACAAACTTTGTCTTATATTTCTTAAGACCTATATAGTACTTGTGATGCACTGTTTGGAACTTTTGGCGTAGTAATGAATATTACTGGAGTTTTGTAACACTTCGACACGTGTTTCGATCACCAATTGATCATCTTCAAGAGGAAGATTAAACTCAATCTTCATCTTCAAGGGGAAGATTGAGTTTAATCTCCCTCTTGAAGATGATCACTTGGTGATCGAAACACGTGTCGAGGTGTTGAAAATAACGATTTGGTGTTGGGAAAAACTCCAGTAACCTATATAGTAATTATAGATAGTTAGTCCTCTATCAAATATGCATCCTTGTTGTCATTGATGATGAAAATGTGTAAGTTATTTCAATCTCTCCATGTGACCTTGGAGAAACATAAATACGATGACAAAATAATTAAAGCTTTCGGGCCGAGGTTTTCAGTGACAGTATTTTTATTCGGATTTGAAGGCCGTCGGTTTTTGGAATTTCTTTCCGCTAGTGCGAGTGGCTAGCTTCTTCAGAGGTTCATACATCTTGAGTTCATTTCTGATATTTATCTGTTTTTTGTTTAGAATTATCACGTATAAGACCAAACAAAGGGCTGTTCGAAATAGGACTCATTCCATACTTTTGGATTTTCCAGCTTTTGAATTCATCCAGAAACCTTTTAGTCATATACCGGTCTCCCTTATTCTGTGATCGTTCTCTATGACATGTTGAGCGACACTAGATTTCTACGGTCAATGAAACCATAGATTTCAAGGAAACATGTTCCTTGTAGCGAGCTAATATAGTCCGTTCGGTTTGACCAACATATTTCTTATCACAATCCTCGCAGAAATATGTTGGTCAAACCAAACTAACTATATTAGCTCGCTACAAGGAATATGTTTCGCATGTTCGGTTTCATAGACCATAAAGAATGACCATAGAATAAGTGGGAAATATTTAAAATTGTTGAGACCGGTACATGACAATATGTTTCTGGATTCCTTTAAAAGCTTGGAAATCGAAAAGTCGGAATGCGTTCTATGAATAGCGACAAAGTTTCTATTTCAACATTCCTTTGTTTGGTCTTATACGTAATGATTCTGAATTAAAAACAGACAGAAAACATAGAGGAAATACATAACAAATTAGAGGTATTCAAAACAGGTAGTTCAGCATAGGATCAATAACAGGTAGTAGTTAGGTAATACTACCAGGTAGTACTGAGTCCACTAGCATATAAAATCACTAACATAGTAGTAAAATTTAGTCATAATGATCCCCTGAGGACGTTAACTTGGTTAGCGAAACGAGCGACGAGAGACCGTAATTTTTGTTCCGGTGTTGGGAAAGTGTTTCCAATATATTTATTTTACGCAAGAGGTTCCAGTACTAACTACCAAAATGCAGAGCAATTTTTAGGTGGCCTTCAATTGAACTTCTGTTATGTTTACCATCGAGGATTTGTTATACATTCGTAACTCTGTTTGATAACTCAGTATAATAGGATGGTTCATATTTACTGATCAATATAACGTCCTTACAATGATATATATCATGAGGAATATAAGAGTTATTTTTATAAAAAAACATTGATCCTACATAAGAAGTACAAGTACATAATCAATGTAGCTACATTGTTTGTTTGTTGATTACAGGGATGAAATTCGAACGAATCCACTTTCTGAAATGTGAAATTCCAAATATTTCCATATGTGAACTTTTACTCATAATCCCGATTATTACTGATTCAGGGAAAACCTGTTTGCGGTGACGGTCATTTTGTTTCACGTCCGCAGCATTCAAAACCAACATTTTCAAAATGGCCGCCCTCGAATTAATGTTATTCCAACGTCAGCCGAAGAGATTTAGACTAATGGGAGCATACGGGAGCTTGTTTTTGTATATTTGACAGGGGACAAACATGTATTTTCACAGTATTGAACACATCTACTTATCAACTCTTCGTTCTCTTAAGCAGTTCAAACAGATAAACTAGGCGAATAGTGTTGTTTTTGAAATCACCTCACGAAGGGGTCGGAGCGGTTGTCAAATTAATAAAGTCCCTAAAAATAATGGTCATTGAATAAACAATTGTAGGTTTTACTGGATAATTTCGTTGAAACTAAGATATATATTCTCCGATATGTAAATATGTTCGAAAGTTAACGATAATTCCTCAATTTGAACAACAAAATAAATAAAAAGAGACTATATCTGTTCAGTATTCAAAATAATGGACGCAATATAGATGAATTCATGGAAAGGGATATATCTGAAAATAGTATAGGGTATTTTTCTGCGTAATGCCCGTAATTGATCAAAAAACAGCTCAGGTGTTGAACTATTCAGTTGAAGATTGGACATTATTGATCTGTGTGCTATGTTATAGCACCAGTTCTAATTCTTTCATATACCTGACCCAGCATGTACCGGATTTGAACTGCTCCTGATAATCGTGCCCCTTGCAGCTGGTAATTTTTATACCCAATTTTGTTTATGTATCGTGTTATTTAGGATATTGACATAATCATACTGTGATAATTCAAATTAAAAATTGGGTTAATCATACGTGATCCACAGTTTCGTATAGCAACTGATCGGATGCAGGTGAAGCAGATAGTACTCCCCCTCTTGCGCATCTGTGATTTGCCATGAGTCCCACCCTAGAATCCTTTTTCACAATCCCGACAATATTACTACAGAGTGTTTTCTATCATAACCGCAATTATCCGGAAACTCTGGTTGGATTATTCTTCAAAATGATCTTTCCCAGTCTGGACTTTTGATCAACTCAACACCAGTTTGTTTTGGTTGAAAACTCACATAATCGAATATCACCTGAATGATTTTGAAGAGTAATCGAATATTTTTCGAAGATATAGAGAGAAAGAGAGAATTCTCTCTGTTTCTGCAACATACCTTGTTAAAAATGTAATACCTGTTCATAATTTTTCAGTAGATCAAATTAATCAAAATGAAATTTATATTTGAAAAGTATATATTACATAGTAGCTTTTATAAAGTATTGAGAGAAATCGTATTTGAATAGTGTATGTTTCAGTTATATCATGATTTACATTTAGAGGCATGTGTATATTTTATAAAAGTAGATTATTTTACTAGTTGAAGATACTTGTTATTCATCATAAGTATAATTATTATTATTAATATTCGTACTGGAAAACATAACTGTGAGAGTAACAAGGAGTTACTATAATCAATAAGTTTTAACTAATAGCTAGTATCCCGCATTCTCATCCACTCTATGAAAATAGAATGTTTTTCTCTCAAAAGTATACAACGGCTGAAATAATACTAATGACCGAACGTATTACCTTCAATTTTGATGATCCTGAGAAAGCGAAACATCCAATTTTGTTTTCCAAAGCATGTCATGGTCATCTTGCTGTTGATTGTAAAAATGATATGCTTCACTGTACATAAATTCTACATTTAAATGACATATCATTTTCAAAAATACCATTAGATATTTTAGTGTAGAATACAGTTGAAGTCGGGTATAGGGTTCTTTTGACAAAACTTTCCCCTGGTAGCCAATGCTCATTAGTTTATTAATGACGAAGTTACTGTCTGATCTGTGTTTGATTTTTCAGTTCGAAGGTACTTTTCTCTGAGCTGGAATAAACAATCCCAATAATGAAGCATTGTTTTTTGTTGATTCTTGATATTTTCAGAGCATACGACTGTTTTTCTCAAAACTTTTTGAATTCAGTAATACTATTTTGAGTAGCTCAATGAACGATTTGAATTCACCTAGTACATCAGGCTGTGAATTTGCTACCTTCATACTTTCTTGTAAAAATTGTTTATGGTTTTTAGAGAATTTATGGAGAGGGGTTCACAACTGCATTTGAAACAATAATCACACTTGTTTGTTGGAGTTTGAAGGAGATATTTGAATCCCAAAATATTCTGTAATGTATTCTAAAAATTAGTGTTATGTTTTTGGCTATTCACGATGCAGTGTAGGTATATCATTACAGGGAAAAAAATTGAAACGAATCTTCTTTCTGAGAAGTAAAATTTTAAGCATTTCCAGATGCGTACTTTTTTTAGGTCAATACAGATCAGATCGTAACACTAGATTAATACAGTTGATACAAATAAATTTCTAACAAATCACATGTTCTTCATATATTTTTGGACAAAGTAGACCAATACATTCGACCCAAAAATCAAATCAGACTATAGATTGCAATTTAAAAGGCTCTGTTTGAGTGAAAATTTAAAAAAAGGACTTCAAATCATTTCCTTTCTGTCACCATATTCCATATTTCGCCCTCTGAAGATGTTACCGATTCGAAATTTGCCAATAATGAAGTATATGTCATCACAAGTAGTTGCATTTTGGATGATTTGACAATATCTTTTAGATTCATTTGAAAGCTGGATTTAGGAAATAACTTAAAGTAAGTAACGATGATTATTCTGCAGAACTTCTAGTCATAGACCGGAAGTTTTTTGTTATTTAGGTAAATAAATATTGTTGAAATGATAAAGATAAATAATGTTAATGAATAAAATTCATAGATCACACATATTATAGTGTTCTTGTATCTAAAATTATATCTAAAATAAACACACATGTGTTAAAAGGTAGAGAGGGTCCAAATTGTCATGTAATCCTATAATTTGTCTTCAATTTGAGTGAATTGAACAGAATTGTTCGAGCCTTCCCTATATCAGCTGATTACAATTCTGAAAGCATGTCTTGAAAACAAACACATTTTGTCACATGTAGCCCAATAATTTGCTTGATTAGTGTACGTGAATATCAGTAACTAGTGACAATTCGATTTTTTCTCTTCATAGGGAAACTTCAGATAAACATAGCATTCACCCAAAAATCATAGCATAGCAAATATCCCACTCTGAATCTCACATGATTTTATTGTCACTTCCAAAATGATCGTTATGTCACCTTCTGAGTGTAATAGAGTATAGCTTGACAAATTGAATGGAATAAATCATTAGTCGGAAAAAATACTCTTCAATGTAGGTATTTGGAACAACATTCACAATTTGGGCTATCTCTACATATTAATATTAAGAGGAAAATTAAAAGTTGAATTGCTCTATATCGTTAGCTCTTTTAAATCCAGACTTAGGAAGTATAACATTTTAGCTAAACTAAATACGGGTAAACTTATGAACTCAATTCGCCAACTTTTAATTTTTTTATAGAAGTCATCGCCAAGCGATCGAACCGTATATATTTCGAATGTAAGCGCTTAGTGTCATCTGTCTTTCCTAATGGCTTAAATAAACTGGTGGTAAGAGGTGCTCACGCTTGTCAATTTGACAGACTTTCTCTTATAGTTAAAAATTGTTTGAATTGTGAAACTTTTCGATAATATCCGTAATAATGTAAGGTTATTTTATTATTCGAACTATTAATAAGTAAGTATTTCTTCCACTAATATAATTTGAAGATGCTCGGAATTAAAACAAAATTCTCTGAAAATGACAATCCACTGCTGGTCTCTGAAAATCGACACTAAAACATGTAATAGCTTCGAATAAGTCTTGTGGGACATATTGCGAACAGCAACTTTGATGATTTCTTCATGAACATCGGTAAGTTTTTCGCATACTCGTCTTGCATAGCTGTGAAGTGCTGTTTTCTACCAAACTGTTGTGAAATTTTATTACATAGTTTGAACTTTGTTGAATGAAGTTTAATTAAAGATTCGAACGAAAAATGTTTGTTTCATTTCCATCAATATTCATTTTCCTCCTGATCTCAAATTAACTTGGGTCTCTAAAGTATTTATTGAAAGGGAACTCAATGAGGTGTAATTTGAGTCCAAAGAAGTTTTGAATAATTATGAGTTCGACAGAGAGTTACAAATGAAGCGATTCTGAATTACTCACTTCATTTTGGAAATGATACTTGTGATGCACTGTTTGGACCCTTTGGTGTAGTAATGAATATTACCCAACTAGCAATTTCATATTTTATAATAGTTGCGAAAACGTTTCGAAAAAACAAATTATAAAACTGTATTACTCCCACAAATATTTTCAATGTGTTTATGAAAATGCTATAAGAAGGAAATTAGCAACGTTTTATTGGTATTTTAAAAGGCCTTTTACAAACACTGCAAAACAGTTTCATGAACATTTCGGCAGTTACTATACTACTTAAATAGTAGTTTTGTAAATGTACTTATAAAATAATCAAAAGACAATTTTTTAAGAGTTTTACACTAGTTTCAAGTAAGCGTTGTAGAATATAATGCAGCCCAAAACGATAACGATAAAATGAAAAAATGTTCAAAATGTTTTCTTAAAGGCGCAATAAGTAATTCTCTATTGGACACTAGAAAAATATAATTAATATGTTACCAACTGAGAACTACCAAATAGAAAGGTTGAAGCCATTTAAACTTAACTCGGCTTTTGCGAGAGATACTTTTTGGCTTTTTACTACTCCATCTTGATACAAAAAAATGTGGGAATCTTCCAAAGAAAGGAAGGAAGCATTCAATTCCGAAGGAAGTATCTCTATACATAGATTGTAGATCATGTTTGTTCTAAATAATATAATCCTATAATGTCTATATACTTTTCAGCTGTAAATATGTGCGGTATTCCAAATTTTCAACTCATTTAATGTCAGTATTCCAAACTGCTATCATATCAAAATGACGTCGTTCTATAAAATAATTTGATATAATTCAGTACAATGCTACCCCTATAAAACTATTAAGAAACAGTTCTAGGAGTGATGGTATTGCGGCAGGGTCGGACTACTTCTAAAGTTATAGAATTCTACAAAAGTTCTCGTATGAAGTTAGGATTTCCCACGTATAGTTTGTATGCAATGCTGCATTTTATAACAGTTATTTCGTTGTTTTGGAATTGTAGTGAATATACCATACTATAAAATAGTTAGGAAATATTGTAATGAAAACAAAATTGTGTTTGAAAGCAGTCCAATAAAATAATTTCATCACAGCTACAGGAAGCAGTTATAAAATAAGCTGGAAATAGTTATATAAAGATCAAAGATTATATAAATATCGCAGAAAAGTGCTATGAAACTGCTACAAAACAATTAGCTTTTATAAGAAAATATGTTCTATAAGTCAGCTATTAAAACATTTCTGTGATAATTTTGTGACAATTTCATAACGGTTTTTCAACTTAATTTTTCAGTTTCTATGACAAATTTATAAAACACTTCCATTGTCTACAAATGTATTGTGTTCACGGCTCGTCTAATATAATCAATTAGCATTTTGTAAGTAATTATAATATATCAATAAAATAAAACTGTTGCAGCACCATGAAATTATAAAACAGTTTTGCTGATTGGGTTCTGGAGTTGTATCCCAAACACCAAACCGTTATTTTCAACACTTCGACACGTGTTCCAATCACCAAGTAATCATCTTCAAGAGGAAGATTGAACTGAAATGAGATGGAATTGAACACCACCACAGTTGAAAAATTACAAAGAATACTAATTCAATATTTCAATAAAAATATCTTTTGTTCATGCACTTTTGAGGCTTTCAGTCATGAAATTAAATACATTTTATTCATTATAAATAAATAAACTATAAATAAGATCAACTTATAGTAATTAGACAACAGTGTTTTTATTCATTTCATTAAATTGATCATGAATTACCACAAAATAAACAAGTCATCAATCACACATATTTAAATGCAATACACCGAACTTTCGTATAATCATACATTACATGTTTATTGTTTTGGTGAGTTTTTCATATCAATTTCAAAAATTTGAATCATTTTCGTGCCCTTGAAAACTCATACCGACATCTATAGGCGTGAGACGGAATACTTACAATTGCTGCTAGGGTTCTACTGTATTCATGAAAATCGAGGAAATGTGCGTATTTAAAACTATAGGCGCGTGCAAGTGAAGCCTGGAGTGCGGTAAGGGGTATCGGCACGGAAGGCAGACCCGTACTCAAATTAAGTTTAAATGTAAATAATAATGGTTTCAGTGTGAATGAAAATCAAATCAGGACAAAAACAAATTCAATTAATTTTTATTTATACATATCCCAAGTAAATGATAGAAATAGGTTGTAAATTCAATACACTAAATATTTTTCTGATTGATTCGGCCGTTACTTGATGAAGATCCGTAGTAATTTCAAACTTCATTTGAAAAATATAATCACAACATGTTTCGCTAGCACAGTAGCTTTCTCAAGTGTATGATTCATACACTTGATTCATTCACTTGAGAAAGCTACTGTGCTAGCGAAACTTTATATTTTTTCAAATATAAAGTTTGTGGAGATCAAATCGTGAGGTGTAGGTAACCCCGAATCTGGTTGAGATACGTGGATGACACCTTCATAATATGGAACAATGGGAATGCAGAACTAGACATCTCCATGAAGCACATCAACAACGTAAGTCCTTCCATCAATTTCACAATGGAGAAGAAAGTCCACAACGAATTGCCATTCTTAGACGTATTGGTCAAGAGAACCGACACTGAATGTGAAACATCTGTATATCGAAAACCCACTCTCACAGGACAGTATCTGAACCAGGAATCCAATCACCATCAATCGACTAAGAGAGGAACCATCAAGACTCTACTAGACCGTACTTTCGGACTCTGTAATACAAAGGAAGGTATCGAAAAGGAACTAGGGAGGAACTTTAACGAAATGGTTACTCCAAAGTGATGGTGGAACAGGCTTTAGCTAGAAGACAGCAAGAGCTCCACAAGGAAGAGAAGCCGCCACACCCAGTGTCTGTACTTCCCTACATCAGAGGATTATCGGAAAGGATAAGAAGGATTGGGTCGAAGTATAAGATCAGGACCTGCTTCAGATCTCGGAACACTATCCCTAGCAGCCTTACAAAAACCAGATCACCAAACGCGGACTGTGATTCCAAGAAATGCATATACCGGATACCTTGCGAGTGCGGAGGATCATACATCAGTGAAACTGAAAGGCCATCGAAAGTTCGCATTGCCGAGCACAAGAAACACACATAGCGAGAAGAAACTAGCAAATCAGGAAAATCAGAGCATGTTTGGACTCATCAACATAACATCAAGTGGGCTCAAGCTGAAATAATCCACAGTTTAGAAGTGAATTCAAAGAAGCTGCATATATGTTGTCTAACAACGCATTCAGTCAAGCTATCGTAGAGATACGCAACATATGCAATCAAGCGGAACACAACCAACCCCCGCCAAAGAGTCAGCTTCCGCTAAAACCGACGAAGCGTAGAGAGGAAAGAAGGGATAAGTGAAAGCATTCGAGTGACCTATATATAGTCACATCTCTGAGGAATAAGTCCAGTTATCACCCGAAGACGATTGTACATACTAATAATCAAAACGTGTGAATTAACTTGGTTTGGAATCTTTCAACATATTCTTTCAGGTATTTCAAATCAATTTATATCATACTAGACAATGGAAGTCCGAACTAATAAAATGCACCATGAAACATTGTCAACCACCTTTAAACAAACGTAAAAATTCATTGTCCTTTGAAAAGAAATTATTCATTATAACTTGTTATAAAATGAAATCTAATATCTATACCATCAACGATAGGTGGGTGGATGATAGCCGCTTTCCTTTTAGGGAAACAATGTTTTGGGAAAGAGTTTTAGAGATTAATGAAAGCTATGTTTCAATAATTAATACTAATATACATGGTGTCCAATGAATGTGTGACAGACCAAACTCACATTTTTTTTTAATGTAATACTCAGGATATTTTTACTCGGTTGAATTTCTTGAGCAGAGTGTCTTTCGAAAATATAGGGTTGATTGGGTTCAAACTGGATGGTTTGGAAGTTGAAGTGAAATTTATGTCGGAAGTTGGTTTATTAAACACCAAATATATCCTACCCGATCAAATGAAATGAGGAAAATTTCCAACCAAATATCCTTAGGAATAGTGTATTTTCACTACGTCTCCATAAGTTTACCAGTCGTCGCTTTTTTATACAAGGGTAAACAACAGTCAGCATCAGTTTTTCTATTTTTTTTCAAACGGAACGCTCTATACATCTCTCCTGTATCTGTAGTCCTGTATGCCGGACAGTCTCATCTTCCTGTTCACACATCCTGCATAGAGGTGTGTCCACTAGCCCCATATTATGGAGGTGTTTCCTTAGTTTACAGTGGCCAGTCAGAAATCCTACTGTTAGGCGTAGATTTTTCCTGGTCATCGCCAGATATTTCTTCAACGTCAGCTTCCCAGGGTCGCCCAGGGTGATCCTGGCAAGATTACATCCTTTGATTAGATTCCATCTCTTTGAGGATTGAGCATGGGTGAAACATTTCACTAGTTCCACAATTGTCGAAGTCATCAGGCCGAAGGTGCCACTGGGTCCTAAAATTCTTAGTCCAGGCGCTTCCTTGGCTAAAGAGTCGGCAATGAGTTTACCTTTACTCCTGTCGTGCCCTTTAACCCACCTCAGAATAATGTTATTATCTACCGAGGCTTTGGCTGAATCTTGGTGACACTGTAGTACCAGCCCTAAGGTTATACGTTGTTTGTTCAAGGCTAATAGGGCTTGTCTGTTGTCAGTGCAGATTGTTATGTTTTTGCCAGAAATTCCTTTCCTGGTTATTTCTTTTGTGGCGATTGAAATACCAGCCAATTATGTTTGGACCACGCTGGTATTTCTTACCATTCCCCACTTAATTCTTAGGCTTAGTGACCTGGAGTACACTCCACACCCTGAACCTTCTTTGGTTTTTGAGCCGTCTGTATAAATCCGTATTGCATTTGTATCATCTGACTTTATGTTCTGCTCAATTTGTATTATGTAGGGTTTATTAAACACAAACCTGGGTCCAACTGTATCGCTTGTTGCCTGCAGCAGAGGTTGCGCAGTAAGCGCTTCCCGCCATAGGCCCGGCCTCAATTGACCTTTTCCTAGTTCGAGGTTAACACCAGCCGTGCGCAATCGTACCATGTCCATCAACGCAACCTCCTTAACGTACAGATCCAGAGGGGTCAGACGCGTGATTATTTCCATTGCCGCGGTTGGTGTTGTTCTCATGGTTCCTGTGAGGTTTGAACAAGCCAGTCGCTGTATTTGATATAACTTCTGGATGGCCATTGCTTGTAGAACTTTCGATCCCCATGCAATGACTCCATACGTTAACATAGGTCTTATTATTGCAGTGTAGATCCAGGTGACCACACGGGGTGAAAGACCCCATGCGCGTCCCACTGTCCTCCGACATTGCTCATAAGCCACATATGCTCTTTTTGCTCTACTCTGTAGATGAGAGTTCTATGTTAGCTTCCTGTCGAGGATAGTACCAAGGTATTTTACCTCTTTAGAGAAGTTTAGTTTGCTTTTGAATATTTCGGGAGGTTTTAAGCCCGTTAAATTTCTTTTCCTGGTGAAAAGGACCATCTCAGTCTTCTTGGGATTGATTGACTCTGGTGAAAAGGACCATCTCAGTCTTCTTGGGATTGATTGACCCTGAGTGTTCCTTAAACCATATTTCTATTAATTTGAGCTCATCCTGCGCTCTATCGCACAGTATGTTTACAAATTTGCTGGTCTGCAAGATAACTATGTTATCTGCGTATGCAATTATGTAGAATTCATTTTTGTCAAGGTGATTAATCAGGGTTCCAGAACTATGTTCCAGAGAAGGGGTGATAAGACCCCTCTCTGTGGACATCCCCTCATGACCAGTCCTTTCACTGTGATGTCTTCTACATTTATACGTATTGCTCCACTAAAGAGCATTCCGAGAATCCATTCTTCTACTACCAGGGGTACATTCCTGGAGTGCAGTTGCTGGGTAATTGTTGGAAAGGTTGTTTTATCAAACGCTACCTCGATATCTATGAATATACCCAGGGTGGATTCTTTGTTGTCCAATGATCTCTCGATTCTGCCAACCACATGGTAAAGGGCCGAATCAGTAGACCTTCCCGGACTATATGCATGCTGATTTGGATGAAGTTGCTTGTAAACCAGTACTTCATCTCACATAGCCTCTCCATGGATTTTAAGAAAAACGATGTGAGACTAATTGGTCGGAATGCTTTTGGTAGGGTGTAGTCCATCCTACCTGGTTTGGGTATAAATACTACTCTTACTTCTCTCCACTTACTGGAAATATAACTCAGAGCCAGAGAGGCTCTGAATATTCCAAACAGGTGCGGCATAAGAGTGTCCAATCCCCACTGAGGTAGGGCTGGTCTTATACCGTCGGGTCCTGGTGACTTGAAGGGGGAAAAGCCCGATTTAGCAGATCTTATTTTGTCCTTACCAATTACTGCACTAGCAGATTGCCAGTCGCATTGTGAGGGTGTTGTTGGTACATCCGTCCAGTTCATCGTTCCAGGAAAGACAGAACCTCGGAAGTGAGTTTCCATAAGAATCTCAGCACTCTCCTGGAGGTTGGCGGCTTTGTCGCCATTTTTCCTCGTCAGGATGCCGATACTTATATGGTGGTCATTTGAGAGTGCCTTCTGTAGCCTAGATGCTTGTGGGAAGTCTTCGGCTGCCTCACAATAGGCTCTCCAGGTTTCTTTTTGCTTTCTTCTGCAGACTTTTTTAAACTCTCTGAGGTTGGCTTGATATATACCCCAGTCCTCTTCGAGTCTTATACGTTCTATACATAGGACCATCCCAGAACAAAATGAATAAAAATAATTTTGAAATGCAACAATTCACAAAAGATGTTCGAAATAATCTTCCGTATTGAGCTATGCATAATAGTCTATCAACGATTCCTTTTCAAACTTCGATTGACATTGATATTGACCGCAACGCTTCTCTAATCATATTATTCATGTTTTTGATGACTCCAACAAATTTGATGACTCATTCCGGAGGAAATGTTAATGAATGTCTCCATTCAGAGGCCCATCAAACAAATATGGTACTATGACTTGATCCCCAATTATGTCCCCTCAAACATGTATCAATCATCTGTTCTGGTTATCGACTCCTCTCATCCAGTTGGGGTTCTCTGCTAGGTAGTCATGCATAGTATGTCTGTTTACCATGTCATTACTTTTAAATGTGGACTCGTTAGAAAACGAAACATATTTTAAAATATTTGTTCCTTCGCTTATTGAATTCAATAAATGTTCGCAATACCAAACTCTGGTATAATAATCCGTTTCACACAGTTCTTAATGTAATAAAATTCGGTATCAACATTCTGTTCACGGAAGTTGACTTTAATCTTCAGAGTCAACAATAGATTAAAATCCACATCGGACCAAAAAACTTTAGGTATATAAACAGCTAACCCTTGTCTTTAGATTCAATATCAACTTTCTTCTCCTGAAGATGCTAACCTTGTTAGCGAAACGCGCGTCTAGTGCAAAAATATCAGTTTGGTGTTAGGGTAATTGATCTCTAGAAAAAGTTTTCAACTTTTACACCAAAGGTTCCAATATCATCGTTTAAGCCGATTTTTGTGAAAATCTTAGTGTTTTTGGGTACTTTCATCGATATGGCTTTCTGGAGACATTTTGAAACAAATGATAACATTACGTGTGAGGAATCTGTGTCAATCGACAGGGATCCGGAATTTGAAAATAAGGACTTACATGTTCAAGTTCAGCGAGTAATTTTAAATATTCGTGAATGCTTAAAGAAGGAAAAATGTCACACTTCACAGAATGCTATTGTGAATAGAATATGCGAGTTAACGAAACTATCTCGTTCGACAGTTCTTCGAGTCATTAAAATAGGGGATGTCATCATTGACCATGCAATGAAACTAAAACAAAGGAATAAAAAATTCGCAAACGTTGATGGTGCTACAAAAGATGTGATTCGGCGGACAATTTATGGTATACTATGTGTTGCCCGCGGCTTCGCCCGCGTAGAATTTGGTAGTTGTAGTACTAATTAGTACTACAACCATTTTTATATATTAGATTAGATACCAAAACAATGAAGTATCAACCTTGGAAATGATTTGGTATAAATTACTCGACTATCCCGATTACAATTACAAATATTTAGAAACTCTACGAGGTGTCTTATTGTCTTGTGGTTTCAAATATAAAAAATTAAACAAACGGATGGTCATAATGGAATCGACACGCATTGTTCAACTCCGACAAGAATATTTGAGGCGAATGAAAAGTTACCAAGAATTCAGCAGACATATAATCCACCTCGACGAAACTTGGTTTGATCTTGTCAAATATGGCTGGGTAAACGAAACCAAGTATTGTGCTTTGAACACTCCTTCTTTAAGGTTAAAATGTTTTATAATTTTGCATGCCGGAAATGAAAGTGGTTTCGTACCTAGCGCTTTGCTTCTGTCGGCCAAAAATATAAAAGATTCGTCTGCTGATGACCACGAAGATATGACTGCGGATTTATTCGAAATCTGGTTCAGTGAGCAGCTTCTCCCAAATATTCCTCCAAACTCGGTTATTGATATGGATAACGCTTCCTATCATTCTCGGTTATATATTGACTACAATACCAAACAATAACACAAAAAAGCAGATATTGTTGATTTCATGCGAAACCATGACATGGAAATACCCGAAAAGATTCCAATGAAAAAGGTATTACTGGCGACCATAAAACAACGTAATTTCAAAAAAGAGTATATTATTGATTCGATGTGTGAAACACGTGGTCATATTCTCTTATGTTTGCCTCCATACTATTGTGTGTTCAATCCCATTGGAATGGTTTGGGCCACAATGAAAGAAAGCTTGCGGAAATGTAATCATTAACCGACTTTGAATGCTGTGGTGCTTGACAATATAAGGTGTGTGGAAGAACTGTGTGGACCACGTTATAAAAAAAGAGAACAAATATTATGTGCAAAGTTCCATAAATCCGATCGTTATTCAACCCGATGATGATTCCACCTCATCCGAATATAGCGAAGAACTTTGATTTTTCTAGCAATTTTGTTGGCCTCCATTATTTTGTAAATATATGTTTGACGAGAATTCGGTGTGAATATTGTGTTTTCATTGTATTTTAGAGTTTTCGACTACCTTAAATTTCGAAGTTTTCCATAATTACCCATGGTGGAAAAATTCAGTTGAGATAACTTTTCCATGTAGTGATCAATTACTATGATTGTAAGAATAAGTAACTGAAAAACTACTACTGAAAAATGATATGCCGACGCCGATGTCGAGGCGGGAATTCCTTCTCTGTGCTGTTCCAATAGGTATTGGAAATACTATACTGGCTAGTAAACAATTTCCGTCACATTCACTTAACATCTAGAGCATATTTATCCATCCTTTGGTAGACAATTTTATTTCGAGGAAAAAAAACCAGTAATTTCAATTATAAATTCACATGCTCAATAGCATTTGACCTGCTATAATACTCAAATGTTTCAAAGGTCATTTGATATTACTGAAATGATTTACATTCCAAGTTGATTTCACATATGTTGCTCACAGCCAGTAGAATAATATGCAGTACGATATCCTAATACAATAAATATACGATAGAATATCTTCTACATATTATAACTTTTTTCTTTTCCACTCGCAAGCGAACTGAATAACTAGGTGTGCTCAGTGAAATATATGAAAAAAAAAGCAGGAATTGAACAGAAAAATAGTCTTTATTTTCTTTTGTTCTTCAGACTAAGTTGAAGAATGATTAGCCAGTTTCAAAAATTATATAACTGAGTTGGATGATGATATGATGACTAAACATTCTGTGTGCAATAACCGCATGATGCAACTTTCTAATAACATACTAATAATTGACAACATCCTGAACATTTGTCAATGTGGGAGTATTCATAACATAGTACAGGTAAGTCAGAATGGGGCCGAGAAACTCCGTTTTTTTATACGTTATATTATTTGAATGAATTTTCTTTGGACAACTGAATTGATATAAGTTAGGCTCATCGATAGTGAACCTGAAAGTCATAACATTCTATGTGTCTAAAAGTGAAAGTTTCTAAGATAATTGAGGAAAACTGAAGATATGTCCTAAGTATCAACGTAATTTCCTATGTGCAATAATCGCATAATACTAATTTTTTACAACATATCGAAATATTTGTCAACTCTCAGAACATTCTTCGAAGTGGGCAGAACCGAAAGGGTGAGTCTGAATGAGGCCGACAATTCCATTTTTTCATTCATTATATTATTTGATCGAATCGATGACGTAGATTCACTGATATATCACGGTACTTTCTTGCATAATATTGTTTTGACATATAATCTGAAAAACAAACCCAATTCTGAATTCATAATACTCCACTAAAATAAGAGATTAGATCTGAACCAATTTTTGCGGAAAACCGAAGATAAGTACTATTGATCTGTTGAATTTTATGTTGGAGTATCATTTTTAGAGCTTTTTCTAATTGGTTCATCGGAGAAAATTAATCCATTGAGCATATGGTTTTGCATTTTTTATGCATTTATTAATGCTATACAAACTAGTCTGGAAGGTTCGACTTTGCAATTATTTATAATGAAACGAAAGAAAAAATTTCAGGAACAGTACAGTCAATTGACATAGTAAGCATCCTCAGAAGCAATAAGCTGAAGCTAGTGGAAGAATTGAAAAGATGGCTCTGATGAGTCTGAATTAGACCGTCATTGTTCCCGGTAGAAACAAACTGATATATCGATACTTACATTAGACATGATTGACATTAACCCAAATAAGTTTGTAATGTTATCAAATCATCTGTCATTATTTCAGTTAGTGAAGAGCATGTCAAAATTGTTTATTCATTTGAAGAATTAACAGATATGCATTTCGTTTATGGGGAAACAGGGGGAAATGCCAGAGCCGCTGCTGAATTATATCAAAATAGATATCCAAACAGACGTCATCCACATTTCACTGAAGGAAACGGGGTCCTTTAAATTCAGTAAACACCATTGTGGTACGAATAGAACAAGAGGTAATGTTACGGAAGAACAAATTTTTGAACAATTAGTAGCACTCAGGTCATTTCGTATAGTTCACAAGTGTCACAATCAAAACAGTAAGTCGGGTAGCACGTGAACAACTATTGTACCCATTTCTCCTACAGATGCTGATGATTATGGACTTCGTAGATTATTTTGTGAATAGTCCTTGAGGACCATTCACGGATGTTTTATTCACGGATGAGGCAAGTTTCACAAAAGAAGGGTATTTCAATAGTGGGAATAGCCATTTATAGGGCGAACAAAATCCGCATGGAGTGTTTCGAAGTTCGAAACATTTCATGTCGAAAGCTCATTCGTCAATTCAGTTGTCCAAAGAAAATATGAGGGAAAATATGACCACATACTATCGTAACTACACCACTGGTTTACGAAAATTAAAAATTATATATTCAAATTATCACGTTGATAAACTTTGATTAGTGCACCAAGTTTGAAATTTTTTCCTCCAGGAGTTTCAGAGGAAAAAAATGAATCTAAATTTATTTCCTACTTTTGACACTCTGTATCTCAGAGGGAATGAATTTTAGTGCACACCTTGATAGGTGTGCATGAATGAGGTGAGGAATCTGTAGTCGGAGTTTGTCGGTCTTATTCTGACTCACCCTGTATAATCGTCACCTTGATGATATTTGTCATGGGATATCAAATACATTGTTTCATAATTGGAAATTTTGTTGAAACATCGAACATCATAAATATGTCTCATATCAGACCTTTTTTAAGCTGATGAAAATAATTATTTTTTCAATCAATGAAATTTGGTATATCTGCTGATGAATCAAAAACATTAGAATCAGAATACTTCATTCCAGTAGTGTTACAAACCAATAATAAATAAATATTTGACTATTGTTAATTCAAGTACATGTTGAAGACATCATTTCAAGAATAGCCAGAAGACTAGAAGAACTATATATTATGTATTGAACGTGTCATGAATCACACGTTAGAAGGTAAGACCTCGTTAGTCCTTAGTTCGCACAAGTTTCTCAACTTCTGAGAGTTGTCGTCCGTATGGGGGTGACAACTGGTTAACGGAAACACAGATTTCAACAGATTTTTTTTAAAGATTGATTTATAACCATCATTCGCAAGACGATTGTGTTGCGATACAGAGTGGGTAACGAGACGGTCCCTGGAAGCTAGACGAAACATACTTACAATTCTTTTTCACCACCATGTCATGGCCGTTTGTGGCCATGTTTCAATATTATTCTCGAATATACAGGGTGGCATTGTGAAATGCATATCAAAGTTATGTTTTCTGAATGATATATGTCCTTTTCAATTCCATTTTTGGAATTCTGAGAATTATTATGAAAGTATTTTCGTCAAAGCTATCCATACCTGAATGCAGTCAAACCCGAACTAATTTATTTTTTCTGCAAATCAGTTCCTTTGAAAAACGTCATAAAAAATTCATGAAATTTGGTTTGAAAGTCTTTTCTCAAGATATTCGTAGGTACATGCAACTCGAATGAATCCCTTACAGAGTGTTAACAGATAACGGACAATTCTGTTCAGTTTTGGAACACCAACATATTAAAGTTATTTATGTATCAAGGGAATTAGGAGGGCCTTAATTACCGATGGCAAAGTTTGCGTCCCGAGGGCCTCTGGCAATATGATGAATTTCCTTTTTTTTTTGAATTAATATGTTGCCAGAGGAAACAGATATCTGTAAACTCCAAGAAAACTATGATAGTCCCCTTTACGAGGAATAGGAGCCTGAACGATTCAACTTCACTTTTTTTTCAATTGGATAGGTGTTCCATCTGCAGTAGAAGTGGAATATCTGTGATGTTATCCTTGGATTAACACCCACCTAGAAAACTAATTTGGAAAAGGTTCTACGTAAAGCATTGCTGTTACATTTTGAAATGTTTGTGAATAATCTTGGAGCTCGAAGCTCAAACAAATCCATTGGATTTATATGATGATTGTCACAACAATGTAGTATTTTCGTAGTTATTGACCATATCATCTGAGTGGCTTCAATTTTCTTTCTTCAGTTTCGCTACTACGCACTATCCGATGTCACGAATTTATGTCAATTCCAGAGTTTCTAATGAATTGATGACTAAGTGTTAATCTTATTGAAATTTACCAATGTTAATCAATAACACAAATTACAACTGAACAGTTTACTTCAATCACACTTTGTACATATCCCAATTACTTCACTGTCGCATTCTTCGCTTCCGAACTAATTGGTGTTTCATGCAAACTGGACTGCCGCTCGACGCTGTTTCGTATGCATACCACATTCAAACATTCTAGTTTTTCCGCGAACAGATTTTCTGTCTTTCGCCTTCGCTTCTCTTGAGCAGTAAGACGCCTCGCGCATGGTGATATATGACACCACCATACTTTATCGGTTAATTCTTATTACCGTACATAACTACCAAGGTGTAACATTGTTTTTGCTTCCAGATCACCAACCTCTTTCTTCACTTCGTTCACAGATAAGCAATTTTCACAAATTGAAACCTAATAAGACTGTTCAACTGCATTTAGATGAAAATCCTTCATTATTAATCTTCAGAGAGAAAAACACAGAAAATAAACAAGTCATTGCATTCGAAAAGCATTGAATTCAATATTTACTGATGTGCGATGAACAATTACCCAATATTTTTCTCAGGATTTAGAACAGCGTTACCTATTCAAACAATCAATCAAATATTATAACAAGCTCTTTCCCTGCCGACAGGCAAAGGCGAGGAATCAATATAGACTGAAGTAATTTTAAATTGATTCCATTAAAATAGAATCAAGCTCACACTCCACAGTATATTCAAATATAACTTAATTTGGAAAAGTGAACCCGATCGTGTTCTCCAATATGATTTATGGTTTCTCTCTGAAAATACCTCAAGAATCAATCACAAACAATTCTCGTTCAGAGAATGTTATGCGAAATTTTTGAATTACCGAAAACAAATCAATAATTTTCATCCACTTATGTACTGATCACACTTTTTTGCAATAACAGATGAAATGAAATGAAGTTCATTTGAAGTACCTCTCATCAACGTCACTTCTTACAAATTTGTACGAGTCGATGAATAATCATCACTGAGTTAATTCACCACATATACCAGATGATTATATGATCGCTATTGATTGTATTCAACCAGTTCCCGAAAGTTCGTGATCCAACATCAGGCAGCGCTGTTTCCACACGCCAAAGTATCCTTGGCGTGTGGAAACCTTGGTTCGAAACAACGCTGTCTGGTGTTGGATCACGAGCTCTAGGACTCGGGTTACATCTGGTTGCCTTGCAGATGAAGCTGCAGTGGAAGACAGAGGATGATATTCGTGGAGTATGTCTGTCTTCGGTCGATACCATAGATGGTATCTTCATAAGGGAAAATATCAGTGCCTTTCATTGCTAACTATGTTCAGCAATGGGCTCTCGCATGAAGTGAGATTACTCATTTTCTCTCTTGCGCTTTATCGGAAACTTTATTCAAAAATAAATTCAAAAAATTGGAATGCATATCGAAGCATAGGTCATTACGATTCTATTTGAAAAATACTCAGAAAAAGAGAAAAAAATATCAAGGAAAGTAAGACAGCTCAAATATTATGAAATATATTTACGATTTCGAATTGAAGAGCTCAAAAAACTGTACTTTGTTTTGAAAAACCAAGGCCTGCTGCGAAATTTTGATAGGTTAAAATACAAGGAATTGTATTAGCGATTTTCTTAGGGAAAAATTAAAATTGCCATTGGACTGGGCACCCTCTCAAATGGTGGTATACCAAACTTCATCAATAACAGTTATATATTAATGATTCTGTAGTCAAATCAACATTTACATCGTATCATGTCCGGTCCGGTCAAATTAGACTAAAAAATAAAAGTGAAGGTACATAAATTTACAACAAACTCCAAATACGTGTAATTGTTCAAAACATAGTTAAAAATGAGATTTTGAAATTCCGAATGATTGCGATGCCTGAAAAAAAATTTATTCGAGGTCAAAGGTCAAAAATCTGGAAAAAAATTGGTTTTTCGCGATTTTCAGGAAAGCGGTAAGATTTATCATAAAATAACCTCAAATGAAAATTCTAGATCATAAAGTTCTCTACAAAAATTGTATCAACACTTTTTTTTAGAGCCACCGTTTCTGAGATACGACGAGTCAAAAAGTTGTAAAAGTTGTAATCGTCATTATTTACCTACACATTATTTACCTACACCCAGGATGAACATCAAGAAGGAGAAGAAGATCAAGAAGAAGAAGAAGACCAAGAAGAAGAACGACAAGAAGAAGTATTTGAAGGCCCTTAATATATTTTATTATGCAAGTTTTCAATTTGACAAAATCAAAACAAACATGTGGAATAGGCCTACTGGGGAAACCACGTTAAAAAAACACGCTAAGTACACTACCTCATATAGGTGGCGTGGAAACGTGTGCATATAATGACGATTACAACTTTTACAACTTCACAACCAATTTCTTTCGAGATTTGTGACCTTTGACTTCGAATAATTTTTTTTCCAGGCATCGCAATCATTCGGAATTTTAAAATCTTATTTCCAACTATGTTTTGAACAATTACAAGCGTTTGCAGCTTGTTGTAAATTTATGTACCTTCCCATGTCTATATTGACCAGATTAACCTCCTAAATGGTTTTCAAGTCGTAGTGAGTTGGCCGTGAAACACCGTGCGGATACGCAAAATCACGTTCTTTTCATTTGACACCGGAAACAATAGACTATTTTGTAAAGCGGTAGGAATTAGTGATTCATCATGGAGGAACTAAGTGTGTAAGACAAAATTGAACTTGTGTGCCTTGTGTTATCAGCAAAGCTTAAATAAATAAAAAAAACAGTCAATTGACAGTAGATAACAATGGAACAATACAAATTCTCACGCTACATGAAGACAGGACATAAGATTCTATAAAGCAATCAAGAATTGATTTCATTTCAAATGGTAGATGATTGAATATCTTTCGACTCTCAAATATTATTGAATTTGTTGTTAATGTTGAAGTTGGCTGTGGCAGAGGTATATTGGCATTGGGTGTTATATATTCTTTCGAAAGGAAAGTATTTTTTCTCATTTAAATTAGACATACTGTTTCTCGAATGAATATGCAGTAGATTGTTAGTATTCTACTCTTCATGAAGAGTAGTCTACAGTGGTCCAAACGCTTGGCTCTACATGTATATCTTATCGCCCTTTTTTGTAGAACAAACACTGACTGCATCAACTGCTTGCTACGTAAACCTCAGAAAGCGATACCATACCTCACATGAGACTCAATTAATGAAAAGTAAGATGCTTTTCCTGCTATTCCCAACTCCTTGGTGTGACCCTGATAGCGTAGCAGCCAGATGCAGGATTTTTGTTGANCAAAGAAATATACTGCGCTTTGTATCATACGTCGTTTATTTAGGCCTCCAGCCATTTCCTCAAAATCAATAACAGACTTTACATTTTCTCGGAGAGATTTGACTAATCTAATATTTACATCGGCTACACCATCTTGAGCAATAACAACAGGGTCAACCTGCCGATATAAAGGAGATGTCTCCCAGTGACCTGTCCACCTTCCTGAAAATAAAGGACAGGATGGACGATGACCTGGGAGGACAACTCCTCGGGAGGATGTACAATGGGTCACATGTGGCCTAAGTACTGTGGGCTTACACCCACCTTCCCTACTCTACAGATACAGATAGAGAGGACATCACTGTACGAAGACCTCAGTCAAAATATCATGAAATACACTTGGGGGTTCAACAGAGTTTAAAATATCAAGCCAGTTAACTCCATTGGCATTAAGTTGGAACTTGGAGAAGTTTTTTTTTGTATAAAGCCTGCCATACGTCTGCCTCTTACCATTCCCCCTTTTTCATATCCTAGTGAAAAATGTGTGACAACAGCTTCATGATCCGAGAGTGACACAGGGATAACGTGATAATGCTCTTTCGGCAAGAGAAGCTGCCAGAGAATTTGATAACAGACATCTTGATAAACCGTCACAACAAGTCACACCGTGAGAATAGAAATGGTGTGCGAATATCGCAATATTTTCATAATAATCCTCATTCAAGCTTGCAAACAGCTAGTTTGAACTCAAATTTCCCTTGAGAGAGATGCCTTGTGAAAAATAAAATCAAACCATTCAAGATAAAAATTTCACACACTTTGGAACCGAGAGGTGAAGAAAGTAGGTTAGAATTATGTTTGTGGGCTCAAGAAAAATATTTGAATGATTGTATAAACTTCTTCAAAACAATTTCGTTTAATGATGAATCTACGTTCACTACAGCTGTAGTTGTCTTGTCCTGAGATTCAAGGTTAATCCTAATTGGGTTATAAACGCAAGAAAGCAATAGTCTCATAAAATTAATGTGTGGTGTGAAATAATCCATAATAAGATTATCGGTCCGTTTTTCTTCGAAAATGATCTGAATGGAATTATATTTTTAGACTTTCTGATAAATCAGTTTTGTGACGCAATACATAACTTCCCAGTGCAAGATCCCCTGAATTCGAAGTTCCAATCAGATGTGTCTCCTATACATAATGCAGTTATTGTAGTTTTTGTAAAAGAATGGCTGAATAATAATAATGAAAATCGATGGATAGGACGAAATAGTCGTCACGTTGAGTGGCCGCCAAGTTCACCGGACCTGAAACCGCTAGATTTTTTCTTTGGGATACTGTGTAGCAGAAACTCCAGACCGCACTCAGTAGAAGAACTATGCATCAGACTATCTACAGCTCGTGCAGAAATCACAACAGAACAACTGAAAAAAGTTATGTTTGAAGGTGGTTGACCATGTTCCGTGTTAAGAATCACACGTTAAAAGGTAAGACCTCGTAAGTCCTTAGCTCGCACAAGTTTCTCAACTTCTGAGAGTTGTCGTTCTTATGGGGGCGACCGACAGCTGATTAACGGAAAAACAGATTTTAAATAGGATTTCAAATCAATTTATATTATATTAGACGATGGAAGTCCGAACTGATGAAATGAAAAAAGTTATATTGAATATTAGAAGAAAGTATGACAACTGCATTGCAATGAATGGCGGATTGGTTGAAACAGCAAAAATTTTATGAATGTTTATTCCTGTTTCTGTCTACAATAACTTGTTGAGCATTGTTTTTCCATTGTTTGATTTGTCCATTTCATAATACTTTTAATCAATACTTTGAAAAATTTTGTTGCAACGCTGTTGTAATGAGTAACGATTTCTTGTTTTTCTTGTTTGATTTATATCGAAGTCATACAAAATCGAAATCTGAATTTGAATTATTCAAGAAAAGTGCAGAATATTTATACTGCAGTTGATTGTACAATCAGACCGCAGGATACACGTATGAGATGTCATCTTGGGATGTAACTTCTTTATTATGACCCACCCCATATATTCATAAAGAAATCAAGCATCTCAAACAATACAAACTTCCATCCGGCTATCTTTCATTCATATATCACAGATCATTACCTAACTTACATTGCAATCACACAAAAGAAATGAAGAGCTATCAAATAAAATAAATTCAATAAAGAAAATCAATTTCTCCAAGATGGAAGCGTTTTTGAAGAACGAGGATTGGGAAGGAGTTTTTAGTAATAGAAATGTTCAAATTAGTTATAATAAATTCTTGAATGATTTCCAAATTTATATTGAAATGTCATATTATACTGTCAAACAGAAGTAATATAAAATCAAACCCTGGATTACAAAAGCTTTAATAACATCCATAAGACATACGGACATGGTAAAAGGACGACTATTCGTTGATTTTCTCGAAAATACATTTTCCGATGTGTTGAAAGAACTACCTTTGGATGTGAGACACAGCATGATTTTTTAGTGAGATGGTTCACCAGTTCACAATTGTGGCACAACAAGGGTTTGATTGAATAGGACTCTACCTATGAAATGGATAGGACCCAATAACCCTTTCGTAGTATGGCCACCACGATCCCCAGATTTAACTCCACTGAATTTGTATTTATGGGGAAACTTGAAAAATGAAGTTTATAAGGATAGGCCAACGAATAAGGAAGATATCCGTGCAAGAATTATACAAGCGTGTAGAGAAATCACACCTAGAGAACTGAGAAGATTTGGAGGAAATAATAGAAGGCGCATAGAAAAATGTGTTCGATTGGAGAGAAATTTCATAGAAGTCATGAAAATATAAAATTGTCAACAGTTAAATCATGTGAAATTGATTGTTTTGTTTTTTAATTGAAAATGTGATTTTGAAAGTAGTACTTCGGAAGAATTTTGAACTACATAACATTTATCGCCACAAAATATCCTTGTTTTTTTTTTAAATAATGGGAAAATGAGAATATGAACTAACATTAACTATCCTAAAACCTCACTGATTACATGTTCCCGTTCCTCTTACAAAATTACCATTTTCTCTCTTATTGAGAAGGAATAACTTTCCTGACAACAAAATAAAAAATAAATATTACGGAAGATACGGGGGTGTTTCCATGAGAAGTGAAACAAATTCGGATTTTTCAGGACTGAAATTTTTTCAGGAAGAAAATGTAATCGTAGTAAGTTGGTAGTCCTGACCACGAATCTGAAGGAATTTTGAGCCTATTTTGCCCCCTAATATGTTTTACCGTAAAAATGGGGTGTTCCATCGCGAGTGGCGGACAGTTTATATAACTTTGGCCAACCCCATTTAGGTGGTAGGTGCATTTTGAGCATTTTCATCAGTCCTGAGAGTTTCATCATTTCACCTCAAATATTACGGAAAATACGGGGGTGTTTCCATAAGAAGTGAGACAAATTCAAATTTTTCAGGACTGAAATTTTTTCAGGAAAAAGTGTATTCGTAGTAAGTTGGTAGTCCTGATCACGAATCTGAAAGAATTTTGAGCCTATTTAGCCCCCTAATATGTTTTACCGTAAAAATGGGGTGTTCCATCGCGAGTGGCGGACAGTTTATGTAACTTTGGCCAACCCCATTCAGGTGGTAGGTGCATTTTGAGCATTTCCATCGGTTCAGAGAGTTTCATCGTTCTACCTCGAATATTACGGAAGATACGGGGTTGTTTCCACGAGAAGTGAGACACACTGTACATATCTGAACTAGACACGAACTTGAAATGCAAACGTATACATATTTCTTACGATAATGATAAAACTAATAAAAGAGAAGAAGAACGTGGAAATCTAATCAGTATCATTTTCAAAGGAAGGTAACACTGAATTGTTTGAAATATCATTTATTATTGTGTTAATATATTTTTTGCCTGTAAAAGTTGGAAGTGGAAAATATATGTTTAAGTTAATGTTTGTTTGATAGCTTGGGGAGTTATGGAACCTAGTCATTTCAGTAGCATATCTTATATATCGGATACGTTATGTCCGTTATTCATTCTGACTGTATTGAAGTTTCATCGATAGTAGTCACCCGAACACACAGAATAAACGATGAGAAAATATTCTGAAAACACGAACCTGACCACGAAAGCTCCACCCATTTTAACGTGTTGTAAAATGTATAGATGAGTTTAAAATCCTTTAAATCCATCTATATTAATAATGACAAAAATGTTCAAGAAGAAAACTCTTTCGAACTGACTTTTGAAGTTTTACGGAGGGTAGATTGCCAGATTATGCCTGGTAAGGATATCGTGAACATTATGAAGAATCCAAAACGAGCACTTTTCCCACTCACTATCTCACACACGTGTTTTACCAACCAAGTCGGCGTCTTCAGGTATCAGGCGTCTCTATTTATATCTAACAGGGTACACTTTCACTTTACGATACACATCAATGATTTCGAGTAGAAATTTGAGGAAACTTTTCTGGTGAAAGTTCTCCCAAATTTCGACAGAGTGCGATACAAATCAATGATTTCGGGTGGAAATGTGCGGGTATAATTACCTCTTGAAAACTCTCGCTAATTTTAACAGTGTCATTCGAAAAAAGGAATGCCATGGGCTGTTTGGGATTGGACCTTTGTCACTGTTCATAGTTCTCATGCCATACGTTGCTATCTCCAGACTTTAGAAAGCATCCAAAAATCTAATGCCATGTACCGATCTCAATAATTTCAAGACAGTTTTCATTTATTCTTTGGCCGTTCTCCAAGGCATGTTGAGCGACTCTAGATTTTTCAGGTTTTTGAATTCGTATATGTGTTACGTGTTCTTCGAAATGAGTTTCAATGGCTCGCTTAGTCTGACCAATATAATTTTTGTAAAAACTCTCTCAGCTCATTTCATATAATCCCGACTTTTCCAACTTCTTGTCATTAGGGTTACAATTTCATTTGTAGACTTAATATTTGGAATTCTGTTGTCAAAAGTTGAAACAAAGTCCTCCACCTTTGATTTCTCCCTATCAGAAATCCAAATTGTAAATACATCGTTTACATATCGGATCCACCCAAAATCATCGATGTTTTTTGCTCTCTATTCGCGGGAACTTTTACGAGAAAATTTCCTGTAAATTTCTACCTGAAATCATTGATGTGTGTCGATAAGTGAAAATGTAGTCTGTTAGATTCATGTCAACAACTAGAGGGTTTCAGAGTTAGGAACTACTTCTCTTTATTTTCTGAAGACGAGCGTCTCACCAACCTGATTGATGAAAAGCGCGTCGAGAACAGTATTGCATTTGTGGTGATTGGAAAAAATATTGTTTTGTATTCATTCTACATCATAGGTTTCAGATTTATTTTCAATCATGAGGAAAAAGTGTAGTTCTTGAAGTTTCAAATTGAAAACACTTGTTTCTGACATCTCATCATCACCTTTTGAACACACGCATTTGTTTGACAACATTACAACATCATCTCGTATGTTTTCTTCCAGTTCAGATACAGATAACTTGTAGGTATCACAAGGATCTCTTTCGGGACCATTACTGTTCAGTGTTTCTATGGAGTGCTTTCCAAATGTAGGGTTCCTAAGTTTCGCAGATGATTTGAAAGTATACAAGAAAATCGATTCACAAGACTTCTGACTGGATTGAACTCCTGTGCGGGTTGAACAATTATCTCTCTCATATAAAAATATCGGTGATTTTGTGTAGCGACCCGCCCCAGCTCCGCACGGGTGCAATGCTGATACCAAATATCCTACAGAATGTCTTCATATAAAATACAAAGTAGTCACCTACATGTCATGAACAAAATCCAATCCGGTGACGGCGACTGACAATAGTCCGTTTCTCAAGCCTTGTTTCAAATTTTTTTAAATAGTAAACAAATACAGGCAGAAGCAAAAAAATATACGTTTTCTGAATCCACCTGTCGCCGACGTGTTGGGACAATACAGTCGATCATCATCCATTAAAAGTTCCATTTTCTGATGATTTGACAATAAGCTTTGCAAGGACTAGTTATTGAAATTCTTCGTCATGAACAACATTTGTAAAATGCTATTCATGTAGCATGTGTTTCCTGAATTATCTAATTCAATTTTTTTCTCAAAATTTTCAGGACAACTGCCTACTGATTCGTAAGGAAGAACATGTTTCCAAGTGATGGTTTCGTAGAGGGATCGATTCGGCTCTTGCTTCATGAAGCTATTCCACTGAAAGGTAACCAGAACCACGAGGACTGCAGCTCATATTTGGGGGGCAAGAATGACCTAAGTCCATTGACCGCAATGAAAAAGAAGAAGGTGGATCAATCACTTGTGAATCAACTTTGAGACTGATGAATATATATAGTATAACAATTTTCAATTGAAGGTAACTCATATACAAATTGAACTGAAAGCTAACGGCAACAATGTTAAATGTTAGAACTAAATTCTTACCGGGGTCATTTTTATTGTCTATGCATCGCCATTAGAAAGTTTATGTCGTTAGAAGAAAAACAGATTGTCTGTAGAGTGTACGAAAATTTAAAAAATACAGTCCATACACTGGAAGCTGTAACATTTGTGGACGGTTTATCAACAGGGTTACGCGGACCAACGGGTAAAGGGCAACGACTAATTGTCACCCAAAAAAACGGGGGATTATCACGAAGACATGGACGCCCAACGCTTTGAAGGATGGTTTGAATCCCTTCTTTCACGAGTTGAGCCAAATTCGGTAATAGAAATGGCATGGTTAAGGTCGAGCTTATGAATGTCATTAAACAGCATCGTGACAGATATCGCCAGCATGTGTTGGATTCAATAGCTCGTGCTGAAGGCATCACCATTTTTTGACTACCTCCTTACCATTGCGAGTTGAACCCGATATAATCAATCTAGGCTCAAATTGAGGGTTACGTAGCTCGTGAAAACGTGACATATAACATTTCTGATGTCCAACGTTTATTAGAACTCGCAATGGAACGGATACGGAAAGAAGATTGGGCTAATGCTGTAGCCCATGTGATCAAGGAAGAAAAGAAAATGTGGAGATTGGACGGGATGGTAGACACTGTTTTCGACCGAATAATAATAGATTCAAGTGTGACTGTGGATTCCTCTTCCGGCGAGTCAATGGATTCTGAAACTTCATAATCATAACATAGGTAATTATTTTTTTGCTTTGTGGTTCTCTTTCTGAAGTATTGTATTAGGCATAATAAGAAAATGTAATCAGTTTTACCATTGACACCAGGTAGCGCCACCTACTATAACAATTTTAACATAATCATCTATGTGTTTAAATAAATGAAAATATTATTTTGGTACGCCTCTGCATAGTGGGTAAGAAGATTATCCGTTGGTCATTTCAAGTGCGACGTTGCTAATGAATCACCTTCAATTGAAAATTGTTATAAGATACATATCTCGGCTTGTTTCGAAGAGATTTTAGTTCCATACTGAAATGAGGGCAATGCGTGATCTCATCAAAATTATGTGAAGGAGAAATAGTTCCAAGAACCGTAGCACCATTACCACGTTGAAAAGCAATACTGATTCTTTCTATCAAAAAAGAAGTGGAACAGAATCTTTCGTTGCTTGACCTGTACTCCTTCCGAGTTCATGAACGAATAACAGGGACTCCGGGCCATAAACACCAAAAGTTTCAACCGTTACTGAATGGAAGAGACAGTTGTTACCAAGATTTTGGTATTTTTTTTCCTTTCAATTTTTCGCCAGACAATGCTGCAGTTCCAGCAGACCTCTAACTTTCGGCTAGATGGGAAGCCGCGACCGTGTCAACGCAAGTGAAGTCCCATACCACAGGTTTACCGTATTTCCATGATATAAGAGACATACCATCTGGTCGTTTACCATCATCTCGACTGGTACCTAAGGATTCCAGAATTGCAGGAACATTCGCTGACCTTCATTGATCCTTACATTTTTCATCGCAATAATAATAATAATAATACGTCTTTATTATTTTCCACATACAGTACATCTATATTAAAAAAATATTCTTAAAAAAATTTGGAAAATAAAGAGCGAAGTTCATTTTCTCCAATGAAGCAATCACTTACTCCATCAGGAATATGTTCTTCCATATTGCCTGTATTGTCTGTCAGCAATTATTTTCAATAATTATCTCCAAATTTATGGAATTCCAATGCTATATAAATTTCAACACAGTAAATTATTTTATTCAAAATATGAAACATTACTTATGATGCACTGTTTGGAACCTTTGGTGTAGTAATGAATATTACTGGAGAGTTTATTGTTGCTTAATATAAATGTTATTTTCAACTATTCTTTTTTAATTATTCTTTTTTACTTGTTTCAGGGATTTCAAATCATTTTATATAGTAGACAATGGAAGTCCGAACTAGTGAAATTCATCACGAAACATTGTCAATCACCTTCAAACAAATAATTTGAAATGATATGAAACGAATTTTTCGACTATATGGAATGAGAAACATTTCTTTGTCAATGCGTTTATTACTTGAAAAGGAAAAACGATCATTATCCCTTGAGTAACAAAAAATCATACATTATTAGTTCAAGTTGACTGGTTGAATATGTATAAGGTTGTTTGAAAAGTTTTGTCCGTTATCATGAGTCTACTTTGAACTGTAATATCTCAGCGAATATTTATTCAATTCAATCGAAATAAACGTCATTTGAATCAGAGCACTTTTACCAACATAATGTGAATCGATCAATTCTGTCAGCATAAAAATCGGGTGCCCGAAATTCTATAAAGTCGACGAAGGCCATTTTTGACTGGACCTGATTGGCGAAGGTTCTACCGGTAAGAAAGGCGAAGGTTCTACCGGTAAGAAAGTCGGTAGTCGGTTTGCGAGGGGTCTGGGGAGTATGGTGTGTGAGGCAGAACATCGACGCTTAGTTCTCTTGATTTTTGGACGGTGATTTGTGAAACGTGCGTTGTCGTGGAGCCGGATCAAACTTTTTCTGTTTACGAGGCCGTAGGACTCTGCTATGATGGTTTGATCCGGTTGCAGAAAGTTATAGTGAATCACACCAGCCGCTGACCACCATACAGTAAACATGATATTTTTGGTGGAGGATCCACGTTTCATCACACGTAACGATATGATCCAATAAATTATCTTTTCGGTTTTCGGTTGCGAAAAAGCTAAGAAAAACATACCTCAAAACGTGACAACTTTTGTCGGTTGTTCAAATCGTAGCGCATCCACTTTTCAAGCTTTTTGACCTTTCCAATAGGCTTTAAACCATCAAAAACCGCATGGAAGCTGAAGCCCGGTTCTTTCGCCATTCCATGCACTGTTTGTGATGGGTCAGTCTCCATCAGGATCTCAAATTGTCGTCCTGGATTACTGTAGGTTGACCACTTCGAGGGTCATCTTCATATTTTTGGCAAACCAACATCGAACAGTGAATGATCATGAATAATGAAAAGAGAAATGAAAATTTCTATGTTTCTACCACTTTTATTTATAACTAACGTTACTGAAGTTTCGTCCTATACGGACATTTTCAATCTTACACAATAAACTAACAATGATTCATTACATTCGCCATTATATACCACATTCATTTTTTTTCAGTAAACATCTCTCCTTTGGTCTTGATAGGATAGCTTCAAGACAAACAAGTTTGAACTTCAATTTTGAAAAATGTCAAACATAACTAGGAGAAAAATAGCTCTCATTGTTTAGTGGCGTAACCACCTCAATATTCATATTTATTGGGATAAAATGATATGTTCAGTTAAAGTGTGACGGGCGTCGCATACACGAGCCAATTTACCCGTTTTAACTTGTATTCTCACCGCTTATTTCAAACTATAAATATTTGTTCTGTAGTTTCCAAGACGAGTCATTTCCAGTGAACTTTCTGCTTTCGCAGATCTTCTATTAAATTTTGGAACATCCACGATAGTTTTTGAGATATTCGCAAAAATTTGCCCTTTTTTTTTAACAGAATCGTTTATAACTTTCGTACTTTTCGTTTGTGCAACTTTGCTGAGATTGTAAATCAAAGACCTAGAAAACAGATGACATAACGAATAACCAATGGAGGAAAGTTGTGCAGTTATAATCTAGTATTCAATGTACTCGCTCCGCTTGATTCCAAAAGCATTGTATGTCTGAAATAGGCGGCAAACTTCAACAGTTCATTCGTTCCAGATTCAACTCAAGACATCCCAGCCTTCAATTTTCAAGAATTTGTCCTCAGAAAACTTGCTTCCATGGAAAGAAAATTCCAAAACTATACTTTGAAAACTACACAATCTACAATGATTTCAATCCAACTTAAATCCCCAGTCACCGCTCAGGAATACTCACTGAATCTATTGGAATACTTTCATATTTCCATAAAAATTTGCCAAAGTGAGACGTGACACTGGTCTTCTAGTTTCAGTGCAAAAAATCATCAGTTTTAAGGTCCCTGCGTACCAACAGGAAATGATGAACTTGAAATTTGAACTATTTGAAATTTTTCTTAGTGTATATTCGAGACAATCCTCTTGACTCAACATTCGATTACTACAAAGAGCGCAAGCTCCAGCGTTGCCGATACGAACACGATCCGTTTCTACCATTCATAATAACATTGGACTAATCAAGAGTACCAAAGTGAAAATTATTTTAAAGTTGGTGAAGAACCATCTTCAATATGGTAAAGTCAAATTTTCAAATTGGTCATCAGTTGAATTTTGAACATCTGGAATTTCAAAGATATGAATACGTGTGTTATGTACTTATAGTAAATTATAACACATATTTCATAAAAGCTGATCTAGATATTTGTTGAACGAAGTGATTTTTTTCGTTTTTGCTTCAGTGTGGTCAACAGTAAAGAACATGAAAGTGTTTTTCCACTTTGGACAATTTAAAAGATCCACAGCGGATGATTTTGAGTTTAATTCAATTCACCTAGGTCCGTTTCCATTATTCATACCATTGTATCTTGGACACGATTTCTATTTTTGTTTCTCTCTCGCACAGGCCGGTAGTTCTTTGAATGTCTCTAATATTGTTTTTGATATCAGTAGGCATTGATATTATTCAATTTGTAGTCATGAATTCATGAATAAGACATTCATACATATGAGTTTGATGGCATCCTTATCAGCCCCAAGCTAAGAAGAAACATTTCATTATATCGATCCGCAGTAAGTATAAGAGATCGTCTCTTCGAATTTACTCGAATTTGGTTGAAGTGAAAGAAAGGTCCATATATTATCGAAATCATTATATCAGTAGGTTGTTTTATTATTATATAACATTCTTTCAAATTGCAGTATATACTATCTTGACACACATGCACTACAAAAAATCCTTTAGGCGCTCTAAGAGCAGTACCTGTGCGAAAGTAGCAATTCACATTGGATTTGAATCGCTGAAGATTAAATTCATTTGGAAAAACGTTCTCAGGAAGTTTATTCCACATAAACGCAGTTCTCCAAATGAAAAAGTTCTTAAACAGTGAAGTTCAAAGTATACTGATTTCATCTCTCTGTTTTCTTCTTTTTTTCACATAGTTCTCTTCGCTCCTTTCATGGATGGTCTTATTTGGAGACCTCTTACCAAGTCATCTCTCATTAAGGTTCTGAAATACTTCTTCCCGACAGCCTGTATTGTATCTTCTTGTTAACATTTTTCTTCACGTGGAGGTCGAAATAAATATATCGATTGTATGAATATATTCATCACTGTTATGAATGATGACCTAAGTTTTTAAATTGCTTATGTACTTTTCCATCCGTGTTATTGATTTATTTTTTCTACTTGTCCCCTTTCTCTATTTTTAATGCAATAATTTCGTAAAATATTCACCTGCTTCATCAATATTCCTATTTCTTTTGGATTGTTCCCACATAACACTTTAGTTTGTCAATGAATAGTATTCTGTTTCCTCAGTACCTTTTCTTTGTTTCATTTTCTGACTTATTTGGTGTCACTCTTCAATTGACAATTCTCATCAATTGATATTATATGCAACAATGAAATCCTGTACCTTATCGATTTTGGCCCATCATCCTTCTGATTTCTCAACCTTTTTTTTCATTATACCACATTTGTAATATCATAATTTGTACACATGAAAGTCAAATATCCTCTGACCTTGAGATGCTAATTGAGGTTCCGCAAAACTAGGTTTTTATTTACAAAAAATTCATAATACGTTCTTCACACAGGTTGGATATATATAAAAAATGTTCGTGTTGTATAGTTGATGACTTTTTTTGGGGGGATTTTACCACCGTTTATGAGTCGACAGGAAGCGGAAGACTTTAAACTGTAAATTAAAAAAAAGCACACATAGTCATGCTAACATAGAAGTTTGAATCCTTCTAGAACACCAGATTATACAGAAGTGAAAACAGCAGAAAGAAATTATTGAACAAATCGTAACTCGCGAAATCTTTTAGATATGCATAGATTTTTGCCCTCCATCGGCAACCCGGCATCATCTTTCAACACTTTCCGAATCGATATCGTGCTGTTTCACCGCGTGGATTGGTCTAAGGGTGTCGTCTTGCGCCCTCTCACGCGCCATCTAGCAGCGACAATGCGAATGAAATCGCGACGGGGTAGCGTAACGCCGATATGCACGCTACTCTCTCAGAATGACTGGGAGGGTATAAAATTCCATCAGTGAGTGCTAAGAGTATGTGGCTACGACACCAGAATGTCAGGACTGCGGAACGATAGTGCGGTAAAAGGCCTCGACTCTCTTCCTGTGTGTTGTGATAAAGCTCGCGCCCTGGCTAAAGCCCGAGCCATGGACTTGAGCTTTCGGAGGCGATCTCGATGATCAAGTGAAGTGACATGCACGTCGTGATGTGGAAGGCCGTAGTGGCCCGTCTGCTTTCCTTGCTCCTAGTTTCTTGCCTCGTCCTCATAGGTAAGATAGGCACACCCACTACCATGCTGAATGACATGTAAACACAGCCCCTCCCCTTCGAAAGCAACTGCAGACAAAGAATATCTATCTTGATTTTATTACTCCTCACTGATCCACTTCCATTGCATCGTAGACCATCAAATTTTTCCTTCATCGACTTCATAAAGCCACAATTCATGACCACATCATTGATATTTTGCTTGTGATATGATCAATGTAAAATCATCATACGAATCGAAATGTTATTCGAAAGATTATAGAATAAAGGGCCATCAGTGATGAAATTTATTTTGAGTACCGCCCCTTCTTTGATAATATGTACGTAATGTTTATACTGCTGACTATTGATAGGTTATTCGAACACTGATATTATTTCAATTCTTCGGCAATTCTATCATCTTTCAATTAATTATATTATCCGTTCTATCATTTCTTCAAAATATTCAAATCTTCTGAATTTCATAGCATACTAGTCGTTATTTCAACACTAACATACTGTTCAACACATACTTCTAATATAACATCAACTTCTCTATATCAACACTACATTCCAAAAACTCAGTTCCGGTGCCATCATCATTATAAAAAATAGGATGCATCAAACAGTAGTAGTATCTGCTTTGAGGACAATCGTCCTTGGTCAATCGCTTTTGATATCTATTGTATACAATCAAATTCATGACTATATGACACATTTGGTGCGATTTATTGGTATGGCTTGTTAACAATATCTAACAGTTTCATCCCAATAATGTTGGTATTCTCGCTGAAACCTGTAATCCACGTCATTTCCCGTTATTTTTCTCAGGAAAGTGTTGATAATTTTTTAACAAACATGAAACAATATCATATATATCATTCATTTCGTTGCATACAGATATATACCGATATTTGAAATGTTTTCGTACCTATCTCAACATTTCTGAAGTAGTTGCACTATAATATTCTACAATTGTTCTGCGTGAATCATTAAGAGAATTGGGCTTTGTAATGTACACTCTGGGTTTCAAATATATCTATAGTGGTGATGAATCAGTAGAACTTGCAGGTCATTCTTTTGCTGCTATCGCTATGCAATTCACCTCCGTATGAAATTTTCATGTCAAAGTTGACGAACAGGTGCAAGACGATGAAATGGAGCTCTAACTTGGGATGGGATAAAATGAAATAAACTTCAAGAAAATTATCACCATCTTCAACTTGCTCGTTAATTGTGGAATTGACAGTTTCATCAAGCAGTTTGAGATATTTTTGTTCATCGAAGTTACCAATAATGGAATATAGTTTTATAATTTATGTAGTCTTTCTAATAGTTTTCCTCCTGTACCAATGTGGATTCAAATCACTTCGTATGCAGTTCTACCAATAACTGACGAAAACTTTCACAAAACTCCGTATGTCTTGGCCATTTTCAGTCAATTCTTGCATATCTGCATTTCATTAGGATGGAATTTCGCTTCGAAACAGACCAGAGCCTCAAAGTTTGAATATTGTTCATCACAGCATGCCTACAAATGCAGAAGCGATTTTTTCATTTCTCATATGTTTCTCTCATTCATATTTTTCATTTTGCTTCATTCTGATTCCACATACATTCTTCACTTTTGTTATGTATCGATAAGTTTCTTCCTGGATGAATTTCATTGAGAATTCGAGCGTCAGCGAATTAAGTGAATTGAGTACATCAATACAGAGAATTAACCAAGATATGCATGCAAAAATGTCCGATCGTCTTTCAAAATTATTATTTCTGGAAACATTTCAATTTCTCAAATATTGATGTACCAACAGTGACTTGGAAACCAACAATCATACTGAAAATGTTCATGTCAGCAACGAATAAAATTATTAGGATTTTTCGAAAAAATCTGAACCATGAAATTGCTCAACTACTTGGAATGGTTTGATAATCGCCTCGTGAAACATCCCCCTTTTGAACAAGACGAAGGTCGTTCACATTTTGTCAGACCGGTATATTTCGAGATGACAGTTCTGATAGAAGATGGATTAGAAAGAAAGGACCAATAGGATGGCCGGCAATATCTCTTAATTCGTGAAAAAATAATTCTAGATGAGTATCGTGCCGTTGCTTCACAAATCTTAAGAAATATGCGATGAAATTTTAAAGATCACTGATACCAAAGAAAGAAACGACATGGTTCACATATCAGAATATGATAATACTTCATTACTAGTAGAAAAACTATATATCCTCATTTGAACTTATTTTTCATCACCTGTCAAGTGAGGTGTCACTCGTGTCGCTAAAGAAACCTTCGAGATACCGCACGCTCTCTTGTCGTATCCGCTTATGGGACTCTGTATAGACCATGACGTAACCCAATAATTTGACCCTGAGTCTACAAAGAAAATACAAGATATCTATTTAAGGACCATAAACTGTCCAGCTGTTAAGTTCAGATTCAGAACAAGTTGTAGTTGGAATTAATTTATCTTCAGGTATAGCTGAACCTTGAACATCCGACAATCTCAGTATCTTCCAATGAACTGGATATTTACAGGTTACCTAGGAGGATCGGAAGAACGTCTTCTGGCTGGTGGTAGTATCCATGAAGACTTTCCTGTAGTTGGCGCGGTGGTCTGCAACTCATACGGCAACGAACCTCAAAGGAAATAACTCCTGGATCTTACTTTGCTGTACACTGGCACTCACCATACTATTTAAAACGTATGTTGGTCTTTTTTCGAGGTGAACTCCAACTACAGAAACGATGGTCAGGTGTCGTCTTGGGAAGAAACGGCATTAACCTGGGGCTCTCGAAGGAGCTTCCAGTTAACAGAAAATGTGTTGCGGAGACTGCCAAAAGGAGCAATCCGTCGGCCTTCTCCTTTTCGCCTGCCTGATGTCGCAGCAATATGACTTGCATGTCAAGAACACAATGACGACGCATAATATATACACAGAAAAGCCCAACATATTCAAAAGAGTACATCGAACAGTCATGCATAGTCAAAAAGCAAAAATAGCAAGCAATTCGCATATTTCCGTGTTAGTAGTCGCACCTCGTTAATCCTTAGCTCGCCTCAGTTTCGACTTTTGAGGGTTATCGTTTGTAGGTGTGGGTGACTGGTTAACGGAAAAACAGATATTGAACAGATACCGCAAGGATAATACTCGGCATGAAATGAAATAACAATAAAATACATATCCACAATAAGCACGGTTGGTTGAGAATGAAATATGTCTATAAATGAAATCGAAGCTGAATGACTCAATAGATAAATACATTAATGAACGTATGAATAAATAAATAGTTGAATAATACCTTCCAATAATGAATAAATAAATTGATGGAACAGATAAATGATAACTGTCAATGGGGGTGCCGCCCTCAGCAGCCCCGAGAAAGGATTCCAAGGCGGAGCTTAAGGTGGGTACCAAATTGGTTGGTGAAGGGGATCATTATAGTTCACAAAATCATAGTATATTTTCAAGAAACTAAACAGGATTATTGATGAAATCATCTTCAATATGCCCCGGTTTTTCAATCCGAGTGCGACAAGATACTAATTTGTCTCCCTGGGTAGTTCTCCGTTATTTATACTACAATCGGTAGGAATTCGGCGTAATCTGCATGAAACCTTCCTTAAGGGTTGCCTTCTGTCGACTCTACGTTATTCCGGCTTCTGAACCTTGCTTTGAGATTTCGAACAAAATGAGGTCGCGAATCTCACCATGTCCTCTGACCCTTTCAGACACTGGTCCAGGATGTGCTCCTGCGTCTCCAACTAGCAGCCACTTTGACATCATGAAAGGCCAGTCACTGGTATTCCCTACATGCGAAGGGCAGTTTCGCTCAGCAATGCACTGCTGCAGTTTTCCATTCTTGTTGCTAGGTGTCACTCTCATCTCAAATCCCTAGCCTTTCTTGCAGTCATATAACAGCGTAAGACACTACCCGTAACTGGTGGTCCATGCCATTGAGAGACGGTGTGAAATGCATCTCAGAAAACATACTTCCCAAGGTAGATATTTTGACTGATCATCGATTAGGTAGTGTCTCACTAGATTCGGGTAATTGATCGAATGGGATTAGGTCACAGTACAACAATTCGATGAATCAGAATAAAACCTCGCGAGTTTGGTGAAATAGCTTTCCCCATGAAATAGAAATCAACGGGTCTGAGTAGTTTTATCTACGATTTTGAAGGTGAGGTTTGTGACAAGTCATCATTTGTCATTGTCCCTACAGAAGCATCATGTTTTCTCATTTACATAATAACATACTGTTCAAATTCAAAATAACTATTTTTTTCAAAGTTACTTTTTTGCATAATCTACACATCTCTGTAAATAATTGTAATCAATTGCTTTCTCCATTTCGGAGTAGAAAATCAAAACCTTTTCCTCCCTGAAAATTGTTCTCTTCTAAAAATATGCCCCTTAGAATTCAAACTATTCTTCTATCACTTTATTTCGACCCAACATTCAAAAAACTTCTTTTTGGATCCATCTCCAATAATGAAAGATCATCAAATTTCCATTTTATCACCGGCATACGACCAAACCATGTGAAATGTCGTCACAAGGTTTTTTTCGAGTGTTACCAGCTCATTATTAACATAATCATTATAATATTCTCCCAGAGAATGTTCGGGTGAAGGGTTAAGTGATATTTCGTATGAAATCCCTCCTAGCAACTTTATTGCTAAGAATACTGCTAATTAAAAAAAATCTGTTTAAAAAATCTGTTTAAAATCTGTATTTCCGTTAATCAGCTGTCGCCCCCATACGGACGACAACTCTCAGAAGTTGAGAAACTAGTGCTAGCTAAGGACTAACAAGGTCTTACCTTTTAACGTGTGATTCCTAATACGAAATTGATAATAACAATAAGCAAATAAACCATTTGCCAGCTTTTTCTTCACGACAACCATAATATATACAATTTTCAGCACCAGTTTCCAATGAACTATCTGAAAACTTTTGAATTTCATCACTGCCATACCGCCATAATTGATTTACAGGGTTAGCAATCGAAGATGTACTACAAAACATAACTGTCAGCAAAAAAACTGTCAAAAATTCAAAATCACCTCAATTTGGTTTGTAAGGAGAAGAAGTTTTGACACAAAAGCAGTTGCAAAATATTTTTTTAAAATCGATATCAAATCGAGTGGTACACTTCATTGAAAAGAGCTTTATATTTTCTATTCTGCCTTACTTCTGGAAATCAGTTAAATTTTCAGTTGATGTGTAGCTCACAAATGCCAAGAATACGTTTTTCCAATAATGCAAAATTCAACTTGATTTCACTTGAAAATTCACCTTTAGTTTTCTTACTGAATTAGGTAAATGCTAGAAATGTTGGCCACCAATCTGATAATGATAATACAGAGTATCTTCAAACCGTTGTCCTACATTTTGGAGCACTTGCGGGGTCATTTAGCGACATACAGTATTGACCTACCAGGTATTTCAGTAAATCAGGTTGAGTGCATTTTTTATGTGTCCACACATGGAAGTGGTGCACTTGAAACCTGTCGTTTGAATAATTACAAACTCCATTTCCTTTTCAATTTAAACTCGATCATTCTTTATGATATAAGTGGAAGCAGGCCCGAAAGCATTTTCGAATAAATCCAGGTATATATTTATATAAGCTGTTAAATTTCCAGCAATAAAGACTTTCCACTTTCCAGGATTTTATATGTGTGCCGCATTTATTATCTTGGAATGGCTTTCGGTCCAATAACGACAATTCTAGAGATTCACCACACCGTCAAAAATAATTCGTCTGAAAAAACACATTAGCGGGGAGTATTCCATTTCTCATCGTTCTTTCACTCATAATTTCGCAAAATTGCATACGATCAAAGTCGTCTTCATTTGCACTAACTGATTCAGTGCAAAAACGAACAGAATACAATGGCAAACATTCTGAATCGATAGCATTTACCGTTGTCAAAATAGGCGACTTTAAAACTGTACGTTTATCGAAAGCTGGTGTTCAAGTAAACGATATAGTGCAACCTACCTTCCAACAGCTCCTCTTTGATAATATAGTTCGGTAAAATAGATTAACAGGGTCTCTCAGTCAAAAAATCGAAAATCAAACTCTGCTTTACTTAGCCAAGCTTTCGCTTCTAATGGGAAGCTTCTTCAGGGCAGTAAAAATTAGCGAAAAACAATAAATTGAACACATGAATTGAAGAGAAAGTTATACATGTATAGGAATTTTTATGGGTTTGACAGATGTCATACTTTCACATAAATGTATTTTTTTTTTTGACTGAGAGACCCTTTTAATCTATTTTACCGTACATTCCTCCAGTCACTAAGATTATCCACTTCTTCCACTAAAATGGAAGTGTCCAATCTCCATAATCATCTTCAACTAAAATTACTTTCTCAATCCTTTTCTTCCAGTCTTCTTCGGTAATATTAGATACTCTTTTCCTTTACGCCTGAAGCTTTGTTTGAATTTTCCTCAAATCAACTCGATGGGATTGAAAACACAAAAATAGGGGGCAAGTCTTAGTATAGTGTGTCCATACTTTTCAGCAAGGGCATACACTTTTTTAAATTTTTTTTCCTCTAAAACTTCACGTAGTTGGTTTTTGGTATAGTAATCTTCAAATTACATATTGTTATCCATTAAAAAACTTTGTATTTCATCTTTCCTCGAATTTTTATTCGGTACTTTGATGAGCTGTCGCGAATAATAGCAAGCGTTGTCAAGAACTATTTCACTATTCGCATCCAAATTTGGGATCAATGTGTTTTCAAACCATTTCTCGAAAATATTAGCTTCCATGTTCTTATGAAAGTCAACATTGCAGTCCTCAAGTTTTATTCCACATAATTTCAAAGAATTTGGAACCCATCCTTCACTTCCTCGGTAATGCACAATGATAAGTCGCGATCCTTCGTTTGCAGGAATGTTAGGCGTACACATTCTCGAAGCATGAGTCCACCTTCTCGTAACTGTGTCGTGAGTGTCATACCAGGTTTCGTCCAAATAGAAAATTTGCCGTTGTTCTTGTCTATATTTAGTTATTTGTCACGCAATTCTTCTATTCTTCTGCTTTCCATAACTGCTTGACGTTTTTTATTATTTAATATCTAAATCCTAGTTTCTTCAAAAAATTCTGAAGAGTTTTGTCACAGCAGCTCACGTTAAGGCCATTATGATTTCAGTTGTAGGAATCTCATTGCTTATGTAATAGTCGTATATTGTATTTTTTAATGATTTCATTAGATAAATATCTAAAGGTTTTGGTAATCCTGTATCACACCGCGTCTTGCGTTCATAAGGTTTGTTTTTGACTATTTTACGTACAGTTGAGAAAGGAATTTGGACAAAGTTGACGTTGCTTGGAATAGTTTGTTTCCCTCGAATCCAAACTTAAGATGTAGATTCTTATATACATTGAAACATACTCTCTGTATTTCAATATTCAAATGCAGTCAAATCTTATTCACTGGTATTCATTTTTTGCATTGTGCATTGCTATTGGAATCATTACACTGGAAAAATTCAGCCTGTTCACTAAATACTATACCATACGAAAAATTCAATATTGAATACATTACTTTCAAAAGCTTCTTCATTGAAAATCCATAACCCATTGAAGATTTTCACTAAACTTTTCATTGAAAATCTCATGATAAAGTGTTACTTGAATAGACATTCTACAATATTTGTTTTTTGATTCTTCACCACCATTCTTCACTAGACGGTGTACAATTCAATGATCTCAGACATATCAGATATGATCCCTGTCGCTGAAAAAGCTTTTTCGATACTGTAACAAAATAATTCAAGAAATGTAGCCGAAGTAATTCTTGTCAGAAAATCTATAACTTGGTATAAGTCCAAATACTTGATTGAAGATAACTTTCTTGACAAAAAATTTATTTATGTTGAAATCTCACATGCAGATGAGGTCATTCAGAGAAAATATTGAAATCGAAGTGCCTTATATTTATCTAAAAAAGAAATTGTGTTCTGTTCATGACGCTGCTATATAACACCTACTGTAGTTACTGTAGTTTCTCCAGTTCCCATTTTCATTTATTCATAATATTCTCATGGTCTAATTGGCTTTTCAATTGAATACACAAACCACTTCCATTTATATTAACAATATAACACGTTTTACCTGATCGTCAGTTGTCCCTTTTTTTCAAAAGGCTTCAAATGAAAAAATATATCAATATTTTCAGAAATTATTCGTTCAGCTTGAGTATCTAACAACGATCTTGTATTCAAGCAATACACTTCCAATGAATACATACCTAGTTATTCTTTATGATTTTCGTATAGCAAGTGTATTCAAGAAAAACATTTTTGCCTGGTAAATATTATTCAAAATAACGCCCACTTCAAAATTTATTTAGCGTCTACTGCTTTTAGTATTTTTGTTTCGGGTATTTTAAAATCATCATTGAGATCGAATGCATATTTTCATCTTCTAATGCCCACATGAGAAAACTTCCCAACGTTATTCGATCATAATTTGTGAGAGGCCAGGGAATAGGCCTGAACATTCTGATCCATCAATGGTGACTATTGATGTATTTTTTTTCAAATTAATTTAGCTCTTCGTGTTCAACATAAAGATTTGTCCTACTTTCTAACTGAATACTGCCCAAAGAGAGTGTATTCTATATTTCAATATAATATCAAAGGACATGGAATAATTATATCAAAGTATGAAATAGTTATCAAATTTTCTGAGGTGTCCAGAATTACGAAAAATGGATTCTCAGATCACCAGTAACAACAGTTAATGACGTTGGTTTTTCAGAATTTTCTCACGCAACAATTCAAACAAGTATAATCGTCCCTTCATTCTGGAAATCAGGCAAACTTTGCTGAATAGAAATACATTTTCGTAGCTTTTTCGACTCCTTGTAAAACACTTTCACTTTTGTCACAACCTTTCGTATTAAAATATGAGATTTTTTCCAACCACGTTGTTATTAGTACGCTTAGTACATTTAAAGAGCTGTCTGTCTTTTTGAAGTTGGAACAAATTTTTTCAACTCCTCTGTATGTTATTGATACCTCCAGCCAAGGGTCATCAAACTGATGGAGAGGGCATGGAGAGACAGTGATAAAAAGATAATTGTGTTTTATGGACGCACCTTTTTCCCCCGCATCTGGCGCTCCAGTTGGAATGTTTGAAAATCCTTTCTTATTGCACATCTACAATATAAAACGAACCTACATACAGAATTTCAACCCCCGAAAATATAACGGTATGGAGAAACAGTGATGAAAAGGTAATTTTCATATGTAAACGATCCCCTTTTATCACTAGTGGGGGTACCCCAATTGGAATATTAAAATCTTTTCTCATTGCACATGTACAACATAAAAAAACCTACATAAAAATGTTCAGCCTCCGGAAATATAGCGGTACGGAGAAACAATGCCGAAAAGGTAAATTTCATATGTTAACGTGCCACTTTCACCACCACGGGGGGGGCGCCCTAGTTTGAATATTTGAAAATCCTTCCTTAGTGCGCATTTAAGACCCAAGAAGCACTTCTATACCAAATTTTAGCTTCCTAGGACTTACCAGTACTAATAAACAGAGATGAATGAGCGAGTGTTGAGTATAGATTACAAAATAGTAGGCACTAAATTCCCAGAAATGACTGTCACAGTCATTTCTGGGAACATGCTTATAAAAAGTATGCATCTTTTGGAAATAAGATTGACATAAAAAAGCATTTGAGATTAGATGTTCAGGGTGTTGGTAAAGTGATGAAACGTGAAAAGGTTTCATGAGAGAAGCAGGTACCATTATTATTTTACACAAAGCCCTGAAAAATGATGAATGATGTTAATAATCCAAAATAAGGTATGAATTCAAGTTTTCAGACCAAAATTACAGTTTTCACATTTAGAATAATCATATGTGTCATGCGATTATTCGTAGTATTCCACATATAAATCAGGAAAGTTGTTTTAGCAGAAGTTTGCATCTAATTAATATAAAATTGATTTTTTGTGAAATTCTGCAAATAATCTCAAAAAGAATAATCATATAAACCACTATCACCTCAAGAAGTTTAAAATTACTCATAGTATTGTATCATTCATTATCGTATGACGAAAACTCGTGGTGAACAACTATCGTGATTCAAGGTAATAATCAATGGTACAATTGTAATGGAGATCCCACTTTTTGTCATCTTCCTTCATTGTATGTCTAATGCATTTTATACATGACTCAGGTGTTACATTTTCTATCGCAGTAGCTAGTAGGCCTTTTACCTCATGCATTTTGAGTCGTTTTCTTTTGCCATTGTCATTGTCATTTCGTCGACAACATATTTCTTCAACTGAGGTATATTGTAATGAATCTGAGGCCGGCCCTGACCGTTATCTCAAACACCAAACATATGACTCATCGCGAAACGCAACGACAATTCTAGATTAGTGCCGAAATGACGAGAAGAGATCTGCAATTATCGTTGCCGCTATATAAGCCGGCCTTCCTTCCCTAGAGGGGGTAGTCTGTACTTAGAAAGTGAATCGTGCGTTTAAAGAAAGGAATCTAACTGTGAAGATAAATTAGGCGTTAGTTACTAAGTGTTGTATATAAATTAGTTGTGATAGTGAAATATTGTTAAAAATAAATGTGATTAAGACAGTTAATTCTTTAATTCCTTACAATATGTTTCCTTGCAATTTTGGGTAATTGGACTTTTAACATATTATCGTCCACTCATCCGATATATCAACTCAGGATGTATAAACCTGTGAAGAAGCTAGCCACTTGCGCCAAGGAAACGCCGGGAAGAAATTTCAATAATTCACGGCCTTCATTCGGAGGGCGATACATTCGTTCCCCACAAGAGTGTCGTAGGTGGTAATGAAGCACTCTTAGGACCGCGTTATGTCGATGCATATAGGCCGATACCGCATATGCTGAACATGCTGACAGCAAGTGCATTGGGGTCTCGGACGCCTCATGGCAGGCCCTGCACCTTGTGTTATTATTATAGAGGAGACCGGGGATACATTGGACCATTTTCGTTTTTTCAAATATAAAAAAATAACTGCACTAGAAATGCAAATTTGAACATGAACATCATATCACAAATATAGGCTAACGTTTAAGTGTAGTTTGAATATTATATCATCACAGATAAAATTGTCCGAACATGTGATGGAGTCAGCTTGGATATGACCATAGTACCTTATTATTTTGTTATTTATTGCTGAAAACTGAATAACAATATCAAGTTGGTCGTATAGTCCGTTAAATCACAGCTGAAATAAATCATATCAAGGAATGGGGTTTTCAGAACGATAAGAGGAAGCATGCCTATTCAAAAACTAAACCTCGCATCCATCACTCAACTTTTCAGTTACTTGAGCGACATATTACGTCACTGAATTCTTACCGAAAACTTCAACAATAAAATTATTAGACACGTCAGCGATGCCTTTCTCGTCCTCAGATTCATTAAAAAATTTGAATTGTCATCAGGACTGTTCAATTTACATTCTCCATACTGCTCAGCTGAAGATTCACCATCCGAAATGTTTCCTTTTGCTTCATCTTTTTCATAAACTTTCCTTTTTCACTCATCATCAACAATTTGCCTTTTTGTTTTCTTTATTTTTGGTTTAGATGTTTATTTGAACTTCTTTTTTTTTCTGGCAGCAATTTCGTCTTTTTCGGATCCGTTAGTGGCTATGTTACTTTTTCTCGAGGTTCACGTGCAGTACTTTTTCGCCTCCTTCAGAAAATGGATAAATTGCTTCAAAGAAGACAAATGGTGTAGCTTGAATGTTACAGTTGTGTTAGAAGGTGTTGCGCTTTTTGATGAATGATTTTCATTCCTAAAAATTTATATTTCAATTTATTTTCATTCTCTTCACACATTCCAACACTTAGGTAGAGATGTGTCCGTTATATAAGATGACAAATAGTCTACCTCTGTAAACACTGTCCTATCAAAAGGCGAAATACCGGTGCATTTGAAACCTGATTTCAGTTCGTTGAGTTGTTGCATGATCTCATGTAATGAGACAAATTGCTGGAAGGTCATGGATGAGAGAATATCCAAGAATCTGCACCACTTTCCGTCATAAGTTCGCCACGATCTCTCAACGTTACATGTCCTATTGCATACTGAATTCTATTGCAGATTATTTTCTGAACATCCTCCATCATGGTGACACCAGTCTAGAAAACATACATTTTGTCACATCTAAAAACTAGGACCTACCTCATCCAGATCGTGAATTTTAGACGATGATAACCCATATCTGGAAATAACTTCTTCCAATTTGTCAAAAAGTATTTTCATAGTTCCTGGACTGAAGTTAGTCATCCTAGCTAAACTTGTGGCATCAGAAGTTTTGATAAATAAAGATGTTTTATTTATAAATCCTGAAAACCAGTTTTCACTGTCATTTGAAGCGTTCGGTATTTGCAAGGATTTTTCGAGCACATTTAAATGCTAGACGTCTTACGGCTTTTTGTTTTTAACCATGGAACATATTACTACATCGCTACAAGTATTTCACAAGCTTAGTTTCATATTCGTCGGCAAATATTTGCCTGTGTGTAAAATTGAGCAAAAAGTTTGCATTTCCTCAACCAATCTCTCTTGTTTTTTTTACATAATTAGTGACTGAGGGTCTTTTTACAAGATGGTATGTCGCAGCAGCAGTTGAACTTAATTATGCTTTCATTACAGAAGATACGGCCCTCCTCATATCTCCGCAAAAAATATGTAGAACTGTATATGACTTTCCAAGAATAAACTTTGTATAGGGTCAATGTGCCAGAGAATGAACACCACCCAATAAATAAACAATTCAACTGATTATATCTATATTAAGGTTATTTCAATTATTGAAAGGTGAAGAAAACTTTTGTGAATATGGCAACGGTGTGGACCATTCCGTTCATACATTAGAAAAATTATAACCCCAAACAGTGAATTCTTATAACATCGACAGATCGGTACCAGTCAGATCGATCCAAGTGTCATTTTTGTTAAGGTAAGTTCAAAACATAACATTAAAAATTAGCATTTCATGACCACAACCATTACATATTATCAAATCTAATATCTGAACAGTGTAACAAACAATCAAAAGATTATATGGCTCTATTGAAGTTTCATATTATTCATGTGCTCGTCGTTAAATTTTGGTGTTCATTGACTAGTTTCAAAATAACGAATATATCTAGTAAATGAACATTTACTGGAGATTTACGCAGTAATATGGAAATAAGCAGAAATAAACCTAATGATAATGTAAAAAAGTACTTTAAAGATTCCCAAAAGATTGTTATCAAATCAACCGGAAAACAACAAGTGAACGTGACATTTTGTGATGTTCATTTAATAGGTGACAGTGCCAGCAAACGAACAGAAACTTTTTCTTAGTTCATTAACTGGAGTTCATTGTGCTAAACTGTGTTTTTTGTATTGCTCAAGAAATCATGAGAACTTTTCATTACAGATGGATAAAAAAATAATGATTCCGATATTCGGAGTAAATATTGAACAACGCGCTCACAGACATTAAAAGCGGGAATATTTTTTGAATAAGGCTTCTGAGAAATATGAATACCCAAATACCCAAAGCTACTCTTCACAAAAAACTAACGGATACAGTTTCAAATATAAGAAAAATTGGCTCATCTCTCATTTTAACTTCAAACGAAAAAAAAAACGAGAAGAAGATTGGCTTTTATCAGAAGCAAAATTTGGTTTTCCTATGCATCCAGATGAAGTCAAAGATTCAGTGAAAAAATATTACAGGATATTGGTCGGGCTAACCCTTTCACAGATAGCAGACCGAACGACAAGTGACTAAAATTATTATTGGGAAGATATCCTCAAATTGCAAGAAAAAATACTGCAATTATCTCTAAATCCCGGGCATCTGTAATAGAAGAATCTATTCGAACATGGTTTTCTAATCTTCAAGTTTTCCTGCAAAATGAAAGCATCTTAGATATGATCAACGATTCTTCGAGGGTTTGTAATGCAGATGAAACAGGCTTCAGGTCTAGTTTTAGCACCTGAAAGTTCTATGCAATTATTCAGCAGCAGGGATAGTAGCACCGCCAATGGTTATGTTTCCTTATGAAAAAATTCCGAAAGATCAGCTGATTAAGAAAACGAAACAAAAGGATGAAGCCAAAAAAGAAGGAAACAGCGGAGAGCAGTAGACAATGAGAGAGGACAGGGAACTCGAAAAACAAAAATACGATGAAGAGCAGCAGACTAAGAAATTAAATCGAGACAAAAAAGCCGATAAAGAAGAAAACAGCGAAAAGTAGGAGACCATGAAAGGAAACACAAATATTGAAAAGGAAAAATACGGCAACGAGCAGCAGACTGATAAATCGTAACAAGACAACAAAGCGAAAAAAGACAAAAATAGCGAAGAGCAACAGACTATGGAAGGAGACAAGAAATTCCAAGAAGGAAAATACGGTGAAGAGCACCAGAAATCGAAACATGGCAGGAAGGTCGAAAAAGACGAAGGAGAACAGCGAGTTGAGAATATAGAACAAGACAACATATCTGAATCCTCAGCTGATGATTTTAATGTAGTTATGTGGTAGTTGAATATGAATTGAGATAATACCCTGACTTGATAAAGAATGGTGATAATGATGAGTATGAAATCGGTGTAATGGAACAAACTACTTAAGAACGATGAAAATGGCAAAAGCCAATCGAACAAATCTGGTACAGAAAAAATAATTAAAAAGAAAGTTTCTGCTTCAGTGGCTTATAACACAGGTGGGATTTTCTATGTTGACATCAATTGAATTTGATATTATAACCAAATATTATGTTCCTGAACTCATTATTGAATTCAAATTATGTTATAAAATCAAATAACGTTGCATTGAACAAAATAATGGTTGTGTTCAAATAAATAAAAGCATTTGTTCATCAACTGGGCGTTTGTTGTTCATTTATTAGGCTATGTTGTTTATTCATTGGGTTTTTGGTGCTTTTTGATCTTCAAGGAATTTTAATACAAAAAGTTATAACAAATTGCACATTTTTATGATATAAATCGACTATAAACACAATAGAGATATCATAAAACTGATCACACACTAATAAATCTAACGAGAAAAATAAGTTATGGTCATAAAAAGTGACAACTATCGTTATTCGTTCATTTACTGCACTGGGGGTGTGGATATTCACTTCAAAATATGTCACTAGAGCCATCTTTTGTGTCAACATTGAACGTTCACCCACTATAGGGCGCGAACCATAAAACTGTCCATTATATCCCCGTGTCCAATCTATCTTCGGTTTCTACTACTAGATTTTCAGACAATTATGTGTCGTAAATTCATTAAAGAAAACATGATGATCAATATTACCAGTCATTTCTAGCCTCTATCATTACTCTGATTCGACACTGAAATATTTTGCCTGAAGTTTTTGAAGCATTTGAATCAATAGCAGAAAAACATCATCGTTAGGGATTTCCGTTTTTGACAAAGTAAATGTTTGGCTTCAAATCGTCTCGCTCAATATAACAGCTTTTTGCCTATTATGTCTCTCTTATATTCGACTTTGATTCAAACTTTGCGAGTTAAACTGAAGTATCGACAAGAAAGTCTACAAAATATAAGTAATATGAGTTCAGAATACTTCATTCTCGTCAGACGTCTGCTTTTCTTGATTATATCAGAAATAATTCAACAACGGAGAGAACTTTTTTCTAATTTTACTAGATTTTTTTCATATTTGCTCGTACTTTAATATTTTCATACTCACACTGATATGAAATTATTTTGCATGCGAAAAAAATGACCATGTTTCCTTTCCTTTCAAGTACTGGAAAAATATGATTAGATGTCAAATCAAGACTTCTATGCAAATGATCCATAAATTAAATGTTTGAACTTGTCAAATATTGAGTAGATTTGTTTGATTGTTTTATAATGATTCAGCATCACTGATTGATTTGTTTCCAGGTTTACAAAATATATGGTTTCTGCATCAAATCATCAATGTCTCTTGCTTTTAGTCAAATATTCAACAGTCTTTGTTAGTGTAAATTTCGTACACATCCATATCAATGAATTCAAAACGTCATTAATCAAGCTTTCATCTTTCTTGGAAAATGCGAATATTAAGTTGAAGTAACGAAATGAAATATGCAACTTTCTCAGGGCATTCTTCATTGAAAGCTTTTCTTTTGCTTCGCTGAAACATCGAATAATAATTACAGCATCTTTGTGGTATTACTTTCCCGTTCCACTACAAATTGATGTGGAAGGCGAAGAACTTCGGTGAAGTGTTCATTTCCAGAAGTTTTCTTGATGATGTCTTCTGATGTCATTTCTCAAAAAGTACTTCATACTCATAATTGTTATTCATGTTTTACAAAAGTTTTGGATGATATTTTCTCATTGTTTCTCAAAAATCTTCAGATGAAGTCGATACCTAGCATATACAGAAAAACCTGCAGCACTACATCATCTGAAAATCTCATTCTGCCAATATACTCTCTTTCATAGAATGAAATGTAGGGTGTCTCCAAGGGCTCCAATAAATTTAAGATATTGCCAGAATATTCAGTGACATGTCGTCAAACTTAAACTAGTCCGTATCGTATTTGACCAATGCGTAATAATGATCAGATTCAATGCCAGAACCACAGTGAACAATTACTGCATGAAGATTGTAATAGGGGTATGCTAAATTGAACCTTCGTGAAAGTTTGGTACTTGCGTCATATGTTGAGTCATTTTTGAAGATCTTCAGTATTATTATTAGATTGACTGGTGCCTCAGCTATACATGTTGTCTTATAATAATCAGTTAGTTTGGCGCATATTTAGCAATACAGTTGATCATCACCCGTTGAAAGTTTTATTTCCAGATGAATAAACAATAAGCTTTGCACGGACTGGTTATCCGTCATATTAGAAAACGCTAGTTGAAGTTCTAGCAAGTCACATATGTTTTTGCTACCTCTTGAACATTTACTACAAAGTAAATAATAAGAGAATTTTTCTAGAAAAAGATTTACAAACACGAAACGAGATAGACTGTACGGAATCATTCAATCCAGAGCAGTCTGGAGTATTGATTCTGCTATTTTCCTGCTCACGAAGAGTATTCAACAAGGACCCCAAGAATTCGGAACAATCCTCTTGTTGTTCTCGTTCTTGTTTATCGTTAAAACCTCGTTCTTGAAATTCTTCGTAATGAACAACACTTGTAAAATGCTATTTATGTAACAAGTGTTGCCTAAATCATGTCATCCAATTTTCTTCACAAGATTTTCAGGACAACTGTCTACTGATTCGTAAGGAAGAACATGTTTCACAAAATCTGCATCAGAACCATTTCTCAAGCTGCAATCGATCCTTCCAAGTGATGAAGGGTTTCGTAGAGGAATCGATTCGGCTCTTGCTCAATGAAGCTCTTCCACTGAAAGGGAACCAAAATGACAAGAACTGCAGCTCATATTTGGGGGGCAAGAATGTCCATTGACCGCACTGAAAAAGAAGAAGGTGGATCAATCACTTGCAAATTAACCTTCATGGGAGACTGATGAATATACACATATCTCGACTCGTTCCGAAATCATTCAGAATTTCCCAAATTCAGAAACGACATTAAAATAAGCTTTAAAATGAGCAAACATTTTGTTTTTTTCCAACGTTATCTACAATAACGATTTGGGGATCAAACAACTTAATTGAGTGAACTCCAAAAATAAATTTGTCAAAGTTAGATTTTTGAGAGAGTTCGCCCCAATTGATTCATTGTTTAACGTAGGTATACTTGATAGCGAAAAACAGTCTTCTACACCAGTATTAGTTTGTTCCATATCATTAATGATCAAAGAATGAAGAAACGCATTAATTTCTCATTAATGGATAATTATATGTTTGATTATTTATATGATATCATCTGACTGTGAACTGTGAATCGAAGTAACTGAACTATTGAGTAGTTCTTATCATTTTCACAGGCTAAATCGATCAAAAAACAGAAAGACCATTACTGAGCATTCGGATTTTGATTTTTTTTAAGGATCTGTTAGAGGAAGTGTTTTCGTTATCATTATTTTCATTATATGTATTTGATGAATTTAACGATTAATTAAAGTTTCTAGCTAATACATTTGTGGAGAAATCGACTTCTTTCAAGTTGAGCCTCTAGAAATAGTTTAGTACCTCTGAGACGTGGTCTCACCTGCACAAGTCGCATATGAGACGTACACACGAATTTCGAATCAGTTGGAGTCATGAAAGGCAGGGACAACACAATCTACATAATTAAATACTGACAGTATGAGGGAGACGTACAATGTAATGTTCAGGTAAAATGCCCTCTGAATAGAGAACGACACATGTTTTCGAAATGTAAGATTGACTCAAGAACAAAATAAGGTTTTTGCACAGGTTGAGGGATTCAAAGGATTGTTATCTATATGTAAATGTACATTGTGTTCCACATGATCGCGAATAAGTTTACTTCCAGAAAAAAGTTGCGTGTCGTCCGGAGGCCATATCAGCACAATTGGAATACCTACGTTCCAGAATCACCATGTGAAATATGTTTTTTTACGACAAAATACAAACACTACAGTGGAATCCTTAAGGCATTCTTAGATTGGTGCCTGTACAAAAGTATCGATTCACATTAGTTCCAGACTATCAAGGTTGCAAGTAATGTTCGCGTCTCCAGTCAGGCGGATGGCTCTTTTCTGGATGGAATCCAGTAGCTTCAGGGTATGCTTATAGGCGGAGCACCATACATGAGAACAATACTCCAAAGAAGGTCTGATCTGAGCTTTATAAAGCACCAAAAGATGCTGAGGTGTGTAAAGTTTTCTGAGATAATATTGTATCAGACCACAAGATTCATTAGAGATAACTAAGTAGAGGAGTAGAACTGACAACATACAATTACAAACTCTATCGAAAGCTTTAGTGTGGTTGGTCGAAAGTAAAACTCATAATTTGTTGTCGTCTATGGCGTCTATGGTTAGGAAAAAATATATAATTGGTGCATACACATCTTCAGAGTTGTTCATCAATAATCAATGCCTTTCGATGAAGTTCATGATATAATTGTGGTTTTTCAAACACATAATTTATATCGAAGAAAATTCATGTCATTGTGGACTCCCAGTCTACTACTCCCGATAGTCGTAGCATAACACAAGGCACCACTTAGACTTTTTTTTCTGAGGACGAAACACAAGCACTACAGGAAAATCTTCAAGGCGCTCTTAGAGCGGTGTCTGTGTGAAAGTAGTGATTCACATTGGTTATGAATCGCTGGATATTGAATCCATTTGAAAAAACGTTCTCAGGAAGTTTAATCCACATAAAAGCCGTTCTCTAGATGAAAAATTTATCAAACAGTGAAGTTCGACGTGTACTGAGTTGAACCTCAAAACGATGAGCAGCCACATTCCGTCGCGTATTTGTGATATGTATCGCTCTTGGTGTAATATAATGTGCCAAGTTACTTGAATACTTCCCGTGAAAGTATCTGTAGAAGAGGGACAAATCTCCAACCTTTCTTCGATGTTCCAGACTATCAAGGTTGCAAGCGATGTTCGCGTCTCCAGTCAGGCGGATAGCCCTTTTCTGGATGGAATCTAGCAGATTCAGGGTAAATTTTGGGGCGGAGCTCCATACTTGAGAACAATACCCCAAAAAAGGTCTGATCTGAGCTTTATAAGCAGTTTCTTGGTTCGGAACACTGTTTCGAACTTTTGAGAAGCAGCCTCTGCAATTCCAGCGACATGATTTTGCCAACACAAATTGGTGTCTATTTTAACACTCAACAAACCTATCATTATTATATCTGGTTCAGAAATATTTATTTTCTTGGAGAAAACCAATGCATGGGTTTTTGTGGCATTGAATTGAACTTGGTTACTTCCACCCCAATTCGAAATTACTTCTAGATCCTCATTAAGATATTCAATCTCTTGATGCCGGTGAAGATGGTGCATCCACAGCCGATGGCATGGAATCCAAATGTAATGACGACACAAGTGTGCTGTCGTCAGCAAAGCAATATATTGGATCCTTGGTTTTAGCCAGTGAATCGTTGATATACAATTAAAAGAGGGTTGGAGACATAATGGATCCCTCGGAAACACCAGCGTTGATCGTGAAAGTAAACGAGAGATATCCTTCGACGGCCACTTGCAGGAAACGTTTTTTCATGAAGCTGAAGAGCCAAGATGTTGAAGCCTTCCAAATTTTTGAGGATATGGTGGTTTACAGCTTACTCCATGATTATTGATATCACCGATAGCAAAGCGACTGGTTTATAGTTATTTACAAGATTTTTCTTGCCCTTTTTGGAAATAGGTTGACGCGAGCAACAAGAAGGAAAAACCCCTTTCTTGTAAGACAGGTTGAAAAGTCTACCAAATACTGGTGTGAGTTCATTTGCGCACTTTTTAAGTGCGCAAGATAACATACATTATTTGTATTTGGTCAATTATTGTAGTTGGCTTTGAAGTGCGTACATCAGGACCCGACACCTTGTTGATATTGAGTTATTTCAAAATTTGCCTGACTAGAAGCCACATAGACTTTGGAAAACTTAAAAGTCTCAAAATTGGTGATTTTTCACATGTTAATACCACGTTTATAGGAAACCAAATTAGAATGATTTTAATGTCATACTTCTTTGAATATTTTATTGGATATCAAAAGTATGAATATTACGGGTCCGCCTAAAAGTTGAGTAAAAAAATGTTGCTCAACTAAAGCATTGCTTTTTTTTATATATCCACTGTAAGCTTTCGCAAAGTCACTATTAAGAATTTAAAGGATTGTCAACAATTGCAATAATAACGTGAATCCGAATAACACATTGGCTAGCATTGAAAAACTTTTGATTATCACATATATTAGATCTTGTTAACACATCCTCAAAAAAAACGAACTACTCATAAACATCAAAAACAGCTATTATAACATCTGTTTTAGATTTATAATACTGATAAACTAAATAGTTTCAGACCAAACAATGCTTTGCGGCATACAGGAGAATCAATCAAGTATACATTTTACAATGAGACCATGGAATACCTTGAAAACAACTAAATATTCGATGAATATCGGTTAGGTTTTCGTAACAAAGACCTTCGTGAAATTGGATATATTTTTGTTAACTCCGTTAGTTCTATAGCTATAGGTAGACATATTGAAGAATTGAAGTTGAAATTTTATGGATTTGGATTCAAGTTCTGACTATATGGAATATATCTGTTTTAATATCAATATAACCATATTTTCCACGGATAAGTTGTAGGTCAGTTTACCTCAAGACATGGTTAGTGGTCGTAGTCATAATATAATTGATAAATGATCGCAGTTGAAAAATCAGTACAACAAAACCATGGTTATAGCGGAACAACTGAATATAGCTAGAGATATAGTCCAAAATTCGAAACCATTGATCTAAATGTATGATTCCTATTATACCATGTTGAAAGAAAAAGAATATCTACTTCAACATCAACGAAAGCTATAATTACAATATATTACCAAATTTCAATTATTTTCGAATTCTTTGAAATTGAAGCAAAACGATTTCCTTCGATATTATAGTAGTAGATTGATAACATAGAAGCAAAGTTTTCAACGTATATTGAATACACACAAGAACAGTTTTGCTGACATTTCCTGGAGCAGTTATTCAACATTTTTCAATTCTATTTGCAGGAATCGATTGTTGGAAATCAGTTCTGAAGCAAAAATCTTTAAGGTGTGTCATCTTTTTTCATATGCATTCTGAAAATATACGGTAGTTTTTACAGGATTTGTCACAAAAAGTTTAATAAAGGCTTGGGATTTCGAAAGTATCATCGAATAGTAGATAAATATTCATCACTTTCGAAACGAGTATCAGTGTGAAACAAATGTAAGATATTTCCAAATTTTCATGATGTGTTTCATCACGAGAGAAAATTGATTTACGTCACTTTCAACATAAAATAATTGAGAATTACGTACTATATCTCGATTTACTGTGAGAGTTACTTCCGGCTTCTAGCAATTTGATAAAAATATTAAAGTTTTCTTGCGGTTCATATAACCTCCAATATTTCCAAATATACCCCTCAGAAACATTGCAGACGACCAGTTGGTTATTTGGTAGGATATATCACTGGAGGTGGTTTATATTGGGTCCACTTCCATTAAAAGTAAGGACATAAATTTCGTTTCAAAGGAAGCGGCTTCATTAAAGTAATATTTCATTCTACTAAGTGGGATACTTGGACAATTTATACTTACCTCGGATCCTGTTCTTCGTTCAAAAAGTAATTATCATCGCTTTGGTTGAAATAGAAACACTGGAACCGCAATATTATGAGATTATCTTATGTGTAGAGTGAATTTCTCCAGAAATTTATTGTTGTCACGATGACAGAGAAGAATCAAGAAGGACAATATTTCAAACTGTTTTATTTCATGACTACCCCAAGAGTTTATGTCTTATAATATTCACTGAATGCCATAGAAGTCGAGAAGAGATGGAAGGTCAATTTTTTTCGAATTTCGAGAGTTTCTAGCACCATCAAACTCGACTGTATTCAGTAGTTCAGTTGATGCCCAAATAACGAAGAAGGACTCAGTTCTAAATTTCATTTTTGTAAAATATACTTGTTCAGGAAAAAAAACAGAAACCTCTGTAAAAGGGACATATCTACTATTCTTTTAGAATGTCTGTAGATTCTTAATCACTGCCGGTAATTATCAACAGACGGGATCTCGCTGAAAGTATGCAGACCACAACTTGGCGAATTTTGCGTCGTGAATTGGACCCACACCCGTACAACATTCAACGTGTGTTCGCTGGAGCAGTTGGCTACTGACACTAATTTTTATCGAAAAATTATCGTCAGCGATGAGGCCCATTTGTGGATAAATGGGTACGTGAACAAACAAAATTGTCGAATTTGGGACGATGCCAATCCACATGAGATCCAAAAGCGTCCAATGCATCCTGAAGAAGTCACTGTCAACGGTCCATATTTCTTCGAGAATGACGTTGTCCAGGCCATCACAGTCAACAGGAAGCACTTTAAGTCGATGATTACCAACTTTTTTTGGCCTGATTTGGATGATCTGAACACCAACGACATGTGGTTTCAACAGGACGGTACTACGTGCTACACAGCTCGTGCCATATTGGATATTCAGCACGAGCGACTTGAGGGCATGTTCATCTCACGTGGGGATGATGTGAACTGGCCACCAAAATCGTGCGATTTGGCCCCGTTAAGACTTTTTTTGAGGGGTTTTCTTGAGTCGCATGTGTATGCGAATGAGTCACAAATTACAGTGAGTCAGCCTGATTTATGCGCCAGAGTAATGGAAAATTGCACGTTTCGGATGAGCTCCACCCAAAGAAGGCGTGGCGGACATTTGAACGATGTTATATTCCACACATAATGGCATCAATAGGTCTCTCAAATGGAGAAAAAATTTCTAAATTTCACACACACTTTGTTCCGGTTGATTTTAGAGATAGGAAGCGCTTATTGAAAGACCCATATTATGTTCTCATGAGCTGATTACGAATCTCTAGTCCAATTTCATCGCAAACATAAAATTTTGCAGATATCACTATTCGAAGGTAGAAATTTTCTAATTTTTGACAATAAAATGCCACTTTTTTTTCATGATTGCATGCTGCATATAATCATTTTGATTTTGACAAAATAACTTTCTTGGAGAACAGGATCTAACCTTGTTCCACTGGAGTTATTTTTATTTGTTGACAATATTATGGAAAATTAGAAAAAAAATTCAAAATTTCCAGATTTCTGAAATTTTTCAGAGTTTCCCTTCGAGAACTGAACTATGTTTATTGGTCATCCACATTATATCAACGCTAATCCGCATTTTCAAACTACAGATACTGGTTCAAAATAATAATTTCATCAATAATTCCACTTGTATAGTAGATTTCATTTATCCCATACACAGGCTTTCAATAGCAGAAAAATCCCCACAATATATGTACGTGCAAATACTATTGACTTTTTCAATGGGGAATAAAATAGGTAATAGCTCAAATATATTCAAAAGAAAACTCAAAGGTTTTTTTCATAGAACTAAAACCGGTTTTTTGGGAATAATCTTTTTGATTTTTTCCAGGGTGATCAAATCAATTTATATTATATTAGACAATGGAAGTCCGAACTGATGAAATTAGTATTTCCATTCAACATAAAAAATCTAGTGATTTTGATGTAACCTGATCAGATAAGTATCTGATTTGAGAACAACCAGCACTCTTTTTCCGTTACCTCATCGGCAACAGTGATAATTTAGTAACAGTATTGCTAATACTTTGAGAAAAATATTTTTTTTAATGATATGGAAGTGTTCTCTTCGATTTTGCCCATTATAATATAGGTACTTAGATGAGATCAAATTGAGTGGGTCTATTCGACAACCCTCCATTGACATCCGCGGGAGTTTATTAAGGCTCACACCTAGCTTTTCGACGGAGCTAATTACTTCATTTGCTGAGTGATATTTTAGGTCTACTAGCAAAACTGGGACTCTGTAATATAAGCAGTCGACCATTTCTTTCGACCGAGGTCCTTCCTTTGGACTATACTCCTACACGAGTTCGAACCATACCACAAAAACAACACATTGGTAATCCAAGGTTTCATGAGCCATGAATGATTTGCTGAACTGAAATGTGCTTGAAGAATGACCCTGAGCCTTCCCTACGGAATCGACAGAGAACCCATTGTTCGAATATTAAAAGAAAAACAGATTTTTTTAAACATTGCACTCTACGGCAATCCGTTGCAAAGCCGAGCTTCGACATTGACCCCCAAACGAGATTCGTTTAATGTCCTTCATGACAGATTTTCTTGCAGGGTATCTAGTAAAAACCACAGACCATAAACAAAACTTTCATGTTTCAATACTAGACAGCGCTGTTTCGACCCGTTATAGGTCTCATCAGTCGTGATAGGCTGAAGAACAAATGTATTGCTGGACTCAATGGGCTCTTGAAGGGCAAGCTTGACTTAGTAAAGGAGATGGCATCTCCCCTTATGGAGACACCGTCTATGTGGTCGACAAGAGACCACATCCAGGAATATCAAAGATAAACAATGCTCAAGTTGTTCAGTTGTATATTGATCGCCCCTTAAAACAACACAGTCGTAATAGAATACCAAATAGTGCTCTTTCTACCCGACGAAATCTCTATTGTAGTGCTAGGCTGAAAATCCTATATTGGTGAAACAAAGAGGCCATTGAATGTTCGCATTGCCGAGCACAAGAAACACACACAAAGATGGGAAACCAGCAGATCAGAAATAGCAGGCCATATTTGGACCCATCAACACAACATCGAGTGGTCCCAAGCTGAGATCATACACAGAGAGAAATATTGGTTTAGGAGAAAATTCAAGGAAGCCGCGTACATGTTGTCCAACAACGTAGTCAGCCAAGCTAGCGTAGAGATACGCAACATATGGAAACCCGTCATCAAACGAAAAATGACGAACTCCCGCCAAACGGTCATCTCCCACTAAACCAGTGAAGCGGAAAAAATGGAAAGCGGGGATAAGTGAAAGTACTCAAACGACCCATAAATAGTCATAACAATCTCCTTTCTCGTGATCGAATGGACCAGCAGATGAAACTGAGCACTCTATATTATGAGATTATATGTTACTGCAGGCATTGTCAATAGCATTCCAGAATATTGCTCAATTCATTCTAGGGTCTGATTCAACATGCATGGTTAGACCTTGTCTGAAGACTGTATCGAAGAGAAATACATACGTATAAGAAAATAATATTTCGAAATAAAATCTCGAAATGTAAATGTCTGTCGGAAAACAACTACTTCCCCAGCTGATATATAGTCTTCAAACACGGCATTATCTCTGTTGGCGTATTGGTACACGGGATGTTTTTCCCCGTTTGGGTATTTGATCACGAGATGAGACTCTTACTAGTTAACAAACTTTCTCTTAGACGAAGGTTTCATACTTGCAGTCGAGCCGCTTGAAATCAATCTAGTCCCTGGCACTATGCTGTTTGGGTCGGATCTTTCCTCTTCTGGCGAGAGGTAACCGGAATGTAGATGATCTTCTCGATAAATGTCAGCATTGTCCGGCTGTTCAATGAACGAGACTAGACTGACCTCTGTGAGGTATGTTGCATATATACCCAGTATCAATACCCAGCCTAATATTAGCCGGGAAAATAGTAATTTCCCAGCAGGCATTTACCATAACTTACGATGTATACATGGTTAGCATACACCTAGAAGATTTATGAATGAAGTAAAATTCATAAACACACTTAAAATTAGGGTACACTTCGTGTACTTTATTTTCTTTCCATATTTCAAACCCGCAACAAGATACCCATCGAAATTTGATACCGACTTCGAAAATTTATCCCCAAATCCTTAAGATGATTTATTAGATGCGATGAAAACCTCAAAGCAGATTATATCCCTTCGCAGACTAACAAGCCATTTCAGTAATTAGTTTTAAATAACACAGGGCAGATACTATTACACTCGACACAGTTGATATAGCCAATTATTTAGAGCGAATCAGAGAGCGGAGAACATCCATAATTAAGTGTAATTTCCAATTCAATCAAAAATGGTACTGGTGACGTGGAGTAATTTTGGAGTAGAGGTAATCTGGACATTGGTTTCTCAATAACTTATGAACGAAGCATACAAGATGATGTTTCCTTCTATTCAACATTTTCAGCTACCTAAGATTGTTTAAAAATGTTGTTACATGATCTCTTTGTTTCAGCGAAAATATTAATCGGACACAGGCATTCTGAACTTTTTGGATCCTCGAAGAAGTTTCTTGATCAAGGCACGGGCCATAGACAATATCACCGTAGTTGAAAATTGACAAAATAAGTGTATCACATGGTTGAATTTTCAGATGTTTAGTCAAGTAGTGTCTGTATGGGTATAGATGTTTTAGTAAACCATATGCTCTCGGAATCAAAGAGTTAATATTGCTAATGAATCTCAGATTGCAATCTAATGTCAATCCCAAGCATTTTATTTTATCGCCATATTCCAATTTGTGATTATTGATAAAAATTGAGGGGAATTATCAATGGTCCTACTCCGGTCCCTCTTATTACCAAAAATTATGGCTGATGATTGATTTGGTTGTTTGGTTGATGTTTAAACAGTGATTTCTTGATATTTTCAAAAGGTCATCTATATCATTATTCAAAAAGTGTTCAACGGATAAAAATTCATCAATTTTCACGGAAAAAATCAGATTAGTATCATCAGCATAGGTATGCATTCGAAAATTCTTCAGTATTTTGAAAAAATCAGAAGTGTAAATAATAAATAGGAGAGGTGCAAGTATAGAGCCCTGAGGTGTATTACGTTCAGTTCTGATGATGATTATTATTGATGAGAACACGCTGTGTTCTATTAGTGAGGAAAGATTTGAAAAAAGATTGACTTTTCTCATCGAATTCGTAATAACAAAGTTTTGCGCATAGTAAAGCATGGTTCATAGTATCAAATGCTTTCTTATAATCAAGTGAAACTAAAAGAGTTACTTCATTTTTATCATATGAATGTATAATGCCATCGGTACTATTAGAAAGAGCACTTGTGATACCATAATTTTATCTAAAGCCAGACTGCGTGATCGGGAGAATACGGTTATTATTGACAAAGGTATTCGTTTGTTCATAAACTGCTTTTTTGATGAGTGACGGTAAAATATTAATAGGTCTCAAGTCATTGAATGTTTCCGGTTTGGATATTTTATTGATAGGAAGTACTAGCGATTTTTTCCAAATATTGGGATAAATTTCATTTTCTATACATTCGTTTACAATAAAAGTTATAATGAATGTTATATAGGGAGTGCACAATAGTAACATTTTAAGGGATATGCCGTCGCTTCCTACCGCATTTGATTTCATATATCGTTGAATATTTTCCAGTTGTTGATCATTGACGTTATCAAGACTTAAAATCGCATGTATGGAGCTCCGCCCCTAAGCATACCTTGAAGCTGCTCGATTCCATCCAGAAAAGAGCCATCCGCCTGATTGGAGATGCGAACATTACTTGCAACCGTAATAGTCTGGAACGTCGAAGAAAGGTTGAAGATATGTCTCTCTTCTATAGATACTTCAACGAGAAGTGTTCAAGTGACTTGGAACATTCGATTCCACCAAGAGCGCTACATATGGGAAATACGCGACGAACTGTGGCTGCTCATCGTTTTGAGGTTCAACTCAATACACCTCGAACTTTACTGTTAAAAATGAAGTTTTGAAAATGATTACGCAATGATTCCCAATTTCGACGTTGTATAAACGTAAAATAATCTGAATCGTATTCGATTCTCGGAAATTACGATTAAGATATGGTAAAAATTTGAAGAGTGTCGTATATACATCATGAAAAATATGCTTATAATATCAGACACATATCATCAACTTACGTCACCATCCCCGTAGTGTATGATGTTATATACGTTACGTTATACATAACCTGAACATTTTTTGAAAAATTAACTGCGCTTGGAACCAACAAGATAAATGTCTCCGAACCGGATACAATAATGTCAGGTCAGACAATTCCGCTTTCTGCTTCGATAAGTTTGTTGGGGGTTAAAATGGACACCAATATGTCTTGGCACAATATGTCTCTGGAATTGCAAAGGCTACTTCTCAAAAGCTAAGAACACTATTCCGAACCAGAAAAATATACACACCTCAGCAACTTTTGATGCTTTATAAAGCTCAGATATACCTTCTTTGTAGTATTGTGCTGATGTATGGAGTTCTGACCCTAAACATACAGTAAAGTTGCAGGATTCCATACAGAAAAAAGCCATCCGCCCGATGGGAGAAGCGAATATCACGTGCAACCTTGATAGCCTATAACATCGAAGAAATGTTGGAGATTTGTCTCTCTTCTATAGATACTTTCACGGGAAGTGTTCAAGTGACTTGGCACATTCGATTCCACCAAGAGCGGTACATATCAGAAATACTGATGCTGCTCATCGTTTTGAGGTTCAATTCAGTACACCTCGAATTTCACTGTTTGAGAACTCTTTCATCTGTAGAACTGCGTTTATGTGGAATAAACTTCCTGAGAACGTTTTTCCAAATGGATTTAATCTCCAGCGATTCGAATAATGTGAATTGCTACTTTCGCACAGGCACCGCCCTGAAAGCGCCTCAAGGATTTTCCTGCAGTGCTTGTGTTTTGTCCTTAAAAAAATGGTAAATTGAAGCGACTCTTGCTTTTTATGTTCCTGAGAATTTAGAAAAATTTCACAATTTTGTAGTGTATTTTCTCTATGTACAAAAATTTTGCAAAACTGTTCACACTCCGCAATAGGTAGTTTTCATTGTACTATCAGAATATGATCACAGAATTTTTATACAGTATCTTTTCACTTGTGGCATGAAATTTAAATGCGGACCTGTATTTTTCGTAGTAATTGAGTTTTCAACAGGACTCCATTGATAGTCTTGTTTATCTTTGAAATACGAGTTAAGTTTTCTATCGATCTCATAGGTGACGCCTTCGTAAAAGAAAATCCTCAAGCTTACTTATATTCAGACTTGTCCTTCGAATTACAGTTGAGTCTTAAATGCATTCGTTGTTCAGCTCAACATCACTAAGAGCCCTATGTGAGGTCTTCTCTTGGATCAACCATTAAAAATTATGAAACACTGTTTTTTCTCAAAATTGGCTTCTTCGTTTACCATCTGTTGCCCCCTCAGAAATCAAAATTCATGCGAGCTGAAGATTAGGAGGATCTCACTTTTCAACGTGTGATTTTCAGCACTGGTCTAGAAAAATGAGCGGGTCTTGATTTCTTTCTGTGAATGCTGGGAATTCTCCTCAAGCAGTACAAAGTATTGAAAAACAGATATCTAATGTGCAAAAAAGAAAATTTGATGAGTCTTTCATCGACTTGTTTTGGGTATTTTTACCTTCCACAATCTTTACGTTTCGGGGACCAAAATCTGTGCGAGCTAAGGATTAACGAGATCTTAATTTTTAACGTGTAATTCCTAACAGGGAATAACTGCAAATATCTTTGAATTTTTTGACCATTTCTGAAGACGGAGGCAGATTTTGGCCCCCCAAAACGTAAAGATTGTGGAAGGTAAAAAATACCCAAAAAAAAGTCGATGCAAAACTGATTTTCCTCCACCAAAAAATGACTTTCGTTGAATATGTCTTTTCTTCAATTTGGCTTTACATTTCAAAATTTTAAAGGTAATGAACAACCGCTTTGTTTGATCTGCAATAAATTATTGGCTCCATCAAAGTTAAAAAGACATCTTGAATCATAGTATGTCTCGTATGTCAAAAGAAAATGTGTTTCCCAGTATTCTCAAATAGGAAGTCGGTCGGTAGCTGGTCGGTTCGACGTGGGTGCTTGTTCACTCACTCGAATTGATTGCCGCGTCGATCGGTGGTTCGACCCTGGCTGAACGATCGATTTTCACCTGCTATCGTCCAACCTGTGTTGGGAATCACAAGTTGAAAGGTAAGACCTCGTTAACCCTGTGCTCGCACAAGTTTTGACTTCTGAGAGTTGTCGTTCGTAGGGGTGCGACAGCTGGTTAACGAAAAAACAGTTTTTTTTTTTAACAGAAGTATATCAGAATAGAGGAAAAGTGAATATTTCATTCACTGCATATGAAACGAGTTTCTTGACACATATTATTTGAATCTAATGTTTTCTTTTTACGTTTCCCAACTAGTGCCCTCATTCGAACGAAGAATCCTCAGGAGCCGAAACTTGAGCGAGCTGAGGATTAATACATTTGTAGTAAACAAATATTTTCCAGTTTATTGACAAATAAACATTTCACTTCCCGTGAGTTATGGAACGACCGTTCCCACGGATTGCTACTCTCACGGAAACATGATCTGCTGACAGCGGTTTTCCAAGAAATCCTTATCTGGACTTGCGAGGCGATGTTCATCATTTAACGTTCATTTTCATTAAAGGAAGAATACATAAAATAATATCTATACTTGATGTGGTATTTTTAATAAATATAATGATTCAAGAAAAAGGTTCATATGTATGTTATATTGGAAAAATAAACCACATAACATGTATAAAACACTGTAGGGAAACACTGATAGTTTTAGAGGTTTCTAAAGTGATGTAAATCAACACTTTTTTTGCGCTTACATTGCAAACGCTGGCTGAACCCTGCAAGATAGATCAAAATAATGTACTACAGTATTGTACACCTTGAAAAAAGGTTTACAAAAAAGTCCTCGATGATATATGTCTAGCACTCAGAGATACACCCAATAACCATTTTTATCCTTTACTTTTTACGAGAAATAATGGCTTATTTATGAAGCAATTTTAAGCAATACAGCTCCAATCCTTATTCAATTAAATACCTTAAATACATTGTGCATTTAATATAGATCAATGTGGCCCTTCATAGCATGTGATTCAAATGAATATTTTCGAAGGTATCACAGATTTGAAATGCAGGAATATAGCGATACCCCGGCCGGGGGGCGGTGTTGCGTGCCTATAAATAGTGCGTGGAAGGCCGCGCTTCGCCCTATAACACTTCATAATTAGTAGCGATCACACGCGTTCATATATAAATTTAGTACTAGCATTGCACCCGTGCGGAGCAAGGGTGGTTAGCTAGTGTTTAATAACCAGTTTATTTGGATCATTTTTCTCCGTGTACACTCCAATTGGTGAATTTTTGGAATGGGACCCTTACACCTTCTAACTTAATTTAAGAAACTTACTGCGTTTCAACTTCCTTCATATATTTTTCGACACAGCAGATGGTACGTAACTTCATTTGTTTTTCAGGAAGCTGTTCTGAAGACGAAGAGCGGCTAGTCCGTGACCTTTTCAGGGGGTACAACAAGTTGATACGCCCAGTTCAGAATATGACGGAAAAAGTGGACGTCAGATTTGGTCTAGCATTCGTTCAACTGATCAATGTCGTAAGTACATAATTCCTAATAGGTTACCTACATAAAACAAGTCAATTTGAGAACATCCCACTCCTAGTAGCTATCTTCGAAGAAGTGATATGAAAAACTGAAAATACGTCAAATTCACTTCTCAAGGCAGATTACAAATAGTATGTTTTGCCCTTACGGTTCAACAAAATACGAAAATTAGTACCCTCAGAAACGAGGCCAAATGTTCCATAATTTCAAAGAGATTCTAATTACTTTAACAACGGTCCCCTATTTTGATATATTTGATTTTTATGAATCGCCTTTCAAATTTTCTGAACTAACTGGAAATCGCCTACCTCGAGCGTAATGATTTTCAGGTTTTTTTTTTTTCTAAAATTGTTATATGTGTCCCTCCAGTATAAATAATTGGACACCTCATCAACGTAATATGCTGGAAAAATTTCGAGTTTGGGCCGTGTCAATAAAGAAGTGCCGTACGAATTGTCTTTTACTTTCATAAGGATAATAAATTGTTGTAATTCATGCCCTAAAGAAAATAATGCCGGCCGCCACTCGTAGCATAAACCCAATTGTGACGCATAAACCCATGCAGCGAGAATGATGTTACCGACTACGATGGAATTCCGGCGAATTTTCTACCACCTTCGATTTCGATATATAAACGCTAGCACGAGCAAATCGACACATTAACGTGGAAGTTACAGTGCGGTACGCGAATCGATCTAATAAGGCGATAGACATTCGAATAATAGTTGAAGCTTTAGTTAAACAAAAATCTGTTTTTCCGTTAATCAGCTGTCACCCCCATACGAACGACAACTCTCAGAAGTTGAGAAACTTGTGCGAGCTGAGGACTAACGAGATGTTATCTTTTAACGTGTGATTCCTAACACGGATGCAGAATCATCCCAGCTTCAACCAGATAAATTCTCTCGAGAAAAATATTTGGTCGAGGCGGTCTTCCGATCGTAAGTCGACCACCACAATTCTACAACAATTCTAGTTGGAGTGTTTATTGTATTTGAAGTGAAATAAAGTTAAGTTGGATTATTGTTCAGTATAGACAATTGTTGGTCAACCCACGGGAAAAACGTAACAATATATAAAATTGTAACACACGTATTTTTTCTGAGTTGGCTACTCTATTTATTCGACTTCAACGCAGGTTGAGTTGAAAAACAGCCTCGGCTGATACTCCGCCTATTCACCATATACTATAAATTTTTTTTCATTGTTTTTGTTATTGTTCCCGTATTCTGTTTTATTTTATTTTTGTCAGATATTTTTCTTCGTGTTGGAGATAACGAAATAAATTATAACAGACTTTGAAAATTGACTCCAGGATATTGTCGAATTTTCAGATTCTTTTTACTCATAGTTCGGCATGAACCGCGACTGGAATTTTGTATTCGACGTTTCGACTCCCATTTTGGAGCCATTTTCGAAAATTTGGTGTGACTTGACACCGGGGTCTCAATTTGTCTACTTCCCAGGTCTCGTGATGAGATCTCTCTAAGATCTCAATCTGCCTACTCCTTAGATTAAACTGAGGTATCGGTGGGTGTTCGGCGGAAGCTACTGAAGTGGAAATGTGGGGGCGGGGCTTCGGGTGATTACCATCACCGGACGTCTTGGAAGTCAATCTAGCCTAAAAATATGTTCAATGCTAAATCCGAACTGTGAATTGAATACGGAACGCACTTCATTTTGTGGAAACTTGAAGTATTATTGCAGAAAATATTCATGAATATAATTTCCAATTTATTGTCCTTATTGTCTATTAGGACAAATATTTTATATGCATATATATTTTTTCCCGTGAACTTTGAATATTGTTAGTATAACTACCTGTTTTCTCTCTTTCATGTGTGAAGTTATGTACCAATTTGATGAAAATACCGGGACAGGCCTTTGGAAATCCGAACTCTGCTTCAATATACTTCAATATACAATAATTGTTTTTGACTTGATTTTCAAATATTTGTGGAGCATGAAACTAGCGTGGCTTCTCTCTTGAGGCTTGGGAAGGAATCCTCTTGTTGACAAAAAAATTGAATAACATCTCATTTGCTTGTATTCGAATCACTAATTGTAGTTCACCTCTACCACAATTAAAACAACACTCACCACCTTCTCGGCGATTTGATCCTGCGCGAAACATACCTGCTGGGCCTGATACAACAGCGCTGGAGCGCGCGCTTGCTCCTTGGTGATGTTTACCTCCGCTTTGATGAATACTTTGCAATCGGTAGACTTCCTGCGGTTCTTGCTTCACAAAAAATTATGATGACTCGGTGTTTTGACTATTCATCATACTTTCAGCCACTATGGCCAAGTTGACAGCATTTTCAAAGGTGGTAGATGCGTCACAATCACTTAACATTTTGTCCATAATCTTTCCTAGACTCAACCCACATATGAACTTGTCTCGAAGAATATTTTTCAGCTGATCACCAAACTCACACTTCACACTCAGACTGCGTAACTTTACTGCCCAATCTTGAATATTTTCATCTGCTGATTTTTTTGCTGCATAAAATTTACATCGTTCAGCAAATACAATTGTTTTTCTGCAGTAATGGTCATTTAAAAACTTCACAAGGTCATTGTAGCTTTTTTCTTGCGGTTTATTTGGAACACATAAATTTTGCAGAATGAATGCTTCCTGCGATAATCCATTTAACAAAATAGCACGTTTTATACTGGCATCTGTTATACTATTCGCTACAAAGAAATGTTCCAGACGATTTAGATGCACTGTCCAATCGTGGATTTTTAGGTCGAATTCGAGTTGTAGACCAACATTCGAGGTCGCCATTTTTGTACACTCGCGCACTGTTTACTCAGTTGCAATTTACTAATAACGTATTATTAATTTTTCAGTTCTCATTTCCAAATTTGGTTCTTTAGTCATCCTCGTCGCCACTTTGTAATTTCCAAGGTTTTAACAATAAAATGCCATTTAGGTTATTGCTATATTTCCAAAAGCAGACATACAATACTGAACAACACTCATGAATCTCCCCATGGGACTCTATTTAGAATAAGAAAGGAGTAGGGATGACATGCGTATCTCGTAGATATAAAATACTGACTACAGGATGTCACAAAAACCGATAAACATTTTTGACTTGACTTGACTTGCTTGCAAGGAGAAAATATATCCAAGAAACACTTCATTGTGACATTTTCACTTTACACCTAGACATTGCCAATCAGTGACACTACAAAACATCATTTTCACGAGACTTTCAAAAATCATCATAACTGCGATTTACTCAGGTTATACCACGCTACGAGATACAACCTAAAACTTACGTCATCATTATTCCAACGCCATGAATACTTCATCCAGATCAAACCTAGTCTTTCTTTTTCAAAGGGTGGCAGGAAAATCTTTGGTTATATGCTTATGAAATGATTCATTTCATAAGCATACATATCACCAAGTTATATCTAGTGTACTTTCAATCCTCTGGGGGGCAGCACGTGCCCCTGTGCCCCCTCTAGATACGCCACTGGAAATGAGTGCTAAATATTTTGGTGATTTTTGTTGTCTCTCGCAAAGTTCTATCTACACTTAAACTAAAAAGTTCATTCCGTGCAAAGATTGTCCTCAACTTCATCTTAACGTTATTCATACAATCATATGTGCGTTCTCACTTTTTTCTGTTGACTGCTAATATTATTTTTTGTCCCATGATCTTTCCAGGAATGAGAAATGAGACAGAGTACGGTTGCATGTCATCTGTTATCACTTTTTACGCATAACCGTTACAAGCCAAACCACCATTTGTCGGGTTTTAGTCGTCGCGTCAAAAGACTGTTTAGTAAAGTATGACGACAAAAGCGTCTATATATCGACACTGTATATCATTATATGTTTCATGCGGCGTTATTTCTTAACCTTGTTCGGTTATGTTAGATACGCGTTTCAATAGTTGTTTGATGTGCCCGATAAAAACCGACAAATAAACTTTTCATTTATAATGGTTACACGTGTCAAAGTGTGTTTTTTTAAGACAAAACACAAGCACCACAGGCGATTCCTGAATGTGCTCTAAAAGCGGTGCAGGGGCAAACGTAACGATTCACGTCAGATTTTAATCGCTGAAGATTGAATTCATTTGAAAAAACCTTCTCAGGCAGTCTATTCCATATAAACGCAGTTCTCATTATTTTATCCGCGAGAAGTCGGATGGTTATGCTACCTGAGGAACTTTAATCGAAAATGATGCCCAATCTTTTTGAGCTTTAGCAAACAATATACTACTAATTGTTTTTCTAATATATGTCTACTGAATGAACCGGTATGGCATGTGTCTATTTTTCATGAATAGCACGATACCCATTTTATTGTTTGTATTATAATGTATTTGGAAAGCTTTTCAGATGGAGCGATATTATTCGTTACCAAATAAATACAATGATCAACTGAAATATTTCATGCACTTTATAATTGTTCCTCATACCAATAAATGCAAACAGATGAATGCAAAATCAACAATATCGAGAAAATAAAGTCTAGCTTCCTTCATAGTTCCATAACAAGCTGGGATGTTCTCAAACGATTCAAATCATTATTGAAATGACAAACTTCTGATTTTTTTAAGATCGAGCAGGCATTGTTTTTTTTTTAATTTCACTAAATTGAAAGACATTCACCTTCAACTTGGAGGTTATTTGCGAAAATTAATTCAAGAAACAGGAACATAAGTTGGAAAAATTATAAAGAATCGAATGATATTCAGACATAGCATCTACGGTTTCATCCAATTTTTCATTACAAGATGAGTCTGTATTCGAAATTGAATCATACATTTCTTCAAAGATTGCTAGTCTATAACTATATTTCATATTATTGTTTTTGAAAAAAACATATTAATCGAACTAACAAATATATTGATATCATATTTCAGAATATTATTGGAGTTTTATCCCAACACCAAACCGTTAGTTTCAACCTCTTGACACGTGTTTCAATCACCAAGTGATCATCTTCAAGAGAAAAATTGAAAATAGTTCACTTGAAACTCATTAATACAGTGTATTGTATTATTTTCACTATAAATGGTTTTACAAAAACCGCGACACGTGTTTCGCTATACAATAGCATTCTCAAGCGTAAAAATAATTATTTCACTATAAAGGGTTTTTGTAAAACCCTTTATAGTGTAAATCAAACAATGAACTGTATTAATAAGTTTAAATATGGATTTCATCAAGTATCGGCCAGTTCTATTCAATTATAGTTCACTTGGTGATCGAAACACGTGTCGAGGTGTTAGAAATAACGATTTGGTGTTGGGATGAAACTACAGTAATATTCATTACTGCACTTAAGGTTGCAAACAGTGCATCACAAGTATCATATTCCAGAGCAGGTCAAAATCATAACCCTCCTTTTGTTTCGCCATAGTAAAAAGGACACTCACTTCAATTATTTCTGTTCAAATCATTACTGAAAATCATTACTGTCAATACAGGTCTTATTATTCCTCAAATGTCTCGTTTATTTTGAGGTAATGAGGGTACTATTGAAAAAAATTGAAATCCCTTCAAAAGTATGTTTCATCTGATCTCCTGATAGTAACATTCAACCCTCTGAAAGAGTTGAAAATAATCATTATTTTTCTATTTTTCATGTCATTTTGAAAAAAAAAATATGTTTTTTCATATGATACAGATTTTCACAAAGCATATTTTCATTTCAGAACGAGAAAAATCAAATAATGAAATCAAACGTCTGGTTGAGATTGGTAGGTATTTCGAAATTATTCTGATTTCAGTTAATCATGACGTAATTAAGTCAATTTGTTTCCAAAAATGACTTGTGATTATTTCAATGAATTCGTTTTCTGCTTTACACTAACCCAGATTTCACTTATTGATAACTATATCTACATTCCACTATAGTTTATTATCTATAAAATTGTATTTCATAATAATTTGATGGCAGCGCTATATATTTCATTCACAAGCAGCATAAGTGAAGAACAAATTCAGTATTTCACTAATCATGCCCTTTTGATAAGCATCCTGAAATTAGTCAATTTTTTATTGCCAGTGGTTCAATACACATACTGATGAAGAGTTAATGGCGGTAACGTAATCGGTGATATTTTCAAATGGAAACCTAGGTGTGGCAATACTTCATTCCCCAGTCCCCTCTAGTTTGAGTATCCCTGGCATCATTGGGAATTATGTTTCAAACTGAATTCGTAGAGTGGAATTCTTCGAATGGTTACTTGTCAAGACTCAAGAGGATGAACTTCTCCTTGACAATATCATATGGACAGATGAGGCCAAGTTCACAAAAAATGGAGTTTTCAATAAACACAATAGTCATTATTGGGCGCCCATATTGTCCGCCAAAGGGGTTTTCAAGAAAGATGGCAATTCAATGTATTTTGTGCCATAAAGAATGAGTCAATTTTTTATATCGAGTTTTATGATGATAATTTGAATGCATCAAAATATGAAGATTTACTGAGGAATGGAATTCAAATGATTTTAAATAATAGACCAGGAAGAGAAC
>NW_019289930.1:195508-211093 GCF_000500325.1 Leptinotarsa decemlineata
GTTGTTTATAATAAAAATCCCTACATGAAAGATTCAAACACTTTTTCTTATGAGTTTTCTTCCAAATTAACATTCAATTCATAAGTTCATAACTTTGTATATAATATGCAATATAAAGACAAAATAAACTATATTATATGAAAAATTTATACAGTGCAACAGTAAAATAAAAGTATTTATTATGAAATTTCCTACAAAAATGACCTAACGCTCTTCAGTGAAAAATCACTGTTTTTTAATTTCATTCGAAAATCGTAAAAGATGAGAGATGGTGTCAGTTAACTTGTTAGAAAGTTGCCAGTTTTAGAGTATTATGGAATGATATGAAAAATAGATTTTATCTCTTCCAGTTCTGGAGCTGCATGGAATATCTGAAATATTATAATTTCTCTTCTGTCCATATCTTCTTCATTTGTACAGATAAGAAAAATCTTTTTGAAATTTGCTACGCCAACTTCCAATAAGCTATATATGTTCATAGAATGTTTCTACAAGGTGCCTGATTATTCATTGAATAATGACTGAAGAACAAAAAAATACAGGCACATTGCATATTTCAAACATTAAATGTCCTAATAACACACTGAAAGTTATTTCACCATAGTTTCAGTATCTATAAGAAAAAGAACATCCTCCCAAAATTATTTCTTCGAATTTTCTGGATTTTTCCATATATGTCCGTTATCAGTTTTGAAGCAATCCAATTCATCGCATATATGTACTTTGCTGGCTCTTGTTGGCTGAATCCACCTGAAAAACCAATAAATTGACATATGACGTTAAAGTGAAGAAATTGATCCTACCTAAAAACAATATAGCCTACACAGTAGCTTCATCAGTTGGACTGGTACATCGAACTATTCTACAATGTTTTTTTTATATAATAGTGATGAATTATGAAACTCAAGTAGATGTTTGAAATGTTTAAAATATGTTTAAAATCTGTTTTTCCGTTAACCAGCTGTCGCATACCTACGAACTACAACCATCAGAAATGGAAACTTGTTCCAGCTAAGGACTAACGAGGTCTTACCTTTTAACGTGTGATTCCTAACACGGATGATGAATGATTATTTCTAGGAAAGCAGATCATTTATGAATGTTGATTATCGACATATTATGACAAGTTTGATAATAGTGAATGAATAACTTCTTGTTGTTCGTTTGAAAAATATATTATTGCGTTCATTAATTTCAAGAGATTCCAGCAGGTTTGATTTTTGTACTTTATTTTCTGTATGGTGGATATTGTAGTCTTTGAAACGACAAAAATTGAACCTGCTGGAAATCAATGAACGCAAATATTCAAATTCAACAAGAATTTATTCATTCATCATTTCAAAACTTGCTTTTCTGAAATGTCATTAATTAACATATTCACAAATTACCTCTTTTCCTAAAAGTGATATCTGTGATGAGTATCTATTCATTTTTTTATGGAAGAACAGTAAAGCAGTTATTCGCCTTTTGCTATAACTGTTTTATACTTGATAATGGGGTCAAACCCGAAAATGGTCTTATAAATAAAATCTACCAGTGGTACTCAGACGAAAGTGTTTTTATTAATTTCTTTTAGTGATCCTGAAGTACCATGAAGTAAACAAGTCATCAATCACACATAACAAACTATCAAGGTTGCAAGTGATGTTCGTGTCGCAAATCAGACAGATGATTCTTTTCTGAATGGAATTCAGCAGCTCCAGGGTATACCTAGAGGGGGAGCTCCATACTTATTTGGAGTACAATACTCCAAATAAGGTCTGATCTGAGCTCTATAAAGCATCAAAAGCTACTGAGATATGTACAGTTTCGTGGTTCGGAACAGTGCTCCAAGCTTTTGAGAGGCAGTCTTTGCAATTCCAGCAACACAATTGTGCCAAGACATATTGGTGTCCAATTTGACCCCCAACAAATCCATCGAAGCAGAAAGCGAAATTGTCTGTGCTGACATTATTAAATCCGGTTCGGAGACATTTATCTTTTTGGAGAAAACCAATGCCTGGGTTTTCGTTGCATTGAATTGAACCTGGTTACTTTCACTCCTAGTCCAGTTCCCAGAGGATTTCACCTTACAAAAGGTGGGGTAGAAGATTTAATTTCTTTATTTCATTTTAATGGGTATAAAGAGTAAAATATAAAAAATGTGACTGAATCTGGGCTCGGCACAACTTTTGGTAGCCGAAATTTTCAGACATTTTTCGGTTTTTTCGCAATATCTCGAAAAGGAGTGCTTCTAGCAAAAAATAGTCCCTATACAAAGTTGTAGAGCATCAAATTCTCTACAAATTATGGATGATTTTTTCTACAACCCATAGGGAGTGAGCTACAGCATCTCAAAGATGGAGAATTTTTCTCAAATTGGTAAAAAAATTGGTAAAGAGAAATGAGTAGGTATTTGTTGAAATGATTATTGAAGCTGAAGAGCTTGTGTTCAAAGTATTGTATCAACAGGGGACGTTCAGTGGACTCGAAACCTTGGACGACATACGATACAATCTCTTTAAAAAGTCCGTGTCTGCAGGTGAAGTTATTTTTGCTCGGTTGCCACCCAGTTCTGATGCTGCTGCTCTACACTCACTAAGATCATTTTATCGAATTCAAAATTGGCTGGGTGCCACACACTTGAACCCCAAAAGTTATGGGTGAAGCAGCAGTCTACAGGGCCTGATTCCACAGCATGCAACGAAGGACACAGCACCCAAAAGCCTACTTGAAAGTGTCTCGTGCACTTGCAGATCCGGATGAAAGCGGGCCTGCTCGTGCGTCAAAGGGTTTAAATGCTCCAGCATCTGCAAGAAATGCAGAGGTATCGACTGCGACAATGTCCTACTGTACTTCTCCGAACTGGACACAGATGGCGAGGAAGAGGAAGATACATTCACCTCATCAACCATGGATGAGGTCTACGAGGACCCACCCATCATGGCACCTGTTCGTGAGGAACCAGGACCGTCGAAACGCCTAAGAAGGACGTGCAGTGAAAGGTTAACTTCTCTTTTCATTGGTCGATTTTTCAATGATTTAATTGTAATTGAATACTTCAATTGTTTAATAAAAGTTTTTTTCATACACATGTTTTCTCACTCTCTTGTCTCCTTTATTCCTTCAGTTGGTGATTATTTTTGTAATGGAGGGGCTCACAAAAAAGTTCTAGATTATTTTAATTAATTTTCATAACAATAACGCCTATTTAGAATTTTCTGCTAACCACCATTTTGTGGAAAGAAAACTCTTTTCATTTCATTCAAAATAGTTTTGTTTCACAGGTATTGACCTGATGAAGCTTTAAAACAATGCGAAAGCTCGGCGAATAGGTTGAAGTGCTTTTCCTCACATTGCATTGGACTGTGAGGGTTTCGATATGCCTACTCATTTCTCGTCAGTTATCAATTTGGGGTGGAAAATGGTCCATCTTTGAGATGATGTAGCTCACTCCCTATTGGTCGTAGAAGGAGAAATAATCCATAAAATTTGTAGAGAATTTGATGCTCCACAACTTTGTATGGAAACTGTTTTTAATAGAACCACTCCTTTTCTAGATATCGCAAAAAAAAAACGAAAAATGTCCAAAAAATTCGCGGTTTTTAGGCTACCAAAAGTTGTGCCGAGCCCAGATTCAGTCACATTTTTTTATATTTTACACTTCATACCCATTGAAACGAAATAAAAAAATAAAATCATTTACCCCACCTTTTGTAAGGTGAACCCTTTTTTTGTCTCTGGGAACTGGATTATCCAATTAGAAATCACTTCTAGATCTCCATTAAGGTATGCAACCTCCAAATTCCAAATGAAATGACCAGACAAGTGTGATGTCGTCAGCAAAGCAATTTATTGTATTCTTGGTATTTTCCAAAAAAACGTTGACATACAATAAAAAAAAAGGTTGGAGACAATATTAATCCATGGGGAACACCAGCGTTGATGGTAAAGTATTCGAGAGATATCCATCGAAGGCCACTTGCAGAAAACGTTTTGTCAGGAAGCTGGAGAGCCGTTCAAAAAATGATCCGACAAGCCATAGCATTAAAGATTGGCCAGCACACCCTCATGCCAGACACGGTCAAAGGCCTTAGCAAGCGCAATAGCTCTTGACTCTCCATGTTCCTTGATTGCATTAGATAGAAGGTCGCCTGTTAACCATTGTCACTGATAGCAAAGCGACTGGTCTATAATTATTTAGAAGATTGTTTTTGCCCTTTTTGGGAATGGGCTTCACGCGATCAATCTTCCAACAAGAAGGAGAAACCGCTTTCCTGTAAGAGAGGTTGAAATGTCTGCAAAATACTGGTGTGAGTTCATTGGAGCACTTTTCAAGTGAGTTGGCGGGCACTTCATCAAAACCAGACGCTTTGTTGATATTGAGCTGTTTCAAGAATCGTCTGATCGGACTTTGTCGAAAAGTAATTTCCGATAATGTGGATTTTGGTGTGGGAATAGTGGATGGTGTCTTTTCTAGAAAATCGACTGTGGAGTGGGACCCCAATTGTTCAGCTAGTAGATTTGCTTTTTCTATGGCTGTTTTTGCAATTGAACCATCCGCTTGCGTTAGTGGTGGAATTGTGGATTTTGTAGTATCTACCATCTATTATTAGACATGTTAGATACTCATAACAAATAAAAACAGTTGAGACCTTCACAACAAAATGTGTAAAGGGAGGAAAAATAATCATTCCGTTCAAAAATCTTTCAGACAAACATGGTTGGACATCTAAAACCCTCGGATGTTCAAAATAAAAAATTGTGTTTCTACTCCTCTTCGTGATCAACAAGGGCGTTGGGGTTCTTGATGTTCAGTAGATTAGAATTTCTCAAATGTTCTGAAACCCGTGTTTGGAAATAACGACGTCCGGTTTGACCAGTAAAGAATTTTGGATTTTCAAAATAAAAAATGTGCTCATTCCCAAGGACTGTGAGATTCTTTATGTTCAGTTTTTAGGAATTTCTCATATATTCAGAAACTCGCATTTGGAAGTAATTTCGGGTTAGGCCAACATAGCATTTCAGATTTTCGAGATCAAAAATGTGTCCATGCTCCCTTTTATGACTAACACTGAGATTCTTGATGTTGTTTTTCAGAATTTTTCATGTGTTCATATTCGCTTTAATGAACAAAACTCGATTAATGTTACAAATTCGCTTTAATGTTAATTTACTGAGTTTGGCTCGCTTACTCTCTTGGAGATTTCATCACCCACAATACTGATAATGATGAATTTGCCATTTCTGAAACTTTTCTTAGTCAAGATATTTCTCCAACTTAAGTAAAAATTGAAAATTGCCGTCTTGTTGGAGCCGACAGAGATGGAGTTGGCTTTTACATAAAAACTTCCATAGGATTTCAAATAGTTTCTGAGATGAATCAAGACTCAGAACAGATGTGGATTTCAGTAAGGAAGTTTCGTTAAATTAATATCTTTTGAGTCGCTTATCGATCGCCCATAAATAACGTAACACTCTCATTATCTGCATTGGGAGAAGTTGTTTCGAGTCTTATAATGTGACACTGTGACTCTTTGAATTTAGCTGGTGATCTGAAAACAAATCTCTCAGTAACCAATAAATCTGGTGAAGGATTATTGAGTCTCCTCTAGAGTTATGATCGGTCCCAACTGATTGAAGTTTCTACTAGAAAAACCGCTAATAGTCAGAAGTTGATCGATATTCTAGTCACATCAAACAGGAATGATATGAAATCAGTCATTGGAGAGTGGTATTTCAGATCATTCTGTAATTTCATGCGAATTTTCATCATTGAAAACATCCCCTGAATATAAGGCATAGGAATCGGATGAACTGCTAAAACGGATTTCATTTGACGGTGCCAGGCAATTGGCCAGGGGTGGAAAAAATAACTGACCTGCAACAGTCTTCCTTTAGCAATCAGGCTGTATTATTAGCAAAAAATCACCCCGGAACATTGAAGTTAGGTCTACTGAACGCAATGGCAGACATTTAACATCTTCTATGTGGTACAGAATATTGGCTAATTGCGAAAGGGTCAAAAGATCTTGGCTTATATATTCTTAGGCGAAAAATGCAATTTTTGTGCGTGCTTCAAGATTTACCAGAAACCGTCTCCTATCGCCACTTCTGCATTGTTTTCTACATAGTTTATTAATTGGAAATAGTTTCAGGGAGACTAACCGAACACAAGGAAACTCAAATGCACAAAGAGTGTATGATTAAGTGGAAAACAAAAGTAAATCATGCGAGGGTATTGAAATGAATCTGAAGCCGGCCCTGACCGTTATCTCAGACACCAAACATATGACTGGCGCTCTGGAATTTGAGGCTGCAAAACAATCTTGCAAGAGCCAGAGCAAAGTTCGAGCTATCGAGGAAGATGGACAAGTGCCTGCTGATATTGAGGCCATCATCAGAAAAGTAATGAAAAAAGTGTTGCCTGAGAGGAAACAAATAAGATGCTGGAACTGTGGGAAAATTGGACATGTGCGTAGCAAATGTCCAGCTTTCAAAGAATCGACACCAAATCAGGAAAACTAGAGAAGGTCGATGAGAAGGGGCAATCGCCGGCCTGTACCCAGCAAGCCCCCGTAAAAAACGCATATGTTTCCGTTCTCCAACGACAAGACAAAGGTGTTTTCGTAGACGGCCCCATCAACAACGAGCCTTGCACCATGCTGCTAGATACAGGTGCGACGAGAACCATTCTTGGGGCAACCTTTGCCAAAACACCGGCAAGAATTGAACCGTCAAGCTGGAAGCTACGCGCACCGCAACAGGGGAGCCAGCCTCTGTACTTGAAGAACTACCAATTGAATTGGCTGAAGGGTTCTGTTGGCTGAAGACGTGTGGGTACCTGAAAGGGCTGAAACCATCCTTGATGCTCGCTTGGACAAAAGTGCGAGCAGCGGTAAGGTGGTAATGTTCGAGCCCAAGATACACGATGAGAAAATTGGACGAGGAATCGCACTGGGGCTGTTGCGTGTTGATAGAGTTGTGCCAGTCAGGGTCATGAATGTCAACTACTTTCCCGTGACCTTGAAGGAAGAAACCATGCTGGGGCACTGTTCGTCCATTTCCTCTGTGATACGGAGTGTACGCAGTTCTGTTAGCCAAGCCAACAACTTGCCTAAAGAGTTGGAGAAGTTTATTGACATTTCCTCCATAGACATACCACCAACTCACCGATCAAAACTGAGGGAGTTAGTCAAGAAGTACCAAGAGATCTTCGATATTGGAGAAGGAAAAGGCGGCAGAACGAATGTGGTTCAGCATAGAATCGACACTGGGAATGCCCGACCAATCCGGCAGTCAGTTAGAAGACTCCCTCTCGCCAAGAGAGAAGAGGCAGACAAGATAATCAGCGATATGGAAGAATAAGAAGTCATCGAACCTTCTGACAGCCCCTGGTCTTCCCCAGTCGTATTAGTGAAGAAGAAGGACGGCTCGACAAGGTTCTTCGTGGATTATCGCCAACTAAATCACGTGACGAAGAAAGACAGCTACCCTCTTCCAAGAATCGACGACATCCTAGACACGCTAGCCGGCTCCACAATTTTTTTGACTTTGGATTTGAAGAGTGGATATTGACAAGTTGAATTGGCCCCAGAAGATTGAGAAAAGACAGCTTTCACCATCGGCTCAGGATTGTGGCAGTTCACGGTTATGCCATTCGGGCTTTGTAATGCTCCAGCGACCTTCGAGAGATTGATGGAGACGGTTCTCAAGAGGCTCTCATGGAAGACATGTCTAATGTATCTCGACGATATAATCGTGGTCGGAAAATTGTTCGACGATCACTTGAAAAATCTGAAGGAGGTGTTCATGCGTCTGAGGAGTTTGAGATTGAAACTTAGTCCCAAGAAATGTCATCTGTTCCAGAAAGAAGTCCGTTACCTTGGCCACGTTGTCTCTGGGGAAGGAGTGGTGGTAGACGAACAAGAGATCAGCTTCAGAGCTTCCTTGGTTTATGCACCTACTACCGCAGATATGTACTGGGGTTTGCCAACATCACCAAACCATTGACTCGACTCGCAGAAGGGCAGATCCAGTTCCAGTGGTCTGAGAAATGCCAAGACTCATTCAAGAAGTTGAAAAGAGCTTTGATCAACGCTCCTGTTTTGAACTATCTCCTACCGGACGGAAAGTTCATTTTAGATACGGACGCCAGCAATGTGTGACTTGGAGCAGTCCTTTCTCAGATCCGGGATGGACAGGAGAAAGTTATTGGCTACTTCAGCAAAACGCTCAGTAAACCAGAGCGTAATTATTGTGTCACCAGGCGAGAGCTGTTGGCCGTTGTCAAAGGTGTAGAGCATTTCTAAAATACGTGTATGTAAGAAGATTTCTGTTGAGAACGGACCATGCAGCTCTCAAACGGCTGCTGCAGTTCAAAAATTCCGAGGGCCAAGTGGCACGCTGGATTGAGAGACTTCAAGAATTTGACTTCGAAATGAAACATCGAGGTGGGACTAGCCATAAAAACGCAGATGCCCTATCACGGAGACCATGCCCCGATGACTGCTCACATTGTCGACGAGCAGAAGAGAAGGAAGCAGCTATCAATAGAACTACAGCTGTAGACGACAACTGAGAGGATAATAAGATCAAGGAAGACCAAGAGAAAGACCCAGATCTTGGTTTAGTCATCGAATGGAAGAAAAGTAATCGAGGACCATCGTGGCAGGAGGTAGCATGTTATTCGCCAGCGGTTAAGTCCTACTGGGCACAATGTAACTCCCTTACCTTGGAAAACGGGGTTCTGAAGCGGGTGTTGGAGTCTAAAGACGGTGCAGAAGAAAAGCGCCAGACAGTGGTACCCAGGAGCAGACGACAGGAGGTGCTCAAAGAAATCCATGATGGAGTCACTGAAGGACAACGGTTTTACTGGGTTAATTGTCAAGCTGACGTCAAGGACTGGTGCAGAAAGTGTGCTGTATGCGCTGCCAGTAACGGACCTAGGATACGACCGAAAGCTCCAATGCGCCAGTATAACGTATGTAGTCCTTTTGAGAGAATTGCCATCGACATCGCCGGCCCGTTCCCAGAGTCCGACCATGGGAACAAATACATCCTGGTAACCATGGACTACTTCAGTGAGTGGGCAGAAGCCTATACCCTGCCCAATCAGGAAGCCTTTACCGTCGCTGACTTCCTGGTAAAGGAATGAATATGTCGATTCGGTGTCCCATTGGAGCTGCATTCGGACCAGAGCAGAAATTTTGAGTCCAACCTGTTCCAAGAAATATGTAAACTGTTGAACATTCGAAAGACCAGAACCACAGTCTCACATCCACAGTCCGATGGAATGGTGGAACGAATGAATAAGACCATAAACCGCCACTCGTCCAAGGTAGTCTCTGACCATCAAAGAGACTGGGACCGATACCTCCACCTGTTCCTGCTGGCCTATCGTTCAGTGTTGCACGAGTCAACCGGCCAAACCCCTGCAAGCTGTGGGCCGAGAGCTGTGGCTTCCTTGCGACCTGAAATTTGGGACGCCGCCAGATCAAGACACTGCGGGGGAAGACTAGTCAGCAAACTTCGGCAGAGAATGGACGACATCCATGAACGAGTCCGTCTGAAAATCCGGAGTACCAGGAAGAGAATAAAGAAGGCCTATGACATCAAGGCGGATGCTGGTGAATTCGAAACCGGTGACCTAGTTTGGCTGTACAACCTTAAGCTACGCCGTGGTTTATCACCGAAGTTGCGGAACTCGTGGGAAGGTCCGTACAAAATCATGAAAAAGATTAATGACCTCGTCTACCGAATCCATAAACCACCTCGAGGAAAGCCTAGGATTGTCCATTGTAATAAATTGGCTCCTTATGCTGGGAATCACGATCAAGTTCACGCCCTCAGATCACCAGAGGATGGAATGGCGTTCCAGCAATGCATGTCCTTATACTCGAACGGACAGAAGGTCGTACATGGGGTAACTCGAGAGCCACGAGACCTTTTCAAGGTTTCAGTTGATTACTTTACAAAAATTGGCAGTTGATGATTCAGATATTGGACAATGTCGTGGCCACTCTTATGATAATGGGTCCAATACAGCCGGCATCTATAAAGGAGTACAAGCCAGGATTGCAGAAAGGAACAAGCTGTCCGAGTTCGTACCGTGCTTGGCTCACTCCTTGAATCTTGTAGATGTTCATTTTGCCTCATCATGCCAGGATGTTGAGTCAACAACCATTGTCAAAAATACTTCGGAAGATACGAGTTTCACTCCTATAAACTGAAGATAACCCTGACAGAAGAATGCAGTTTTATGAGTTAATGTCCGAACGTTTGATTGCAAATCAAAACTGCATGAAAAGTGACGAATTACCTTTTTTCTTGATTGAAAATATTGACGGCCAAAATGTGTGATATTGGTTAGACATAACCCACATATTTTTCAAAAAGTTCACACTCAAAGTCCTGTCTGAGCTTGAATATTGGGAAATTATATTGTTGGTCCCATATATCTCGAGTAGTTTTTCTCAAAGTGGGCGATAACGCTCCTTTGTGGGCTCTGGAGGCCTACAGGGGGGCAGTAAAGGGCACAAGGAAGATTGGGGGGCGTTGAAGCGATTTAGGGGGGCAGTAAAGGGCACAGGGAAGATTGGGGGGCAGTAAAGGGCACCGGGAAGATTGGGGGGCGCTGAAGCGATTCAGGGGGTCGATGGTAAAAATGTTTTTTTTTGCTTTTAACACAAACTTTACCGCTCCTTTACGCTTAACGCGCGTTTCCTCGTGTAACGCCATCTAGAGGAGTGAGTGCGAAGTGAGTGCGAAGTGAGAAGTTTCTAGTCTCCATTCTCGAAAGTACTAGGCCCGCCCGCTGCCTCGTATAAAAGCGTGCGCGCCATCCAGCCAGTAATGTCATTCGACGATATTACGAAAACAAGTGACAAGTTAGCGACTAGCTAGGTAAAGTGCTGTACGTGCGTTGGTGAATACTGTGAGTGGTGTCATTAGCAAGTTTTTAATACTCGATCCTCACTTCGACATTTTTGAAGACAAAATTATGTCGGAAGCAAAAAAGAAGAAACGGCAGTATAACGCAGAATATATAAAATATGGATTTATTGAAAATCCCACAAATCCATATACCTTCTTTGTCAAAAAAAATTTATAATGAAGCCATGAAACGCTGAAGGCATGAAACGCTCATTTGAATAAAATCCATTCAGATAAAAAAGACAAAAGTGTGACTCATTTTCAAGAACTCAGCTCAGCCAACTGTGTCAAAACTCTTTTTAGCGGCTTCTAAGCAAGACGGCGACGGACTCCGAGCTTCCTTCAATATCTTCTTGCTAATTACTCAAACAGGTAAACCTCACACTATTGGAGAGGATTTAATTTTACCGGCAATAAAAAAGTAGTAACTACTGTGCTCCATAAACCAGCGGCAGATATTATTCAAAAAATTCCTTTGAGTAATAGTTCCGTGCAAAGATGAATTGATGAGATGGCTGAAAACATTGAAGGGTCATTGTGCAATCATCTGAAGACTTCTAAATTCTCAACTCAGTTAGATGAGTCCACTTTACCAACCAATGAAGCATTTTTGTTTTCATACGTGAGGTTTATTAAAAATAAGAAAATATATCAAGAACTACTATTTGCCAGAAATTTAGAGACGGATACGAATGTAGAAACCATAAATAATAATACACTGGAAAAATTTTGTGATGAGAAAGAAATTCCACTGAAGAATATTAGCTGTTACGGATGGCGCTCCGACTATGACAGGACATCACAAAGGCTTCATAGCGTATTCGAAAATAAAATTCCAGATGTGCTCACTGTTAATTGCATCATACATAGGTTACATTTGGTTGCGAAAAATTTGAATGAGCGCCTCTCTCTATCACTGCAATATATCATCAAAGCAGTCAATGAAATCCGAAACAGCTCTTTAAATGACAGATTATTTAATCACTTTTGTATTGCTAATGATGAAGATTTCAACCGATTGCTATTTCACACAGAAGTGGTTATCAGTAGGTAACTGTCTGACTCTATTTTACAATATATTTGACTCTGTAATAGAGTTCTTGGAAAAAACACACAAACGGACAAAGAATTGTACGACAACCTCATCACTTCAAAGAATGATATTGTGTACTTGACAGTCCTGTATAAATGTTTTAATGATGTCAGTCTCCAACTTTAGCAGTATCCTTCAACCACCATGACTTGCTTGTTTACTGCCAGCATTTGGAGAACCTCCACAGTGATTTCGCAGAACGATTCCAGGACATTTTAAAATTGGAAATACCGGACTGGGTGTTGGATCCTTTTTCAAATGTCAACACAGCAGGATCACACCAGCTGGAAGACGAACTCATAAAACTGACACGGTCGCGGCTTCCCATCTAGCTGAAAGTTCCAAGTCTGCTGGAACTGCAGCATTGTCTGGCGAGAAATTGAAAAGGAAAAAATACCAAAAACTATCTGTTTCATCCAGTAGCGGTTGAAACTTTTGATGTTTATGGCCCGGAGTCTCTGTTATTCGTTCATGAACTCGGAAGGAGAATAGGCCAAGCAACGAAAGATCACCGNAATAAAAATAAAATTTCAAAATGGATACTAAGAATTTTGGCTACAAAAGCCAATCCCGCAATTGTACCCTGGATTGTAGTCCATCGTTCAACGATTTTTGATAGCATTCCCATTATCGTATTTGTGTGAACGTGGATTTAGTGCTGGTGCAACGTTGCTAACTAAAAAGAGAAATCGGTTGCAAATTATCGAACGCGGTGACTTACGGCTGTTTTTGAGTAAATTCGAGACTGATATTAACAAACTTGTTGAAAATCATCAAATTCATTCTTCACATTAGATTAGTTTTAAAATACGAATTAAAATGTTTGTTTTAATGACATGAATAGAAGTTTTCCTTATATTAAAAAATGGTGTTTTACATTAACCTCATCAGAAAGTATTATTTTCACATGTCACACATAATTCAATTATTAAAATAATGACTGCAATTGTGATTCTTAAGATGTTGTGAAGTAAAAAAAGTTGGAGGCGCTAGAAAATAATTAATTCTCGAAGTGGGCAGTAGACAAAATGAGTTTGAGAACCTCTTATCTAGAGGAAAATCTGACAGGTGTTATATTCAAACATTCTTCAAAACCTCATTCACTCACGCATTCAAGAAATTGTGAGAATTGAAATGCCTTTTATGTGACAAGACCTCCCTTTCCATTTGAAAAAAAGTTAATAGCGCCCTCTAGGCGTCAAGTCATGTCAGACTATTGGCTTTTTGATCAAAAAATGATTCTCTTTCACAAAAAAATTTGTTCGACTCTGATATCTTGCCCCGTTCGAAAGTTAACAGGAGGGGACTATTCACGACTGCACTGTATGTAACATATTATTCCAGATGTATTTCATAATTGAAAAGAAACAAATAATTTTTGTTCAAAATATTGACTTTCTTACTGAAATGATAAAGAAATCTTCCTATGTAGTTTCTTCAGAAGATAATGTTTATGTTGATTCCTTGTTAGTTTTATACAATGCACCCTTCTTACATGATAAGTGGATGATCATAGATTTTGGTCATAAGAAATAGCAGACTGCGATCAGTTTGGTAGTTGATGAAGCTACAATCTGTACTTCACTATTAAAACATTATATTGGTGCATTAGTGAATTTTTTGTTATCAACAATGATCTGGCGGGCTGTAATGCCCTGAAATATATGGTTGACTCTTCAATAAAGATGCGATATCGAAGAGATATTGTTGGCTTACCTGAGTCCACCTATTTTCGAAAAATACAATTTCAAAAAATATGTTCAGTCCTCGCAGTTCAATCTCCTACAAGGGATATCACTCTTAGAAATCGAGTTGCACATCATTCCGAAGAGCTTTCAATTTTACTTTCAATGGTACAGTATTTCCAATACCAATTGGAACAGCACAGAGAAGGAATTCCCGCCTCGACATAGGCGTCGGCATATTACTTTTCAGTGGTAGTATTTCAGTTACTTATTCTTACAATCATAGCAATTGATCACCTCATGAAAAAGTTATCTCAACAGAATTTTTCCACCATGGGTAATTATAAAAAACATCTTCAGGCATAGCATCTTCAGGAGAAGCAAATTGATACTGAATCTAAAAACAAGGGTTAGCTGTTTATATACCTAAAGTTTTTTGGTCCGATATGGACTTTGTTTGTTAAATGATGATTATCCTAAATGATTTTTCGGTAATTAACTAGTGAAACCACTACCTGCAAATTAATTTGTCCGCTTTTAAATCTATTGTTGACAAATTGATTTGCAGGTAGTGGTTCCACTAGTTAATTACCCAAAAATCAATTAGGATTATCATCATTTAACAAACAGTGGACTTTGTCGGACCAAAAAACTTTAGGTATATAAACAGCTAACCCTTATTTTTTTAACAAATTTCTTTGAACAAATGATGGACATGTTGGATAACAATATCATCCAATTAGAAGACGCATCTGGTCATCAGAAAATCCTCACTAGATGAGAGAAAAATGTTCGAGCAGGGATTGTGGGAAACCATATTATTGGACCCTTTTTCATTAAGAGCAACTTGAATGGCGATAATTATTTGGCTCTACTCCAAAATTATGTCATTTCAAGAAACCCTCAATTTCCAGTGAATACGATATAGTTTCAGCAGGATGGAGAACCACTACATTACCAAGTTAATGTCCGGCAATACCTCGATACCACATTTCCCAATCGGTGGATAGGGAGGCGAGGATCGATTGAATAGCCAGCGCGATCACCTGATCTTTCATCATTGGTTTTTTTATGGGGATATGTAAAGACAATGTGTACAAAACTATACCTTCAGATTTGAATGACTTGAAAGAACGAATAACGCTTGCGATTAGGTCGGTCCGTATCTCAATTCTGGATATCATGATCTATTATGAAACAAAGTCGTAGTTTGTCAGTCTGTCTGAACGCGATAAACTCAAAAACAACTGAACAGATTTTCATGCGACTTTCACCAATGAACCTAGCGATTCATTATGTAGATTAACTAAAATGTGGCGATGATATCCATGCGGAGTCGGGGCGGCTCGCTAGTAAAATATTAAATCTGATTCCAAACCTCACTAGTGGAGACGATTAATATGAATCATTGCAAATTTATTAGGAATGCGATATGTTTACAGTAAATTTAACGACAATAAATGCAACAAAAGCTGAATACTTAGACAGTGCAGAGTAGAAAAGTCATCCCTCTCAACTAGACCGTCAAAATAATTGAGTTTAGAAACAATAGACAGGTGTAAAAACACACCTGTCTAATACATAATTTGCTGAATAATTGAATTTATATGTTGCAATGTTGTTCTATTTCATTCCATGTTTTCAATTATGAGGTTAAATTAAGTGATACATCAAAAATGAATATCATAAATGAAGATCAACATATTCATCGAATCAAAAAGTGACACAATTTCCAGACTAACTTTCTAATCAATTGGTTCAACAAATATTCACATTTTTAAAGATAATGAGATTTCATTATTTTTTCGGACAATAATAGTCGTAATATCAATACCTCAAAGATACTGGTAGATTTGGAATATATGATAATAATGTTTAATAATAATTATGATG
>NW_019289931.1:0-49568 GCF_000500325.1 Leptinotarsa decemlineata
AGAAAAACATTTTTCATTTTGTAACTTCGAGGGCCCGTTACTTGGTAACGAAGGATTTTAGGAAAAAAAGTTATATGAAGTACTGGTGATATTTTGACCCCATCTATACATTCTCGAGAGGAAAAGAGAAAGTCCAGGGACACCCTGTATAAGCTCGTCGTACCAATCTACCTCCGAACGATGTTCGGACCACGTTGCCAATTCTCGGAGCTCTTTTGATATGATGGCCATTTGGTGGCTTATTTTACTGAACCATATTTTTGGTGTATATGCGTATAAGATTGTGGCGCCCCGATGTGAGGGAATGATGAACCCGATCGTGTAACTGTATGTATATATCTATCGAATTCACCTCCTGTGAAAGATTTGTTATATGACTATGTGTGACGTAAACATGCGAATAAATGGAATGTACACATGGTTTCCATTTGGCCTCCGATTTTGTTGAATTCGCCTCCGATTTGGAGGCGGGTTGATCAGTGGAGTATATAATTTGGAGGAAATGCAGTCAAAATTGCTGGGCTGTTGTTTAAAGAATACTCTTTGTTAAATGGTCGAGCTTTCGAGAATGTTTATTCCCTTTATCAAGACATCTACAATAAATTGATAACATTGAAGCAAAATTGTAAAACAATAGGTAAAAAAGTACTTACTAACTTGAGGTTATAGTAAAAAGTCGAACGTTCCACTGAGAAACACAAAATTACTACTTTTCATTATGTAGAAAACTGTCACACATCAAATTTTTATGGTTTAAAGAAAAAATATATATAAAACTTATTCAGAAGTAACATTTAAAGGATTTGAAATTTTAAATTTTATTTTAACGGCCATGCATGGCACTTACTAGTGGCGTGGTAGCAACTAGAAAGAAAGGAAACAGGAAATATCTGCAAATTGATAATTGACATTATGACATTTGAAGTTTAAAATTTGAAAATTGACAATATAACTAAACCAGGATTACCAAAAGGTATACCAAACAACAGTGATTACACTAGCAGTCTCAAAAAGTATCTGAAAATGGATACAGTGCTGCCAAGTACTCATAAAAGAAGTGAGTAACAAGACTCAACACTACCTCCAAACTCACACACTATCTGTTACTTTGGGAACCTGGGGGAATCAGTTCCAATTTCAAGATATAATTATAAATATTACTAAGATTGTTAATCTCAGTCTTTTTGTTCATATTGTTTGTATTCCTTTTGATAAAGAACATTTCTTTAAACAGCCGTTTCTGTAAATTACTTTCAGTACACAATACTCTAACTTCGGTGTAATTCATTGTGTGTTTTGTGTTGATGACATGTTCAACCAATGCACAGGTAGCTTTGTTCATATTACAATCACTTTTATGTGACGTTATACGTCCTGATAAAATTCTAGATGTTTGACCAACATATGTCTTATCACATGTATGACAAGGAATTTCATATACTACATTAGACTTTTCTAGGGTTTTCAAAGGAGTTTTAATTTTGGAAAACAGACTATTCGTAGTAGTGACAATGTATTGAGCAAATTTAATATTTTCACTCTTGAAAACGTTCAAGAGCTTGGGTGTTANTTGCTAGTTTGTCAAGCTTTCGGAAATGTTTATTTCCTTCTTCAGGACAACTGAAAAGATGATTGTAAAAATATATGTATAAAACATTACAGATAAAACTTACTCAACATGAGATTAATATAAAAAATTTGCAGGAAATCGAACGAAAAATAATTTGAAAGTTTTTGCGAATGGTTGGTATTTATAGTGTTCGTTTTGTCGGGAACGAAATTGACTCAAAAATTATACATGACCGCATTTTTTTATTTTCGTAGATTGTTAAGGAAATTTTAACGCCATTTCCTTGTAGAAGATTGAAAAATAAACTTAGATTTGGAAAAGAATTACGAATAAAGATGTGTATGTATGTGTGAGAGTGAGAGACGCGTGTGACGTAATCGACGCAAAGAGAGATGTAGATGGTATCGAGTTCATACGCCGCCAATGCCAGCATGGCAGGTTCGGTGTTACCGGTTGTGAAATAAATCGTTGTTTATGGAGCAAAATTAGCGTGAACGACTCGATGAAAATTGTATGGTTGTGACTAGGAGGGATCTTACGTTTAAAGTGCGTTCCAACATGGAAATGAGGAAATGACACCTAAAGGTGTCGAGGGGTTACGCGTTGTGGACTCAACGTGGAGACAATGGGGGAGTGGGGTATTCGACCGTTTTGCATGCGTTTCAACGGTTTTCCGTGCGTTCATTCGTTATCGTTTCGTCGTCATTATCGTAGCTGTTTTCGTATTTGAATAATTGTACCACCATTAGAAAAACCATGTTCCGTGCGTTGTTGGTAAAAAAAATAGTAATATAATTGCATTCAGAAAATACAGTCGTGAAGTAGAGAAATTTGCGAGACGTATCTAACAATTAGGTAAAGATATTCAATTATATGAGGAAAAGAAAAATGTTATGAAGCAGTTGAATGATTTAGGCATTCAAGGCAAAGTTTACAAAGTGTTCAATCGGAATTTATCTAAAATGAAGAGAATTCAGCATCAGAGTATACAATATGATATCACCGATGCTGGAAAATGAATGTTGTACTTGACTACAATAATATACAGGGTGTAACTAAATAAGTGTAAAACATTCAAGGAGTTGATTCCTCATCGATAAATAGATAGATCTTTCATATAAAGAAATTTCATTGGAGCATCCCTTTTTAAGATACACTTAAAGGGGGTATATAAAATTTGTATAACAATTTTTGTCACAAGCACTAAAAAAGTTACAATATTCAAATTATTCTAACGTTTTGTACTACCAAAAATACACTCAGTCAGAAATTCATTTCGTTTACCCCATGGTTGTAAGGGGTGGAAAACGCAACTCCTAAAATTTATTTCCAAAGTAACTTTTTGTCTCATGATTTGTTTACCGTTTAAAATTTCTGATAGCCTGTTTCATTCTAAACAAAAAATGTCTCCTGGGTTTTTTGCCCAAAGTAAACCAGTTCGCAGCAAAAAATTATTTTATGAACAACTACAGAGATACATCGTTGTGAATGCGAAAATACGAAACTAATCTATCTAGTAGGTCGCTATTAGCGATAGTAAATCGAATTGGTATGAAGCTGTCAGTTTGTGAATTTTCTGAATTGAAATAATACTAATTATGTGTTGTTGTTCTGTTCTTGATTTGTTACTTCAATAATTCACTTGTTATTGAAATGGCATACACAAATGAGGAAATGGCTGATATGCATTACGTTTACGGTCTGTCGCATGGGAATGGGTTAGAAGCTTCTAGAAGATATGCTGAAATGTATCCTCAACGGCAGCATCCTTCACATAGAATATTTGCTCGACTTCATCAACGATTACGAGAATATGGTTCATTCTCGATGGTCGCCATCGAGAAGTACGAACACCACAGCTTGAGGAAGCAGTACTCAATTTGATTGAAGAACAACATACTACCAGTACTAGAGAAATTGCTTTCCAGCTAAATGTGTACCATATGACGATATTTCGAATTTAAAAGGAACAACTCTTAAAACCCTTACCATCTGCAACGAGTACAGGCACTGTAACCGCGAGACTTTCTGAACCGCCTTGAATTTTGCAATTGGATGCTGGAAATGATTAAAAGAAATTGTGACTTTCTGAAGACGATAGAATTCACAGACGAATGTAGTTTTTCTCGAGACAAGATTAATAATTCTCATAATTACCACATATGAGCTGATGAAAACCCTCACGCTATTGTCGAAACCAACCATCAAGAACAGATTTCTCTTAACGTGTAGTTTGGAGTTATTGGAAATGATTTAATAGGGCCTCATTTTCCACCTCCTCGATTAAATGGTGAGGCATACGTTCAATTTTCAAGAGAAGTGCATCCAGTACTGCTGGAGGAAATTTCTTTTTGGCGTCAGAAGGGATATGTCTTTTATGCATGATAGGATTTAGTCAAGTAGCACGTCAGCATTTAACTGAAACATATGCAAATCAGTAGATAAGTCGAAGAGGACCACAGAACTGGCCCGCTCAATACCCGGATCTAAATTCTCTCGATTTCTCTATTTGGGGCCATTTACAGCATTTGATTTATCGTACTCCTGTTCGCGTTGTAGACGACTTGAGAAACCGCATCATCGACGCATGCAGGGTAATTAGAGAGACTCCAGGAATATTTGAGCAAATACGTGGCTCAATGCGCCGACGTCTAGACGCATGCGTAATGTCTGGAGGTAGACATATCGAACATTTACCATGATTTCTACATGTTGTGTGTTTTGTTAATAATAAATTAGTTTTGTTCATTACCCTTTAATCGTTTAATGCAGGTACTAACTACAAAATAACAATAAATCCAGTTCGCATTCATGATGATGTATTTCTGTAGTTGTTCGTGAAATAATGTTTTGCTGTGAACTGGTTTATTTTGGGCAGAAAACCAAAGAGACATCATTTGTTTAGAAACAGGCTATCGGAAATGAATTTTCAAATGGTAAACAAATAATAAGACAAAAAGTTACATTGGAAATAAATTTTGGGGGTTGCGTTTTCCACCCCTTACAACCATGGGGTGAACCAAATAAATAACTGACTGAGTGTCTTTTTGGTTGTACAAAACGTCAGGTTAATTTCAATATTGTTACTTTTTCAGTGCTTGTGAAAAAATGTACCCCCTTTAAGATGCTTCAATGAAGTTATTTTATATGAAAGATCCTAACGTTTTTTCGATGAGGAATCACCTCCTTGAATGTTTTAGACTTATTCAGTTTCACTCTGTATAAAGTGTTTGTTGTGAACGAACCGAATGTGGGTGAAATTTCAAGGCAATATGCGTGAAAGCTAGTGATTATGGATGTGTTCAACATCATTCAATGAGAGTCAGTTAGCAGTATTTGCGCAGACGCAATTCCAAAGAATACACCATTCAAATATGAATTGATGTTGATATTTCATTAGATACAAAAAACTGCTGAATTCGTTCCAGAACACGTAACAAGGTTAGAAAAAAAGAAGTCACAAATGAAATTTGACGTTTATAGAGTTATCATAGTATCTACGATATCAACATATATTTTAATCAAACATTTACAATAATTATGAAATTCAATAAAAAAATGGATATTTTGGTTGAATAAACTCTTTCTTTTATTTCAAGCTGATGAAAATATATAATACAAACATGCAGAATAATTGATATCACTTATCAATAAAGCCAGACAAGTGACTTTATAACAATTTGGTATTGAGTTGAGATAAGCTAGACAGCAAATATGCGAACCAAAACGGTGCACATATTCATACCTAAGGTGACATGAATCAATGTCAATGCTGAATAGGCATCCGGTAATACGCCTCAAAACGACTAAACGAATACTGTTTAATTTTCTATGTTTCGTTTCAGAATATGTCATCACCTATACTTCTATTCATACCCAAGGTGACAATGAACACTGTCAATGCTAAATCAGCATCTGGAGATACGTAGTTCTCAAAGCCACGAAACAAAGGGTGACATTGATCACCATCAATGCTGAATCAGCATCCAGAGGTAAACAGTTCTCAAAACAACGATACAAAGGCTGTTTGTTTGATTTCATAATATGTCACCACTTATTTTCTTATAAATACCTCCTGCGAGGCGAATGAGTTGTTGTATCAATTGAAAGTGATACCAGTGACAAGTGCACAGATTTTATTTGAAAGTAAATGTTTTTATGCTCATTTTATGAGTTTTCATTGCAAACTATTCCATACGTTTTATGACTTTTCCTCAGATGAATTCAGTCAAATGTAATTCAATTCAAAGTGGTGAGAACTTTTGTCGAATCATCATTAAATTTTCAAAATTTTTCACAGATTAATTTACTTGGGTGTATTTTATATATACTTTCTGGGGATTATCGTTTTTCTTTTTCAATTGATTTGTAATACAAAAAGATTTAGAGGTAATTACGTATGTCTCGAGCCAACCCTGTACTACTTTTTTTATCCTACAGACATTAACAGATAAGAAATGACAATTGCTGTTATTTCGTTTTCATCAAACTCGATCCCAATTTATGAATAAAAGATTAGAACCAGTAACTGCTGACATGCATTTTCCTCGAATACTATCTCTTACAGTGAACAATTGTTTCGTACAATTTTTTTGTTGTTTTATTAGATGACAACCTCCTAACCGTGAAATGTGATTATGAATTTTACTCGAGAATCATCCAAGCTGAATAAGAGTTTTTCTCGTATTGTATCTATTTGCATTTGACAATGCCATAGCTTTTCTATATAAACATTTATAATGTTGTGACCAGACTTAGAATTGAACTAGAATTGAATAAAATGCATAGTGAGGTACGAATAACTTTAATTCATGTTGTCGTTTGTTGAGAGAGTGTTCTTATAATTTGTGATTTAAAACTTTTTTTTTATTTTCGGTTTTTCGCAGGTGGATTTCCGAAAATTTAAGTTTGAGCCAACATCGTGAGGGGCAAATGAGGAGGAGTATCACCCCCATTTGGAAAATACACTTTCGTGTTGTTTCATTTGAATTTGTACGAAATTAAGATTGGTACTGATTTCCCATTTCTTCTCTGTTCAATATATGTATAGAGTTTGTGGTTGTATACAATATTTTTTGTTCGACTCAAACATTTTTTCATTCATAGATATGATCCGCGTAAAGCAGTGTTTTCAATACTATTTATGTGTTTATTACTTGCAGAATGTGTTTTAAAGTCCTTGTTTTGAATCACAGTTAAATATTTTAATTATGAGTGTAGCTCGCTCATTCTTCACAAACACCCCATGAGAGACATTACTCCCACTCTTGAATTTGTTTTTGTGTATGTTTGTATTGAAAATCAAATTTATTCCAGAACACTACATTAACGTGTGCAGTATCAGTGCAGTTCAGGAGGAAGACGAGATGACACCCAAAGGTGTCGAAGGGTTACGTGTTGTGGGTTACGCGTTGTGGACTCAACGTGGGGACAATGGGAAAGTGAAGTAATCGACCGTTTTGCATGCGTTTCAACCGTTTTGCGTGCGTTTATGCGTTATCGTTTCGTCGTCATTGTCGTAGCTGTTTTCGTATTCAAATAATTGTACCACCATTAGTAAAACCATGTTCCATGCATCGTTGGTGAACAAAAATTAGTAATATAATGGCATTCAGAAAATACAGACGTAAAGTAGGGAAATTTGAGGGACGTTTTCAACAATTAAGTGAAAATATTTAATTATATGAGGAAAAGAAGAATGTTCTCAAGCAGTTGAATAATTTAGACATTTAGAACGAATAAAACTACAAAACACCAGAAACATATACTCTCTCTTTTTTTTCTCTTTTCAAAAGCTATCGAGGTGCAAGACTGTATGAAATGGTTTGCCGATGAGTTGTCTGATTTTGCAAAATTTGTTGAATCAAAAATGAAGAGTACTGAGCCGATGACAGTGCCTTTGAATTGTATCGATGCTGCAACGACTTGTCATATTTGTAAAAAACCTTCCGCCACCAAAGATGTTATCGTGTACGGTCATGACTATTATATGGGTGCGTTCCGCGGATTTGCACACCAAGCCTCCTGTAATGTACATTTTCAAAAATGAATCGTGGTACCCATTACTTTTCATAATCTTTCAGGATAGGACAGTCACTTCATTATACGGGATATCGCAAAGGGGGGATGTATGAGCATACTTCTCTCAAATGAAGGAAAATACATTTCCTTTACATAGAACGATGCTGAAACTAAAATCAAATTACGATTTATAGATTTTTTTCGATTCATAGAAACGTCGTTGGATGAATTGGTATCCACATTGGATCAAAATAACTTGGGAATTAAAAAAAATCATTCATTAAGATGATAAGAAATTCGCTCTTCTCACCAGTAAAGGGGTATTTCCGAATGATTATGTAGATAGCATGAAAAAATTGAACGACACCGAGTTACCATCACGAGAAGAATTCTATAATAAATTAAATGATGAATACATAACAAATGTCATAACAAATGAGAAATATGAGCACGCACAAAATGTTTGGGAATCATTCGAAATTACATATTTGGGATATTATGTGGACCTATAATTGAAAACGGATTTTTCATTACTGGAAGACGTTTTTGAAAATTTTCGTCAAAAAAGCATGGCAACTTATGGGTTGGACCCCGCGTGGTATTATACTATGCCTGGGTACATGTGAAGTGCCATGTTGAAGTATACGAAATGTAAATCACAGATTTCAAAATATATTGACATGATTATGTTTGTAGAAGAGGGGATAAGGGGCGGAATGTCGGTTTATTTAAATAAATATTCTGAAGGAAATAATGAATATATGGAAGCATAAAATCCCGAAAAACCTTCAAAATATCTTTCATATTCAGACGTTAATAATTTATATGGGTGGGCAATGTCAGAATTTCAACCATACGATGGTTTTCAGTGGGTTGAAAATTTTGATGAAGATGTAACTGAATTTCCTGACAATGCTTCAGAAGGCTACATATTGAAAGTTGATTTGGAGTACCCTGAGAGATTACATGATTCACATAGAGATTTTTCGTTTTGTCCAGAGCATCAAGCACCACCAAATTTAAAAAAAATGGGTACCCTATATATTAAAGATGAATATATTTTGCATTTTCGCAACTTGAAACAAGCATTGAAAAACTGTTTGATTCTAATCAAAATTCATCGTGTTGTGAAATTCAAACAATCTGCATGGCTGCGTCCCTACATCGAGTTGAATACTCGATGCAGCCACTATTTCTTTCAGCAAAAATTCATATAAACTAATGGTAAATGACATTTTTGGGAAAACGATGGAAAACATTCGGTTACACAGGGTGGTAAAACTTGTGAATTTGTGGAACTGTCGTCATGGCGCCAAAAATTTAATTTCGAGACCCCAATTTGCGAGCTATTGAATTGAGAAAGACTGGACCCGTTCTCAATGAACCTTTGTACATCGGAATGGCAATATTAGATATTTCAAAAACATGTAAGTTTGATTTCAATTACGATTTCATCAGGCCCATTTTAGATATAGAAAATTGTAAGTTGATGTGTACAGATAGCTTCATCTATATAATAACGTGTGGAGATGTCTATTCAGAACTCATCGGAAAGAACATATCAGAATTTTATACTTACGATTATTCGCCCAATAATTCCACTTGTGAATGAAAAAATTCTTGGATTGATGAAAGATGAAGAAGATGGTAAAATCATCGCGCACTTTGCAGGGTTATGTTGAAAAATGAATACCTACAAAGTGCATGGTTGAAATGTTATCAAGAAATCAAAGGGAATTCGATATAATGAAGTCAAAAATAGAATTGATTTCAAAAATTATATCAATCGTCTCAGAAATTTTGAAGAATGAATATGTAAACAGTTCACTATTCGATCATACGTCCACAATGTTTTCAGTATCGAGCTGGTGAAAATAGGCGCTTGAAGTCCACACGATGATAAACGAAAATCAATCCCCAAATCATCCGACACTTTACTTTGGGGGCACTATAGCTTGAAATGAAGTTATCATTTGGATTTTCTTTTCATTGATGTGATCCATTGAACTTTGCCAAAATTGAGTGCAAACAAAAACATGTTTGAGTATTTCAGTTTTTGTATATTATTTATTTTTTTACATGTACACGTTAATATAATTTGAATGAAATATATTGAAATTTTGTAAACTTATGATATGATATCCTAATTCCTTGACTTTACCGAAAATTTTTTGAACCACTTGATATTTAGGTTGATACAATGATTATGAATATACGTAGATATTTTCAAATTTGTCGCCATTCGGGTGGAATAGCAATGTTGAAATAGCGTTTGTCTTTTCACAACCAATCGACTCACAAATTATTGCACGAAACGAATTGGACAATAATATACCGTGCTTCCCAACCACACTACTTTGTTGGCTCCATTCAAAAAGTCTAAATTTTCAATAGGTAATGTTTTGTTTTGTTGAACGACTTTCATGATGTGATTTTGGGCAATGAGTGCGTTACGGTTATGAATAAAAATATCACAGTCATCACCCAATCATTCTCAATGTTGACTTACTCCGGTGCACGTGTCATCAATAAGCTCTCGTTTGAATCATATCCACCTAATTATCATCACCCGAAGACGATTGTAGATACTAACAATCGAAACGTCGTGAACTAACGTGACTTGGAATCTCTCAACTTTTTATTTTCATTTTCTTCTTTCATTTCTTTCTTTTTATTTATTTTTGTTCAATTGTTCTATTTTACTTGTATTTTATCTCACTCTTATTCCATTTCAGGTTTTTATTGCATGATATAATTGTTATTTTCAACTATTCATTTTCAATTCTTCTTTTTTAGTTGTTTCAGGGATTTCAAATCATTTTATATAGTGGACAATGGAAGCCCGAATTAGTGAAATTCATCATGGAACATTGTCAATCATCTTCAAACACCTGATTATAAGTTTTGCGGACAAGGCACCAATTTGAAAAAGAGATTATAACGTGGTGACACCGGTGTAAATCCTTTGGACGAATATTGTAAAGATCACGATATCGCATACTCTCAAAGCTACTCCTCAGAAGACCGTAATAAAACAGATCAAGTGTTGGAAATTAGAGCTTGAGAACGCGTTAAATCGAAAGACGCTAGATTTGGTGAAAAAGTTGCAGCTTGGCTCGTAACTACAACAATGAAAGCGAAACGTGAGCTCAGCAAAGGCTTGTCCTTTCGACGTGATATGCTTCAAAAACTTACAAAGAATTGGGAACCACATCCTACCAATGTTAATAACTCTAGTGCTTCGGCTTTGCGAGCTGCTGAAATGGCATTGAGTCAAGCTAGAGGACGTAAAACATACGGATACCAAGGATAATTCCATTCGAAGCAAAATCTGGTAGAACCCTACCACTCATACCTATATTCGCTGCCCTTTCAGCTTTGGAATTATCGGCAGGTGGAGAAAGAGCTACCGCAAAAACCATAATAGATGCTGAAAATGCCAAAAAGAAACTTGAGAAGATCAACGTCACGATAAAGCTATGAAACATCTAGGTTCCGGTTTGTACCAACGCAAAACACCCCAAGGATTTGGTCTGTTCCTAAAGAAACAACAGCAACGCAAAGGGCGAGGTCTTTACTTGAAAAAGCTGAGAAACTCGTACTGAAGCTATCCCATAGAGCTTTATACGAATCGGAAATTCGAAAATATGCCCGTCAACTGAGAATTCCACATTTTCGTGAAGTCTTTATGCGTAACCCGTTGCCAATTCTTGGTCTTTGGCTGCGAGAATGTGCTGTATTGAACTTAGATTCTCAATTGAATGTAGACACTCATTGGGTAGCTTACATTAAAAACGGCATTACTACTGTACAATATTTTGATAGTTTTGGTAATCTCATACCTTCAATGGAATTGATGATATATTTTGAAAGGGGTATAACGATTAAATATAACAATGATCAGTATCTAATTTTTTTTATCAGGATATTTGCGGACATCTGTGCCTACAGGTACTGCTCCATAATGTCTGCAAAAATGGTTGGAGATAAATATTTGCGAGATTACCCGAAGCTGAAATGATAACTTTATCGATAAATTATTTGATTGAGAATGCTGAACCTTGGGATTTATCAGATGTTTGGCATAGATTACCAAAGGACTACCAAAATCGATTTGATTTGCAGTTTCGTTTCCCATGTTTCATTCCATTACCGACATTAAGTACCACCACCCACATCAGCTGTGTCATCGCTGCAAAAAGCAATGTATTATGGTCCTGTGAGCTCACAAATAGAATGTTATTATTGTGGACATGAATGATTCCCATTCAAAATGTCGTTGTTGTTTCAATCATTATTCAATGATATTTCATACTGACAATAACCAGTCATGTCTATGATATTCACTCTATCGAGTCGTTCTTCGACGCTCTCCATCGATTTCGATTCACCCATTCGATTAGATTCTGATTATGAATATACTTTGGCGTTGCTCAGTTTCCATTCGTACAACAGTATACCCAACATTGAAGAAGGTACGAAACTCTACTACTATGAAAACGCTGACAAAACCAAACAAATAAGCATCGATATTCCAGTCGGATCTTACGGAATTGGTGATATTGGAGAATTAGCAAACAACAACATATCACCTAAAACATTCATTCCCTGAGGATTTTTTCAATCTCAAACCGAATAATAATACGGTGAAAAGTGAAATATTCTGTCTGAAACACTCGATAGATTTCCGACCTGCAAAAAGCTTAGTACATACTATGGTTTTCATCTACTCTTCTCAAACCAAACGTACATTACGAATCCTATCTACCTGTGGATATCATCGAAGTACGCGCCATACACAAAGATAGCAATATTACGTTTGGAGCCTTTTACAACAACACACCGACATATACGATATACTGATTTGCTGTTGGTGTTGATCCTGGGTACGCAGTTGACGAAATACCTAATAATCCCATTTACCTTCCTATTGCACATAGAGACGATTTGAACAATGTTACGATGCGAATACTCGACAAACATTCTAGGTGCATTGTTTTCCGAAACGGAGGAATAATATTTAGTTTGGAATTGAAGCGGAAGTATGCTGCTGACTATATATGAAAATAATTTACCTTGATACCCAAGTCAGTCTTCAACAAAACTTTCACTTTTCGACAACTATTGACAACGAAAAATAATTTTTTTCTGAAATCTCTTGGTTATTATGTTGTCCAGTCAAGTGTTCAACATTTTCTAAAAACCGCAAATCGATAAGTTCATGCAAAAGGTAGTGTGGCGTACGTAATATTCTTATGTCAAGTCTTGTTGCAACAACGATTGATTGAAATCAACATCAATCAATCTGATGCCTACGATGCTTTGTACGATAGTCTGCTATTCATTAGTTGAAAAGTTGAGAACACCAAAGGGGACGGTGAGGTGTCATTCGAAAACAATACGCTTTCATGTTTCAATCTTCTAGTTATGAGCGGAGTGGTGAGGAATTGGAAGCAGTTCGTAAACTTGGAATTGTTAGTACCATTAGAGGCTTTCTCACCTACACCGACGAAGAAATCAAACACTTGGCCACCTCCGATTGAACTTTTCCCAACAATATAGGCGTCATCAACACACCTCATCTAAAATTCAACATGCTCATACCCATCAAGCATTTTTTGAATATTCTCAACGATCACCAGTGTGTTTCCTACGGTAAACATACCATCCGATTAGTACAATCTAGAGATGATAGCAACTGTTTCAAAATAGAACAGACTCCTGCTGCACTAACACAAAAAACGGAAGTTGAATTGGAAGCTATCCAAGCTGACATTCCTATTCTCATACCGTTCAGAAGATGGAAACTTTATATGCTGCCTGCTCTCACACAAGGTGCAAAAAATGAAATATGGGCCGTCAAGACTTCCTCGTTTCTCGAAGGCACTCGCTATGTTATTGTATGATTCCAAATAAATCGTGATTACACTAATGTCAACAAGTATTCAACAATATTCAATCATCTGAATATCACCAATATAACGCTCACTCTAAACGATGAGAATTACCCCAAGGAAAATATGCATTTAAATTTTGCAAAGGGGAATTTTTCGAAAGCTCATCTCAACTACTACCAATTTGGTCTCAGTTAAAAAATGATTGATCCACATAATCCTCTTCTCATTTCCACCGTCTTTACGGACAGAGCTCTCTTTGTCATCGATTGTTCCAGAAGGGACGAGAGCATCAAAAGTTCCAGTGTTGATGTAAAACTTGAAATTGAAGCATTCGAGGGATTTCCTCAAAATACTAGAGCCTATTGCATTATTGTGCACGACACTGTCATAGAATACCCCCAGTCAGCGAAATTATTACAAAATGGAACTCAACATGTGATTTTGTTTGAAAATCAATCGAAGAGTCAACATGAGAAAAGCTGTTGTAGATATTCAATGATTCACCGTCGAGCGAAAATTACATCCTGAGGAAATAGCCATAAGGATTGGAATTCAATGTAGTAACTTTTTACTGCTGTCAAACACACCATTTTTCTGTTTGAATGAAGAAGATCGCCGTACCTCTTTTTACTTGAAGCGAAACATTAACGGATTGAGGTATTTCTCTGGCTTTTTGGAATGTAATCAATTGCAATGTACCCAGAATATAAATTCAGAAAACGATTAGCCGAAAATCCAAATTGCTCATGTGGAAAAATTGGTACGTTAGATCATCTCATTCTAGAATGTATCGAAAATAAAGAACATATTGATAACCTATACGAAATACTGAAAAGTGAAAATATGATATTCCCCATAAGATTGGAAGAATTTCTAATCATTAGAAAAAATACAAATCTTTTTAAAATTCTATTCGAATATATCAAAAAAGTTAATTAAGAATTATAATTTTACTTTTCAGTGAGTATGTTTTCTCTGTATATTGTAGAATAAAACTAACAGGACTACCAGCTAGCATATAAGTCGCGTTCTATAACGTCCCAAACGTCCAAACGTTCTATAACGTAAATCCATTCGTATATTGTAAGATGAGAATAAGAAAAAAAGAAAGGAAGAAAAAAAAAAGAATGGAAAAAATTAAAAAGAATTAAAAAAAGGAAAATTAAACAGAGAAGAGAAGAATGTGTACATATTGAAATTCTTAGATAACTCACATAAAACGAAAAATTAATAAAAAAAATAAATATTAAGAAAAAACGAAAATGAAAACAAATATTGAAAAATGAATGAAATAATAAGAGAAAAATAAAAAATAGAAAAGAAAAAGAAACACAACTCATTAGTACTAACTAAATACTAACCTTTAGAAATAAATAAGAATGTATTATAAATCTATAAAATATCAAATTATTGTAGGAATTTTACATGTTGAAATGGACTGGCAAATTGGTTATACCAACGCCATTTGAACTCATCACACATACACACACACACACACACACACACACACACACACAATTGGAGGCCATCCCCATGGAAAATCTACAAAGACAAAGTGTTGTTATCATTTATGTGCGAGGACATCAGAAACATGACTATCTAACTGCAAACTTTCACAAGTTGAATATACCTACACACGTTGTGAATTTGGAGGGCTATGACAACACAACATGGATGGTTCCCACATTCGACAACAACGAAGGTGCCTTACCCTGTATGCATCACATTCACAACCAAACCATGTACAACTGCAGTCTCCGAAACGTAGATATTTTATACAAATGGCTTTGTGATATCTTACCAGAATGAGAATGTATGATACATTTCTATTCAGAGTCATTTCTGATATACCTAACCTCATCGTCTTATGATAATATACCCTTAACAAAAACAGAAAATAACAACAAAAAGAACGACAATAACGACGAAACGACAACGAATAAACGCACGCAAAACGGTCAAAACGCTCACGAAACAGTCGCAACTTTTGCAAAACAACGTATTTTGGAATGTCATTGTCGAATACTCCGCCCTCCCATTGTTCCCACGTTGAGTCCACAACGTGTAATCTCTCGACACCTTTGGGTGTCATCTCCTGATGATGCTAACTTGGTTAACGAAGATACGACTCAGTGTCTTTCTGACATGTTGGAACGCACTTGAAACGTAAGAGCCCTCCTAGTCATAACCAAACAATTTTTATCAAGTCGTTCATGCTTAATTTTGAAGCCGGCAACGCTACATTGGTCCATAAACAACGATTCATTTTATAACCGGCAACACTGAACCTGTCATGTTGGCATTGGCGATACCATCATCAGCTTGCTTTGCGTCGATTACGTCACACGTGTCTCAGACTCTTACACATAAATACACACCTTCAGTTTTAATTCTTTCCCAAATCTGAGTATATTTTTGTATCTTCCAGAAGGAAATGGCCAAGTATAACGAATGAGTCAATTTCGGTTCCGACAAAACAAACACTATAAATACCAACCATTCGCAATTACTTTCAATATCTTACGTTGGTGTCGAGGCAAAGGACAACGTCTGCCACGCCGAAGTCCCGAGTTCGATTCTCATACATTAAACTATTTTTGATTATGAGAACGTGACTATTTCGTGACAAGGGGGCTTGACAGGTGATGCGGAGTCTCAAGAGGGACTGAGCGGTGATACGGAATACTAAGAGGGCTGAGAGGTGGAGTACTAAGGGAGTCAAGGGACGGAGTTTTCACCCTTGAATCGCTACGATACTCATTCCATCCTGCATCGATGACGTCACACGCTTTCTCCACTCCTGTTTGAACCAAAAATTGCAAAAAGATTAGCTCTATAAGAAAATACATGGGATTTTGGTATTTGAGTCGCTTTGTTCATCTACTATCCACTTTTATCCCTTCTTTGACATCATAAATATGAGTGAACACGTAACTTACCAGATAGCCATTGCTGAGACTTCAAGATGTAACCTTCGTCATCACAGGCATATATAACTGATGATATATAGTAGTAGGAGAAGGAATGTTTGGTACTTCAGGTTCCATTCGACCAAGACCTACCAGCCGGGATTTTTTTTTGATCATCACTCCGCCCGTGAAAGCCTATTATCTCATATGAAACACTTTCAAAAAAATTTGATGGACCACATTCTTCACACCCGATCATCAAAAACAGGTGTAGACGGAATAACATTTCAGAATCGAAAAAAGTTTTTGGCTTTCTACTTATCCAACTTGATAAAAAAATGTGAGAATCTTCTAAAAATGGGAAAGAAAAAATCAATCTAAAAAAGGTAACTAAATTGAATTACACGAAACAAATACTTTTATATGGACACTAAATTATACAAAAACACTTTTCTGTACTCAGTTTGAATTCCAAACATTCATTATAGAATTGAATAAAATATCATTCACTTGATTCCTACACAATATACCATGAAACAGGTAAATTTTCACTCACATGGAAAACTTTCATCTTCATTTGTAGACATTCGATATTTCGCCGTAAAACATTTGCCTTATCGCTTATTCGATGTAATCCCATCTGAAGGAATTTTATTCAATTTGAAAGAGTTATATTTCCATTCAATTTGAACAAGATTGATTTTGTTGAGAATCAATCAAATGAGCGACTGAATATTATTACGCACTGTCATCAATGACATGAGTAGATTGAACTCATTCCGTGACATGAGTCGTAATTTTATGAGTAAATATGAATGTTTTTTATAATGTTATTCAGATTTGGTACAAGAGAGGTGATAAGGCAAGTGTAGCTTACGGCGAAACATCGGATGTTTACCAGTGAGGATGACAGTGAATGGAATTTTACCTTATTCATTCAGTATATTGTGTTGAATTCCATAACGAATGTTTGGAATACAAACTTGGTAGGTGAACGTGTTTTTCGTATAATTAAGTGTTCATATGAAAGTTTCTGTTCCGAAAGTATTTTTCTTTCATGTAATTCAATGTTTGCATGAAAGTAGCTGCTAGCAATAGGGGTTTCTTCTTCAGTTCGTGTCTGAAATTTACTTCTTTGCATGATCTACACATCTTTGTTTGAAGTAACTTTTTCAAATTGATGGCTTCCTACCACTGAAAGATTCCCATTTTTTTGTATCAAGGTGGAGAAGTAGAAAGCTGAAAACTTCGCTTTCCAAAAACTGACCGCTCCTAAAAATTATTCTGTGGTAGAAGTCCATTATATATCGAAGTTGAGTGCAGTAGATTTGCGAAGCATGAAAAGTCAAAATTAGGAGAACGACTTTTAGTTTTCATGCTTCGCAAATAAATAAAATCAAATTCCATATGGTATACTGGCGATTCGCCTTGGCCACATACAATTTCTTCTTCAGGCATGTTTTTAGTAACTATATTCAATGCTTTATATACCTAATTTCACAATTTGAAGTACCTACATTTCAAGTACCCGAGTTATACCTGTTCATTAGATGTTTCATGTGTAACTGAGTTTTTAATGAATTACATTACCTCCTTTCCAATTCTAATTGATCATTCAGTAAATTACCCGAATTCTTGAATCAATTGATTTCTGAACATTCTAGAAGATTGAGTTTCGAACTTTTCTCTTCTGAATGTAACACGTTATTTTCATGATTGGACTCATGTACTCCTGCTGAAAGGTGGTTTGCAAATGTGCAAGTGGTCTTTATTTTCACAAAACTACTTCTATTCTCTTTAATTCTTTTGGAAAATGTTCTTTCTTTAATTCTTTTGGAAAATGTTTTTTCTGTGTTTGGCCAATATACAAGTTTGGGCAAGAGTCAAAAGTCAGCTCATATACTCCTGATCTATTCGACACCGAAGTTTTGTCTTTATTGTTTGCAACAAATTTACTTGAACTTAAACTCTTATTCGGTCTGCGAGCTACGTTTGCGCATTATTGCTTCAAAAATCGGGCAATATCATTAATGTGTCCACCCAAATATGTTTTTGTAAAACTATTTTGGGAAAATCTCACAATTTTTTTAATACGTTTGTTATGAATTTTCATTAAGTTTCGGCCAATTCCATCATATATTCAGGAATCTTTTTTATTACTCATCTAAAATGTGAAACAAACCTACATACAGAATTTCAGCCTTTGAAACAGTGATGAAAAGTTAATTTTCATATGTTAAGTGAATAACTGTTGCATTTATCAGTATATATTTTCATGCATCTCAAACACATTTCAACAGAACAAAACCTTCTGTATGTATGAGAGGTGACTCTACGTTGGTTTCAGATTTATTCATTGTTGTAACGTAAAGTATCCATGAAATTGATTTCTAGTAATCATTTATGTAGATTTTCGTTTGAACAATTTCGTATTTTGAGTTCACTTTGCATAACAATTTTGAATTACCGGTATGAATTTTCGAGAAATTTTTGGCATTCTGTTCTGTACATACAAAATCTTATCTGATTAACCGTCAGTAATAGGTCAAGTAGTTGACAACAAATTGCCCGTATCAATCATGAACAATTAATTCCAGAGATATCTGAAAATCATTTGTTATACAACTGTATTCATCATCCGCAAATAATTTTCATTAATTACTACATAATTTCATATTCTGCTTTGTTTCGGAATTCCTATCCATTTTTTATCCTAATTATGTATTTATATATCACCACTGGAACTGAAGTAAAAAAGGATAATGGGCTATTTGAATAAAATAGGAGCAACTGCTTTTGCTCACATCATTTGAAACATACTTATCTAGTGTATGCACTGCATCACATGCATTCTCATCATCACTGCATACTATGCAGTGATGATGAGAATATAATAAGAGTAGAAGCCTCATACCCTTTATTCATATGACCCAAATGTCACTACCGAAAATTCACGAATCTGAAATTATTCCAATTTGATTTAGTCGGATGTCTTTTGAAACGAAGAATACAGTTACAAACAAATATGTTAAAAAGTCTATTTCATTTCAATATTCAAATTTTTCAGGTCAATATATCAGTAATAGAAGACTTTAAAGGTTACGATAAAAATGAATCTAGATATTGTAAACATTTCAATTCAATCGATTCTCATCGACATATATTCAATGACTTGATACACTTCACGATAGCTCTGTTATATTCAATAATTATAGATCTATCTATTGTCGAAAATTTGGAAATATGGAACGAATGACTTGAGTTGGTACAGTTCCGTTCAAGTACATTTCAGATATTACTAGTGGTATAAACTCATTCAATTCCCAAATTTTCGTCCACAGAGTGTTAATTACCATTTCATGAAAAAAAAGTTTTTGGTGTTCTACTAGTCCATCTTGATACAAAAAATGTGGGAATCGTCCTAAGAAAGAAACGAAGCAATCAATTTCCAACGAAGTAACTCTGTACAAGCTGGAGCAGTAGGAAGCCAAAAACTTTTCCCCAAAAATTATTCACTCCTGAAAATATAACCCTTTCAGTTTCTTATCATATTCTGTTACTTGTGATCGACAGACTTGCGATGATGTAAAGAATAATGCTAATCTCATCCTGAATCTTTTGCCGAAAACAAAGACAATCATGGATAAACCGCACGAAAATATAAAGTTCCATAAAGTTCGCGAGCCACTATAATTAATCCGTAGACAAGAATGATATCTTATAACTAAAACGAAAAGCTAGACGTTCCATTGAGAGCCATCTCGAATCTTATAATAGAGGAGAATTTTATAGACGTATAAACCCCTATGATTTGTTATAAGGAAAGACACTCAAATTTTATTACCAGGCTAAAATCCGAAGTGAAATGAAGACTATATATAGTTAAACCAGTTCTATTGAAGACATTTCGACGATCCATCACTTACTTGTTAATATGTTCAACTTTATTTGGAACACAATTAACACTGAGATGGATTTTTCTTCTTCAAATAGAAACTGTAATAGCATTTTGGTGTTTTATTGATGAAGTTTATACATGTAAACATAATGAATGGAAATTAGGTGTGTTGATGAAAAACGATTACATTATCTCAGATTCATTTTGGTCAGAACAAAGTATTCAGACGAACCTGGTGATATATCACTGATATTTGTATGGTAGGTAGTTTCGTATGTAAAGAGCCCAGTAAGAGAATAAGTATCCAAACCACGCCAAATAATTCAATTTCAGTTCAATTCGATGCAAAAAGTTTGTTCTTCAAGATACCGTACAACGAATGTAAGCCTCTCATATTAAAGTAAAATATCACTTCCTTTGAAGTGACATGGTCTTCTTTCAGTTCATCAACAATTGTTATATAATTCAGATTTACCAATGGACTCACCTCTCAGTCTACTTTCAGCAGAAACAGCTTAATAAATTGCGACCTGGGAAAAAAACATATTCATGCTTGGTACAGACATGTAGACGATATTATCGCCTGTTTCAGAGGTACTACAGAAAAACTGAACCAATTTATGACATATATGAATAATCTCAATAGAAACATACAGTTCACACTCACAACGAATATAAGAAACAAATTTATTTCTCAGACATACAGTAGATATAAAAGAGTTAATATTATGATTTATTTTTAGTTTATTGTAATTGTTTGAGAATGTCCTTATAAGACGAAACTGCAGTAACAACATAAGTTGCAAATGGAAGTTTTTCATGATAATTTCCTACCACGTAGTAACGGCTACATCCATCAATTTGTCGAATTTGAACGTAGGTCAGGTGTAAATTATAATCGCCACTTCCATAAAATTAAAAATTAAAATATTTAAAAAATCAATTCATTGAAAAATAACTTTCTATCTGAAATAGTATTTCAAAAACTTAAATGATATCAATTTTCCTAATGATATATAGAATTTTCGAAGCTCTGTTACGCCAATGACGCAAAGTACGAAAATCGCATTTACAAAATGTCAAAATTAGGTACTTTTCAGGTGCTTTTTAGGTACCGAAATCAAAAATTAGATGCTCTGTAACTTACATCGCAACTCAATACTCAAAGTTGCGTTGCTAGCAATATGTGATCTAGCAACGCAATGAAAATGATAATAAAATAATTAATGTTAAGGAAACATTATTAGGTGCTAATTAAGTGCTTAACGGTGAGGATCGTGAAATTTTCTAATTAATAAACAAAAGCTTCCAATTTCGCTAAACAACAGATCTAAGAATCAGGTCTCTCGAAAACGAGGACGTATAAACTAAGCGTGGTAATAAAGTGCTAATTAGGTGCTTGCAAGAAATTAAGATGAAAACGACCGTGAATAAGTGAAAAACAAACGGGATATCTGATTTGAGAAAAACAAATCAATATACAATAGTCTTGAAATGCTCGTAAAGTCATACATAATAAATCAAAATAAAGTGCTAATTGAGTGCTCACTAGATATTCATAGATTCTATAATGCCTATGGGTCTCATGGACCTGAAAACAACCATGACTGATGTACTGTTATTACAGTACTTTTCTCAGTGAATAAGGGCAAGAGAATGAAGTGATTATTAGGTGCTCACTAGATATTTATGGTAAACCTAGATTTCATAATTGATATGGGGCTCATGGATCTGAAAACCACCATGATTGATGTACTGAGTTCTTATAGTACGTTACTGAATAAATAAGGTCAAGAGAATAAAGTGGTAATTAGGTGCTCATTAGATATTTGTAGTAAATCTAGATTCCATAATGGTTATGAGGCTTATGGATCTGAAAAATACTATGCCTGATGGACTGACTTCTTACAGTACGTTCCTCAATAAATAAGGGCATGAGAATGAAGTGCTGATCAGTTGCTCATTAGATATTTATAGTAAACCTAGATTCCATAATTGCTATTGGGCTTATGGATCTGAAAACGACTATGCCTGATGGACCGAGTTCTAACAGTACGTTCCTCAATCAATAAGGACATGAGAATAAAGTGCTGATTAGCTACTCATTAGATATTCCTGGAACACCTGAGTTCTATAATGCCTATTGACTTTCGTGCTCAAAATTTCCGTGGTTGATGTTCTTTTTCGGGTTGGTATCCGATTCATTTCTTTAGTGCACCTCTGAGAAAGCTGAAAATAATATATTTCTATGAAAATGTCAAGAATTGAATAAAATAACGTTTTGATCTTCATTTTAACAAAAAAAGATATTATTTTTCATTAGCGGGCGTTTGCAAGATGACTTTTAACTGGTTCGTCTATAAGAATGGAGTGATCCAATAAGAAGTCTTTCGCATACCGTCTAGAATTTTTTTTAGAATGTTATAAAAATCCTTTCAGAAGTGCAGCTCGATATCTCAACTTTTTATGGAGGTCAATGATTTCATAATTTTCTTTCTAAATAACACGAACAATTTTTTTCCGTTTCTGTCTCAGTAGAACTACGAAAATGATTTTGAATCAAATTTTGAAGCTTCTATTCTTGTCAGAAATTCAATTATCATTAAAGAAGCTCTAATTTTTTTTTTTTTGTCGACTCAACAGATGAAGATGTATGAAGCTCTAAGAATCGGCGAGGACAAATATTTGCTATTATTATAGTAAAAAATAAAAATTCGAAATCTTCTCTTTAGTCTGTTTGAGATAATATTTCATACTTCTTATGGTAAATCGAATTGTGGTTATCGGGTCCATGAGCCCCACAGGAATTATGGAATCCAGATTTACTAGAAATATGTAATGAGCACCTTATTAGCACTTCATTCTCATGCCCTTATCCATTGAGTAACGTACTGTAAAAACTCAGTTCATCAGTCGTAGTGGTTTTCAGATCCATAAGCCCCATCTGCATTATGGAATCTAGGTGTACTATTATTCATCTTGTGAGCACCTCTTGCCCATATTTATTGAGTAAGGTACTATAGAAACTCAGTACATTAGTCATGGTGGTTTTCATGTCCATGAGCCCCTTAGCAATTATGGAATCTAGGTTCACTATAAATATCTAATGAGCACTTAATTAGCACTTCATTATCTTGCCATTATTTATTGAGAAACGTATTATGAAAACTCAGTACATCAGTCATGGTGGTTTTCAGGTCCATGAGCCCCATAGGCATTATAGAATTCAGGTTTACTATGGATATCTAATGAGCACCTGATCAGCACTTCATTTTCTTGCCATTATTTATAGAGAAACGTATTTTAAAAAGTAAATACATCAGTCATGGTGGTTTTCATGTCCATGAGCCCCATAGGCATTATAGAATCTAGGTTTACTATGAATATTTAGTGAGCACCCAATTAGCCCTTCATTCTCTTGCCATTATTTATTGAGAAACATGCTATAAAACGTCAGTACATTAGTCATGGTGGTTTTCAGGTCCATGAGCCCCATAGGCATTATAAAATCTAGTTTTACTATGAATATCTAGTGAGCACTTCATTAACACTTTATTTTGATTGTCTATGTATTAGTTTACGAGCATCTCAAGACTTTATTGCATATTGTTGAATTTTTTTTCCTCAAATCAGTATCTCGTTTTTTTTCCGCTTATTCACAGTTGTTTTCATCTTAATTTCTAGCACTTTATCACCACGCTTGTTTATACCTGATAGAGCATTCGTCCTCGTTTTCGAGAGACTTGATTCTTAGATCTGTTGTCTAGCGAAATTGAAATCTTCTGTTTATTCATTAAAAAAGTTTACGATCCTCACCGTTTAGCACTTAATTAGCACCTAATAGTGTTTCATTAACATCAAATAATGCTAGCAACGCAAGGTTTAGTATTGAGTTGCGGTGTAAGTTACAGAGCACCTAATTTTTGACTTCGGTACCTAAAAAGCACACAAAAATACCTAATTTTGGCATTACTCAAATGCAATTTCCGTACCTACTTTGCGTCGCTGGCGAAACACAACTAATTTTCTATTCCGTGGCCGTTGATCGAGTGTTTCTCCGAATACACATAATATTAACATTTCGTCTCTATCAGCAGATTTGGAATATATAATGAAGAATTTCGATGTGACTTAAAAAGATTCATACAGAACACAAGTAACGAATATAACAACAAATTTTCTACACAAAAATCATAACAAAGAACACTATTTGAAAGAATTGTATAATCAGACCAGAAAATATCTGGAACAACATCCAGAGACTATTATCATGAATAGTGATAACAATAACGTTACAGTCGCCATGTTAGAGACCAATACATCAATGAAAATGATATCAGAAAACGATAAATATAAAATTTTAAAATCAGACCCAACTTCTACACTACAACAAAAAACAAATAAGATTGTTAGAAATTTGAAAAAATGTTACAAAATAGATAATATTACAGCTAAATCATCAATGATGTACAATTCCATAGCACCACGTTTTTATTCTTTACTTAAAGTTCATAAACCTACCTCATCCATGCGACCTTTTGTATCTTCCATTGATGCACCTAACTGAAAACTTTGTAAATTTCCAACGAATATTTTAACAACTTCCTATGAAACAGGCAATCCTTATCAAATTAAAGATTATTTTTCATTTAGTGAATTTATAAATAATTTTCAGCTTCCTCAAAAGATAAGTCTAGATGTTGTTTGAAGGTGTTTGACAATGTTTCATGATGAATATCATTAGTTCGGACTTCCTTCGTCTGATATTATATGCAATGATCTGAAATCCCTGAAATAACTAAAAAAGAAGAATTAAAAATTAAAGAAGAAGAATTAAAATGAATATCTGAAAAAACAATTTTATTAAGCAAAAAACCTGAAATGAAATAATAGTGAAATAAAAATACAAGTAAAAATGGAATAAATTGAACAAAAAATAAATCTAAATAAAATTAAAAAGTCAAGAGATTCCAAGCCAAGTTAATTCACTACATTTCGATTGTTAGTAACTACAATCGTTTTCGGGTGATGACAGTCATCACCCGTATTTATATCACAATTCTTTCATTTCAGGTTTCTTACTTAATGTAATTGTTTTCTCAACTATTCATTTTTATTCCTCTTTGATTTTTCATTCTTCTTTTTAGTTGTTTCGGGGATTTTAAATCATTTTATTTGATATCAGACAATGGAAGTTAACTAATGAAATTCAAGTCCTACCGTTAATAGTAGTGAAACAAACTTTGAACAAAAATTTGTCTCACATCGAAGAACATTGTGAATTAGACAAAATTACATTCATGAGTATTTCAGATTTGATTTTTGATTCAACATATTTTATATTCGAAGACAAATTTTATAAACAAATATTGTTACCTATGCACACCTATGGGTTCCACCATTTCACCAATTTCATCAAATTTTGTTTCAGATGAGCTTATTGATGAATGTATTCAAAAATTATCTTTCCGTATTCCATTCATCTGACCATACCTGCAGAATGAAAAGAAAAAAAATTGAACGTATTCAATTCATATGATTTCAATATCCAGTTCACTATTGAAGAGAAAATAAACAACTCTATTCCTCATCTCGATATGAAGTTATTGAGATCAGAACAAAATGTTATTATCACTGGTACAGAAAACCAATATCAAGTAATAAATTTATTATTCATCATTCCTATCATCCAAATAAAATGAAAATTAATTCAATAAAATAATTGAAAAACACAATAGTAGGTATACAAAGTTCGTTCTGCGTCATTCACTTCCGGTGTAGTCGGATGGCGAGTCGGATGGCGATGGTCAGTTGGACGGAGGGTCGGTGGTGGTAGGAAGAGCAAGAACAACCCCAGCGAGGTTTATTAGGGTGCGGCGGTGCAAAGAGCAACCCTTGCGTGTGTGTGTGGAGGGTTGTTGGTCTTTGTTGGTGGTGTGTGGTGTGGAAAAGAATGACAAGTGACAGAGGCGCCGTGACAGGTGTTTGGTTGTGGTGCAGGATTTCGGTATGGTTCCTTGATTTGGAGATGGGTCCTTGATTTGGACCTAGATTTGGGTCCTCAATTTAGGCCCTTGATTTAGACCTCGAGTTGGGTCCTCGATTTGGGCCCTCGACTTGGACATCGATTTGGGCCCTCGACTTGGACCTCGATTTGGGGCCTCGACTTGGACCTCGATTTGGGCCCTCGACTTGGACCTCGATTTGGGGCCTCGACTTGGACCACGATTTGGGCCCTCGACTTGGACCTCGATTTGGGCCCTCGACTTGGACCTCGATTTGGGCCCTCGACTTGGACCTCGATTTGGGCCCTCGACATGGACTTCGATTTGGGGCCTCGACTAGTGTTGTCGGTTGTTAAGCTAAAGCATTGTGACTTATGAGACGTTGCCGGTTTTCTAATAAGGAACGTATGAATTTCAGCGTTTAAGAAAAAAAACATGGGGCGGATATTAAAGAAAAAAACATGGGAGTCCAGCATTGAAGAAAAATCATGGCTACCATCGTGTTTTACGTGGTATGCAGCGTTTAAGAAAAAAACATGGTGGCGAAAATTGAATGGAATATACAACGTTGAAGAAAAAACATGGCTGCCAACATGCAAGTAAAAAACATCCAAGTTGACGAAGAGGAAACATAGATAGTGCGCGCGCAACACGAAAGGTTGGGAGGATCTAATATTTTTACGTGAGATTCGACATGCCAGACATTATTTGTCTTTGATAAATGTGTCAAATATATGAAATAATAAAGTTTCAGATCTGTACGATTCATCGAAAAATAAATACTTCCGGTTTATAAAAATTGAGATAGAAGCAAAGTAATGGTGAATTTGGAATGGCCATATCATGTAGAGTCCAAATCTACAATAAAATGGACACTTCCGGTATTCACTTCCGGTCGTTCGATTTCGATAATTTCGGCATCAATGGATTCGTCTCGATGTAAAATAACTGAACATATTTGAGCTTTCATCTTTCTTTATATATTTTATTTTATTTTTCATGATGGGTGGTCAAATAAAATCGAATAGTAGACAGAAGCGTGGATGGGAGAATTTCGTGGTAGATAATTAAAATAAGATTTTGTGGTAATGACCAAACTGGAAAATTTATTTTGATCATAGTGGTTTTGATAACAAGTTTGCAAAAGGAAATTGTGTTTTTGATAAGAATTATCAAAACGGATGTGAAACCAAATGCAGGAATTTTGTGGGTTTGAAAACAGAAAGTCGTTTCCTGTGATAAGAAAAAGTTTACGGAAATGTGGTTTGAGATATTAATTGAGGTTTTCCCAGCGGAAGTTTCTTCCTGTGATAATAATCGATAAACAGAAATGTGGTTACAGATAATTGTATTATTTGAGTGAACGCAAACTAGGAGTCATATTCTGATAAATCCATATCGAACGTATCGGCAACGATTTGTCAAAGGGATTGAAAGAACTCACCGATTTGGTAGAAAACATCATTGAAAACAAACATAACGTCGAAGTGTACAGGGTACGTCAAAATATATCTGAGAAAACATGTCAGTTCAACAGAAGTCTAGCATTCCGCACAGTTGCCGGTTTTATGATGCCTGTCAATACGGATCGGTGTTTGTGCAACTGTCAAATGTCAATGAGGGTGTGGAAAAATATTTCAGATTGATGAGGTTGAATCGTTTCAAAGTGCGATCCCTCAATGTTACAAGGTATCTCAAAATATATAATTGAAAACAAATATGGCGTCGAAGTGTACAGGGTGCGTCAAAATACATCATTTAGGAAAAAAACATGGCGGCGGAAATCGAATGGAATAAAGAAGAAATGTTGCAGTATCTATTTCGATATGGTTACATCGAAAACAATAATTCTCTCACAGATTTTGAATCGATTATGATTAGTTTTCAAGAGAAATATAATCTTCCCATAGATGGTACATTGAATTCAGATACTCTGAGTTTGCTTCAAAGACCGAGATGTGTGATTGCTGAAAACGCTTTCACGCTTCTGTCTACTATTCAAAACATGTTCTTTTACGTTTACAAACAATTGTCAGTTTTCACTTCGAGTCGACTCGATTTTATTTGACAACCAATTGTAAATTGCTTTATACTGATACAGATAGTCTAATTTATGAGCTCGTTTGTGATGATGTATATGCCACTATCAAAGAAGATTGGCATAAATTTGATACGAGTGATTATCCAACAGATAATATATATAATTTTCCTCAAAGAAACAAAAAGGTGGTGAGGTTAATGAAAGGTGAAAATAATGGGCATATAATGACCGAATTTATTGGTCTCAGATCGAAAATGTATTCTTTTTTGGTTGAAGGGGGAAAATGTACTAAAAAGGCAAAGGGTAACAAAAAATAACTTTCCAAGACTATTTCAATTATTTATCCGAACGAATTCAAAAGATATCAACTCAGAGGATTATTCAGTCAAAGTCTCATAATTTATATTCAATTGAACAAAACAAAATTGCTTTGAGTCCATTCGATGACAAACGGTTTCTGTTGAGACTCAAATGACACATTACCTTGGGGGCACTATAGTATCCTGGAAGACTCAAATATCACTTGAGAAAGCAATTACAATTACTTGATGTATACTAATGTAATAAAAGAAATAAAAAATTGATTTTTTTGTTGTTGTATTTTTGAAACGAGGATTTTGAATAAAGGAAAAAACAATTATATTTTGTATGTCTTTTATTTATGAAGTATGCGATTGTATTCGTACAATTGAGGATTGCTGCGACAAGGATCTTTTACATAAATCATACACTAGTTTTTGTTTATAATAAAATGAATATTCACTTAAAGCATTAGCATAGAGACTATCTAAAGATGAAGCCTGACAGAAACCTTCTATGATTTCTTCCAAAGTTAAATTAGTTTTATTTTCACGTAACCATGATTGAATAATATGGAAAACACCCCGATAATAATCACAAAAGTTTATGGCATCCAGCAAAGCGATACGATCAGACAGCACTCCCATATGAGTGTTCAGGACATCGTTTACATATTGTTGAAACAGCTCCATGTTTGTTGTATCCTTGGAAATGGAAACTTGTTTGGTATCACTTTCGATGTATTGTGTGACGTATATGTAGTCCCCGCAACGTGTTGTGATTGGATCATATTCATCTACATACCCATCGATTTGTGAATCGAAGAAATTTTCCTTTACTTGTTGCAGAATGTCAATGAGGGTCGCCCATTCATAAGTTGTTAAATTGATGGCATGTATGGAGAATTGTTGCTTCAATATGATGCATGGACTAAAGTCTCTGGATGGACTCAGACCACATCGAATTTCATAAGATGACATGGGGAATGTCATCAATTGTAATTGGTGTTCGTTTCGAGCAGCCATTTCGTACTGCATCAATGCTCTGTCTATTGCACCCAGAGTTTCGTTATAATCTTCACCATCACTATCACACATTACTTCGACTTCACTACCATAACCACTATCGAGAGACATTTTTCAAACTGAATATCCATGTGTATTTGCATGTGTTCTTATACCTTCAGATCACGTGGTCGTATTCAGATATTGTGTTTGTTGAATACCATTTCTTCACAAAAGGCCCTCCCAATACAATGTCAGTGTGCTTGTTTTCCATAAGATTCTATACAGAATCAACATTTTCGATCCAACTATTCTGTTTGTTATCCAATCCCAGCCATTTAACATACATTCTTTTGCCTTTTTCCTCAACACTCTCTCCACGAGATATATATCTGGATTTGCAGTTTTTTGCAATTCTTTCTCATAGAAAGCACCCTTGATAGGTGCACCCTGCACATCTTCTAGCATAAAGATGGCGGGGTTGGTAATGTTGACTTTGATAATTTTGAATAATTCCGTAGTCCAATTGGGTGTGTAACCTTTTTCGAAAACATGTTTTGCCTTACTGATTCGCACAACATCGCCGACCTTGAATTTTCTCGGTCCAGCTATTTTCAGGTGGGCGTATATTGATTTGAGAATTTGTTTTTCGTTGGCTTTGTTATTTTCGATGGTTCTATGCCCGTCTTCGAGTGTCGCGTATCATTGTAGGATTTCGTTATTTCAGGCAAGACATTCAACCATTTGTAGGTGCCATTCAAACTGAAATATTTGAAAAGTCTTTTTTTTAACGTTCTTATGACACGTTCAGCCATTGAAGCCTTCATGATGCTGTATGTATTGTGGTGATTTATTTCATGTTTTTTCACTAAAGTTTGAAACTTATTGTTGTACAACTCGGTCCCTTGATCGGTTCGTAAATTTTTTGGGAATCGCTTCGTATGTTCCAAAATTTCCGAAAATGATTTTGTGATTTCTTCTCCCGTTTTCGATTTCAACGGCCGTGTCCACACGAATTTCGAAAAACAATCGATGACGACGAGAATGAGTTTGAAATTTCGATTGTGGTGAGCGTAGGATCTCATCTCAGCCAAGACCATCTGCTACAGATCATCCAGTCCCTTGACTCAGAAATTTTTCTATCTCAAGCCGAACAATAATACGCTAAAGAGTGAAATATTCTGTCTGAAACACTCCATCGATTTCCGACCTGCAAATAGCTTGGCACACATTTTGGGTTTTTCGTCCACCCTTCTCAAGCCCAACTTGCATTACGCATCCGATCTACCTGTGGATATCATTAAAGTACGTACCATACATATAGATAGCAACATTACGCTTGGAGCCTTCTACAACGATACACCGTCTCATACGATATACGAATTTGCTGTTGATATTGATCCTGGTTACGCAATCGACGAAATGCCCAATCATCTCATTTATCTACCTATTGCACATAGAGACGAAATAAACAACATTACATTACGAGTGCCCGACCAACATTCCAGACTCATTGATTTTGGAATTGAAACGAAAGTATGGTACTGGTCATCTATAAGAATAATTCATCACCAACCAGTACGTCAGTCTTCACCAAGACCTTCAAACAGCGTCAACTGTCAACGGAGAATAAATTATTCCTGGAATCTCTTGGCTATCAAGTGTTCAAAATGTTCCGAAAACCGCAAAACGATGAGTCCATACAAAAGGTAGAATGGCGGACCTACTATCCATATGTCAAATCTTTCCGCAATAATGACGTCATTGAAATCAACATTAATCAATCCGATGCCTATGATGCTTTGTACGACAGCCTGCTATTCATCAGCGGAAAAGTTGAGAGGACCAAGGGAGATGGTCGGGTGACCTTCGTGAACAATGCTGGTGGTTTCATGTTTCAATCTGCTACCTATGAACAAAATGGTAAAGAATTGGAAGCAGTTCGTGAAGTTGGAATTGTTAGTACTGTCAGAGGCTTCCTCACCTACACCGATGAAGATATCAAACACTTGGCCATCTCAGGATGGACATACCCCAACAGCTTCGGCATCATTCAAACTACATCTTCAACGTTCAAAATGCTTATACCTATTAAGCATTTCTTGAATATTTTCAATGATTATCAATGTGTTTCCTATGGTAAACACACCATCCGATTAGTGCGAGCTGGAGATGATAGCAACTGTTTCAAAATAGAAGAGACTCCTGGTTCGCCAAAGACTGAAGTTAAGCTGGAAATTGAAAATATCGAATTGAAATTTAAACGAATCTTCCCTCATGATCAAATCAAATTGCAACTTTAGAAAGCTATCCAATCCGACACTCCTATTCTCATACCGTTCAGAAAATGGGAACTTCATATGCTGCCTGCTCTCACACAAGGTGCAAAAAATCAAATATGGGCCGTCAAGACTTCTTCGTTTCTCGAAAGCCCTCGCTATGTGATTGTATGTTTCCAAAAAGATCGTGATTACACCAAAGTCAATAATGATCCAACGCAATTCAACCATATAAATATTACCAATATAACGTTGACTTTGAACGGTGAAAATTACCCCAAAGAAAATATGCATCTGAATTTTGGGAAAATGAATTTTTTGCAAGCCTATTTCAACTACGCACAATTCGGTCTTAGCTACAAATTGACTAGTCAACATAATCCTCTCATCAATACCGCCGACTTTATACAAAAAACTCTCTTCATCATCGATTGTTCCAGACGGGATGAGAGCATCAAAAGTTCCAGTGTCGATGTAAAACTTGAAATCGAAGCATCTGAGGGATTTCCACAAAATACACGAGCCTATTGCATCATTGTGCACGACACTGTCATCGAGCACTGCCAAACAAACCATTTTCCTGTTTGAGTAAAGAAGATCGTCGTACCGTCTGTTACCTGGAGCGAAACGTTCATAGATTGAGGTATTCCTCCGGCTATGTGGAATATAATCAATTAGATGCCATTCTCATGGAAAATCTACGAAATGTCGATATCGTTTATGTGCGAGGACATCAAAAACGTGACTATCTAATTGCGAAATTTCACGAGTTGAATATACCTACATACGCTGTGAATTTAGAAGACTATGACAATACATCGTGGATGATTCCCACATTCGGCAACAACGAAGGTGTCTCACCCTGTATGCACCACATTCATAATCGAACTGAATATAATTGCAGTCTCCAAAACGCAGATATTCTATACAAATGGTTTCATAATGTATTACCAAAATGAATAAAATGCATGTTACAAACCTATGTTTTTCATTTTCATGTTCTCAAGTGAAAATTGTGACGTTAGAGTACCCGTAACCCCCTGCCATCTTCAATAATAACAAAGTTAGCTCTCTATGCTTTCAACACTTTTGCAAATGTCTAATTATGTTTCTTTACATCGAGACGATTCCATTGATTTCGAAATTATCGAAATCGGACGACCGGAAGTGAATACCGGAAGTGTCCATTTTATTGTAGATTTGGACTCTACATGATATGGCCATTCCAAATTCACCATTACTTTGCTTCTATCTCAATTTTCATAAACCGGAAGTATTTATTTTTCGATGAATCGTACAAATCTGAAACTTTATTATTTCATATATTTGACACATTCATCAAAGACAAATAATGTCTGGCATGTCGGATCTCACGAAAAAATATTAGACCCTCCCAACCTTTCGTGTTGCGCGCGCATCATCTATGTTTTCTCTTCGTCAACTTGGATGTTTTTTACTTGCATGTTGGCAGCCATGTTTTTTCTTTAATGTTGTATATTCCATTCAATTTTTGCCGACATGTTTTTTTATTAAACGCTGCATACCACGTAAATCACGATGGTAGCCATGTTTTTTCTTTAATGCTGGACTCCCATGTTTTTTTCTTTAATATCCTCCGCCATGTTTTTTTCTTCTTAAACGCTGAAATTCATACGTTCCTTATTAGAAAACCGGCAACGTCTCATAAGTCACAATGCTTTAGCTTTACAACCGACAACACCGAACTGTTTACGCTACTATTATCTTTGAAATAGATCAGTTCGAAGCTCCATCTCTCTCACACTCATATGACTGACCAAACCATCGAAAATATATTATACTCTTATGTCGTTAAATGATGTATTTCAGTGTCTCTTATCTCATTTCCTGTATCACATTTCCTGTTTACTACGGTTTTATCAATAATACATGATAACAATTGTGAATATGCAAAGAAACTGTTTGATATATTTCATTTGAATAAAATGAAAATTTGTGTGTGTGTGTGTCAAATCGAGGTCCGTCGAGGGCCCAAATCGAGGTCCAAGTCGAGGGCCCAAATCGAGGTCCAAGTCGAGGGATCCAAATCAAGGAACCATACCGAAATCCTGCACCCCAACCAAACACCTGTCACGGCGCCTCTGTCACTTGTCATTCTTTTCCACACCCCACACCACCAACAAAGACCAACAACCCTCCACACACACACACGCAAGGGTTGCTCTTTGCAGCGCCGCACCCTAATAAACCTCGCTGGGGTTGTTCTTGCTCTTCCTACCACCACCGACCCTCCATCCAACTGACCATCGCCATCCGACTCGCCATCCGACTACACCGGAAGTGAATGACGCAGAACGAACTTTGTATACCTACTCACAATCATCAAAATTACACATCCCGATTTACGAAACAAAAGTTTGTCTAATTTCAGTAAAAATTCTGATCCAAAATTCTTATCCTAAATCTTCAGTAAACAGAATTTCATTCCGTGAAAGAAGAAACTTTCAAAATAATGAAGAAGTTGAACAGCACAACGTTATACCTCCATTCATATATAAATCACTCCCATATATTCAATAATTGACACCAAAATCAATTAATGTATTCCAAAATAATAACATCAATATATCCAGAATAAATGTCACTAATATAACCAATTCATACAGTGAAGTAAAATGTCCAATTTCAAATAAACAAAAATCCAATTTAGCATACAAAAATTCTTGTATGGATTGTTCTAAAACATATACTTATAGGACAAACATCTAGACTTCAAAGTAATCACATCACTTTCCATAAGAGAGACTGTAAACGAAATGTTGATTATTGTGCATCGACACAACATGTTGATTCGAAGCATCATAAAATGAATTTTGAAAACCACATATTTTAGATGTAGAAATTAATACAACTGTAGTAATATTTTCGGAAATGATACATATTGAATCACAAAGAACATTCAATGAATAAAAGAACTGATATTGAAAGTCTCAGCAAAATTCACACATTCACAAATTCACGCTGAAATATGATACTGTCATTATTTCAGGTTTTGTCTCTCCGTTATTGAACCATTTTATATTTTATTCTCACATTAGTAAGTTTTTCAAAATTATATATTCTTACAAGATATATAATCTTATTATTGTACTTGTCCTTATTGTACTTCCTAATGAATTATTTCTCAACTTCTTCGACAGATGTCAAAGGAGTTTTGGAATGTGACATTAGGTCAATGTAGTCAATCTATTACATCGACATACGTATGACGAGGACTGTTCTGCAAAGAGTCGGCTACGTATGAAATTCCTTCCACTTCATGGAAATCCTCAAAAATCTCAACATTCAACAGATTGATATCCTTGTGAGTTTCGACGTAGTGTCTTTATTCACTAATATTCCGTTATAAGACACACTGAACATTTTCGAAACGAAACATCAAATTTCCATAATCACCCTCAACCTCATCAGTCACTGTATGTCCAGCACATATTTTCTCTTCCAAGATACTTTCTACAAACAAATAAAAGGTGTTCGCATGGGATCTCCTCTTTGACCAGTCCTTGCAAACCTTTTCAATGAAGACTTCGAAACCAAGGCTATTGACAGGTTCAACCACAAACCCTCTTGCTGGTTCAGATAGGTAGAAGACGTTTTTGTCATATGGCTCCACGGCTTCGAAACTCTCCATAATTTCCTTTGTCCCCTCAAAGACCTCCACCCAACTATAATATTCATAATGGAAATTAAAACCAATAATTCTTTTCCATTTCTAGTTGTTCTAATCACAAAATCTAACAACTCCTTCATCCACACGGTCTACAGGAAACCAACACACACAAGCAGATACCTCAAAGAAAACTCACACCATTATCCAGCATCAACCAACTCCGCTTCGAACTCTCTCATCCACAGATCTATCAATCTCACAGACCATCACAAAAAAACACACCTCAAATCAGCTCTCCATGAAAATGTATTCACAGACCATCAAATTGACTGATCTATCCGTCGTCAACAAACTTCTTCGTCCATTCCCAAAGATCCAAAAGACAATAACAGTAGGGTAGCTAAGAGATTATGGGACAAATGGCAACACCGCCTTATGGGAAACACCATGTAAATTTGAAGAAAAAAGCCAAGCTCCGTTTTGCAAATTTTTGTCTCAACATGGGAATCTCCATAGGGCAGTGTTGCCAGATTTCCCCAAATCCACAAGATTTCATACACCATTGTAATAACGTTCATTGCGAGAGTAGCATAAAATAATATTTTTTTCATTGAGATCGAGGTCGATCACTCGTTTCTTCGGTGTCGATATTTTTCCAGTTGAAAAAGCGCTGAATTACTTTATGACTGTCGGACCTTCGAGCGTCGTTGTGGTCATGTTAAAATCTACTTTGACTAAACAAATAAATGTATTGCATCCTGCCGATGATCATACACCTGGGAAGGTGATATGATATGAGGTTTTTGTGGATAGCGTAGCTGACGCGAGGGCTTGGCAGTTTCTGGCGAGACAGAAAAAGGTCGGTCACAGGACCCCGTCAAGACGAAATCGGGGGTCTTGTCCCTCAGCCTTTGAGGCTGAGGAAAGTGGCCTAAATCAGCGGAGTTGTTTTGTTTGTGAGCGGGTGGTGCGAAATTCAAGAAAAATTCATGTAGTTAAATTATAAACCGGTAATGGATGCAGGGGAGTTTGAAATAAAAGTGTTGGTGGGTCAACGGAACCTATGGTTGACCATGAGCATTCAAAGAGGCGTTACGGGAGTGTTTGTTTTTTTTTTTGTACTAATCAACTGATATTTAGAGAGAGATCACATAATATTTTATCTAAGTCCACTTCCTATTTGCAGAAAGTTACGCTGATTGTTAGCGCTGATTGTTTAGATAAAGTTGTTAATATAATTACAAGAAAGGGCGAAAATTTAAAGTTATACACCACTCTCCCTAAAGTAAAAGTAAAACTAAGAGTATTTTGTACCGAGTTGGCGCATTTGTAATTATTCAACAGGTTAGATGAATAGTAAATTGTATGATAAAATTGGCGGCATTTCCTTTGTTCTATTCTCTTTCATTTTATAAAATTTAACATTTTCCTTTCATATAATATTTTACACGTTGTTTTTATTTTGTCCAAGGAGTCGTTTTTCTACTAAATACACTTTATATTTGAAATCTTAGACTTTCATTTTCTCTCGGACTGAGAAAAATACTATTCTCGTAGAGTAAGATGAAGTTAAGAGAAAAAAATAAATAAGAGACTTTTTTGGCAATTTATCGAGAAGAGAATAGTGGGTGAAAAGCATGTCAATTAAGATTGAAATTCCGTTCTGGAACCATATAATGATAGAGAATATAAGTAAGTATACCAAATGATCAGATTCCAAAAAGACCGGCCTTCGTGCGATCGGCACAAACCCTACAGCCTTTTTCGGAATTGCCTAACTTTCAAATTTTGATGCGGAGAAATCTGCATCTGGTGACAGCGCTGCTTGAATTCAATTTTAAAAAAATAAAAAAATGAGAAAGGAGCTAGAAAGCTCCTATTATTACACCATTCAGATGTCGCACGATTCACTGTATTGAAAATACAAAAAAAATAACTCTGCGCGCTCGACCCAATAGTATCTAGCATTAAAGATGGAATTTAGTAATTGCCACCCTCGTGTGGGTTGAATAATTTTCAAAACTACCTGTTCCATTAAAAAGTGGGGTTTGTGAGTGTGAACGGCCGGGAGTCGTGATGTTGTAATCGATTTAAGACAGGTGTTGAAGTAGTGTGAAGTGAGAAGATTAAATAACGTGCATTTGATAAACAATATTGTGAAATTTCGTGAATTATTTACCTGAAAATTATTAACTTGAGTTGTGTCAAGATAAGGTTAGGACGAATTGTAATTTAGTATGAACTGAAGAGAGTAAATAACGTGCATGTGTAGATATTGTCGAATCTTGTGGAGTATTGATCTGAAAATTATCAACTTGAGCTGTGCCAAGGTAAGGTTAAGGCGGATTGAAATTTAAGACAGGTGTTAAAGTAGGGTGAACTGATAATTCAACATGAATCAAACCAATAAAGCACGAGTGATAAGAAATACGAGTTCAGAGAGTGAATTCTTGTTGCTTGTAACGATCCAATGGAATTTAAAATCTGAATCTTGTGTAATGTTGTAATCATTGTGACGAATAAAATAACAGTTATTATTTAGGTATATTTTATGTAGGAAAAACACTGAACATATTGTAATTGAATTATAGAATACATATTGTTAAGAGAAATATTTTAGGATTGAGAAAATATTGGGGTTTGGTAAGAATTTTAAAATTGTCGGAAGAGACAACTGCTTTAATGAGCCGATTGTCTATAGTTTGTACCTGTATTTCTTGGTAACATTTAACAAAAAACTTGTCGATTTTGATATTGAACGTAGCTTTTTCATTCCGTTACGACCTTCACAGCATATGATATCGGCGTAACTATAACTGAAAAGTAGAATATGCAATCACTTTGATTGAAAATAAATTTATTCACCTCTCATCACCGGATTTAGCCGTCAAGTTTGATTTGACTTTGAAATAAATGCAAGGTTATTATCTGTCGACGTCATGCTAGACGGATGTGTGTGAGGTACCCAAAACAGATGCGTAGACTCAACACATAACATTTTACAGGAGAACGGACTGACATTTTTCACACATATGCATGTCTAACATGAACTACCACATATTTAATAATGATTCAAAATGCTACACTATATTTTTTTGAAATATAATTACATCATAATTTGAAGCAACATAGTAGATGATATTGACGTAACTTCAACTGAAAACTGTGTATCACCTCATTTTGGTCTCTTTTTCCCCACATATTGGCCAGATCTGATGGTGAAGTTTGGTTTAACCTTGAAACTGAATGCTAGGTTTTTCTCAATGGTCGAGTTTTCATGTATGTCGATGACACAACAATCATTGTGACGTCCTCAGGTCTAAATGAAATTGAAAATAAAACAAAACTAGTAATCAATGAATTCGAATGTTGGTGTAGAAACAATCATTCAATAAATAATGAAGATAAAACAACATTTATCCAGTTTTCAAGTGAGTATCGGCGCTCTCTCCAAATAAATCTAAGTTTCGAAACAACAGAATATACAAAATTCCTTGGAACACAACTTGACAATAAATTGTCTTTCAATAATCACATCGAATACTTGTATAGTTCTCTGAAAAAAAATGTATTTTGCCTTCCTTACAATGAAATCAAATTTTTTGAGACATAATCTCTTGGATATAAATTATCTAGTGTATAGTGTATATAAACTTCTAGTGTATTCTAAGCTTAATGTAAATATTATCATTTGGAGATAATCATCAGAAATAAATAGAATCTTTATAATGCAGAAACGCTTCATTAGACTAACTTTTGATCTCAAATACAAAGAATCTTGTTAGAAAACATTCCAAGACAAAACATTTTTCACATTACCATATATTTATCTTCACAAAATATCAAGCTACGTTCACGTACATTCCCATTTGCTAACAATAAATGAGGAAATTCACTCTTATCAAACGAGACGGAGGAACGACTTCCATCAGGAAAAAATAAACCGTAAGGACTACAAAGGTTCACCACTTTATGGCGGGACAAAATATTTCAACTTATCACCACACAGCATCAGAAGTGAAACAAATTTTCTCAAATTCAAGAAAAAAGTCAAAAACTTTTTTGGTAACAAGTTGTTTTTACTCCCTGAAAGAGTATGAAAATATTATTTTTGTGTTACATGTGCTGTTGTTGATATAAGTGATATTAGATAAAATATCTGTCGTAAAATGTGACGTGTCATATATACATTCTTGTATCAAAAATGATTAATGAAATTTGACTTTGACTTCAGTAAAGGAGCTAGGACAGTTCCATACAAAACCCCATGAATTTTCTTATGGAGGTTCATTCTGGCAATTTTGGATCCTGCGACCAATCAGAATGCTCCAAATTGTCACGTGACCCAGACGCATCGTCGCGAGTACACCAATCAGAGCGCTCCAAATTGTCACGTGACCCAGATGCATCGTCGCGAGTACACCACACTGGCGCCACCTATGAGTCACTAGCTGAACTATCTATTGGTTGAAGAAGGACACTGTGAACACTAATCCTAGCGCCACCTATGAGTCACTAGCTGAACTATCTATTGGTTGAAGAAGGACACTGTAAACACTAATCCTAGCGCCACCTATGAGTCACTAGCTGAACTATTTATTGGAAGATGAACAAGGCGGGAACGAGCCCACTTCAAGGTCGAGCGTCGCTGGTAAATATTTCAGAGAGAAACTGTAGTGAGTGGAAGAGAGAACCGTGTGACGTCATCGACGCAGGATGAAACGAGTATCGTAGCGATTCCAGCACGAAACTCGGTCTCCTTGGGACTCCGCATCACCCCTCGGCCCCCTTATCACGTTCCAGTCACGTGATTTTGATTAAAAAAAGTTTATAGTTATGAGATACGAACCTGGATCGTCCGCGCCGTAGACATTGTCATTAGCCTCTACACAATCGTAAGACATTGAAGTTAACTGCGAATGTTGGGTATTTTTAGCGTTAGTTGACAAGTAGGCTAAGGCGTAATAAACGTTTAGCAGGGATGATCTGTTCAAGGTTGATTTCAGTGAATATAGGGCGAAAAACGATTTGTTCAATCTCTGACATACGCTGTTGATTTGATCAGACCACATAAATTTTTCATCAATAATTGTGCCGAGAAAGGTATTGGTCGGGCTGGTAGTGACCATAAAATTATCTATTTTGATTGATATATTATTGGACAGTGACCTAGGATTTGTGGAAAATTGCATAATTTTAGTTTTTTCCGAATTGAGAATTAGACGGTTATTGTCGCACCACCAAAGAAATTGTTTGACAACATTGTCGGTTTTGATAGAAATTTCCTCCAGTGTGTGGCCAGTAATCACCATCGAGGTGTCATCAGCATACATGAACAACCTGCCTCCTTCTATGAAGTTTGGTAAGTCGTTCACATATAAGAGAAAAAGAAGTGGTCCAAGGATACTACCCTGGGGGGTTCCAATATCAATAACTTCACCTTCGGAAAGTTCCCTTTCAATTTTGACAAAAATTTGCCGATGCCTTACAAATGACATTATCCACTTATTTGCCCGATCTCTAATACCCAGGACATTGAGTTTAGTTTCTAAAATGTCTAGATTTATCGCGTCAAAAGCACGGGACAAATCAAAAAATATTCCTACCACATAATTATTTACATCCATTTCATCATATATGTATTGCACCAATTTTGACGTAGCACTCTCAGTCGATCTCTTTTCTCGAAATCCATACTGATGGGTAGTTAGCAAATCAAATTTTTTCAAGTAATCTGAAAGTCTCTCATANCATGGAATCACTCTTATAACCAACCGCAGATAATTCAAAGCATAGATCTTCCGCGAAAACTTGTAAATCCGCTACTCCCTGACAATCTCGCATTATTCCCTCTCTTACATAAATCACCGACCCTCCATGAGAGTGTTGAGTCCTACAGTATTGAGACATTTTTTTATAACCATTAAGGGTTATCAGTTCTAATTTAGACTCGTCCATCCGTCATACATAGAAAATCGGGTACCACCTCATCATTTAGAATATCAATAAAGTCTGTTTTATTACTTAAACTTTGGACATTCACATGAATCAGCGAGAATTTGGGAGAATTTTTATTTGATGTAGTTTTTATTTCCCCAACACATTCCGGTAATTGCGATTCCGAAAATTTTTTTCTCTGAAAGTAAAACGCTGAATTGCTGCACCCTCCGGCCAAATATTGGAATCATAAATCCTTTCAATGAATTCTAATGGAAAAAGGATTCATTTCACGCCAGAGGTTCCAGAATTCACCCATTGATAATAATAGTAACATAATTCCTTAATCACTTACTTGCATAATTGGGTGTAGTATCGACCATACTTGCTAATGGTCCAGTGGATACAGCTCCATTTGATGCAACGGCTAGTGTGAGGAAAATAATTGCTGCATTCCGATTACATCCAGAGTAAGCCAGACCTAGCATGAAAAGCCCCTGAATGCCACAACCTGGAAAAATGTGATATATGTAACTTGTGGAATACTTATCTGTTTTCCAATATTGAACCAAAGTTATTCTTGTGAAAGAATCTGGGATTTTATTAAACATTTCATGTGATTATTAACTTTCCACAATCTGGAAATTGAAGAACCCTGTAATACCTAGCGAAAGCTATGTTTGGTAATATACATTCTAACTTCAGGAAATTCAGAATTATTCAAATGCCGGATCTGTTTCTCATACAATGTAAAATTATGGCAAGACTGAGAGTCTTTATATAAACACTATTCATCGGCGAGTTTTCAAAAGATATTCAGAGATATTTGTCACGGAGCTGAAAACTGATCAGGATGTAGATATGGGTCCATCAGTATCCCAACTTTGGAATCGTGAGTTTTGTCAATTCAGCGAAATAGGTTTTCTGATGACTTTCGTCCCACGTGGGCGACTGTTACAAAGAACGGTTTGAAAAACGGGGAGGACGGGAAATTCGTGATTTCTTCGTGGCTTTTAGGAAGGCAGGGAAAACGAAAGGTTCGATGGAGTCTTGCGAGAGCCACGAAGGGGGTCGGTGGGTTCTGTGGTGTCATCCCTCAGCCTTTGAAGCTGCGGATAGTGGCCTAAATTGGGAAGTTATTTTGTTCCTGAGCGCAGGGTGTGAAATTTAAGGAAAATCAGTAGCGAAATTGTCAGCCGGTATTGGGTACAGGGAAGTAGAAAATAAATGTGTTGGTGTTGAAGACACACCGGGTCAATGAAACCTATGGTTGACCACGAACCACCAAAGAGGCGATATGTAAGTGTGTGTCTGTTCACATATTATTTTGTCTGAGTTCATTTCCTGTTTGCAAAGAGGTTATTTAAGTTGGGTTCCTAGTGTGGGTTGTTTAGCTGGAGTTTTCAGGTAGAAAAGAAGCAAATTCAAGGTTGAATACCTTTGTCCCTGAAGTAAAAGTAACACTGAAAGTATTTTGTACTGAGTTGAAGCGTTTGTGGTTATTTAAGAGGTTGAATTAATAATGAATAGAGCACAGTCAAATTGGCGGCATTTCCTTCGTTCTATATTCTTTTATTTTATAGAATTTCATATNCTAACAAATTCCTTTTTATTCATTTTTTCAAACTCATAAAAAAACTTCACTCAAAACAATCTCACTCAAAATCTAATAGTCCGACAGCTGTAAAATTTGTACACGTGACTTTTGAAGGTTAGGTTCAATTAAAAATCATCTGAAATCATTACTAATAGCGTCATCTGTGTTAGGTTAGGTTATGTCTAAACCGCAATCCGCAGGGATTTATTGTGGCTCATACCTGTTCATACTCGGCCAAATAAACCCAGCTTCCCAACGAAGCCGATTAGTTTGTATGATGAGTGGTCTTCCAGGGCAGATGGTAAGAGTACGGCTCTGCCGAACTCTAAGAACCTGATTTAGATAATTTCTCCATCCAATGGAGAAATTCTCAGGCAACATTACCTGACAGCAAATTGAATGCAATAAAACGTCTCGCTTGCACGGAAAGGAAAATGAGTCACAACAACGAATTTGCCAAACAGTATTATGCTGAGATTCGAGATTATATAAACAAAGGTTATGCAGGAAAATTAGAGAATGAAGTTATAACAGAAAATCCGAAGAACTGGTTTTTGATGCTGCAACCAAGTCGTTTAGATATAGTTTTTTGGCCCAATATTTGTTTCAGTTGGTCGTTGAAAGGAAAAGAGAACACTTGACACGTGTTCAACAATTCTTGCTATCAGACGATTCATTTCACGCCGTGGACAACCTAAACAATTTATCACAGACAATAGAACAAATTTTGTTGGAGCGGAAAGAGAGTTCAAAGAAGCTGCTAGTACGCTGGATTTTACAAAGTTGTCAGATGAAGTTACTTGCCGGGAAACTTTGTGGAAATTCAACCCTCCAGCTGCTAGCCTTATGGGTGGAATATGGGAACGTATGGTTCGTTCCGTAAAAACGGCTCTCAGGGTAACTTTGAAAACAGCTTGCTCCAGAGAAGAAGTACTTCAAAACTTGATGGTCAAAATTGAATATACACTGAATTCTAGACCTTCAACACATATCTTAGTAGACCCTAATGACCCAGAAGCGATCACTCCCAATCATTTTCTGTTGTTGAGACCAGGTGGTGTCGATATCTACAGTGAAAACAAAAATGATATACTCGGGAGAAAACAGTGACGGTTCGCTGAAAGTTTGGCAAATTCATATTAGAAAAGGTGGGTCACAGAATATCGTCCTACCCAGATTCCAAGGAGTAGATGGCATTCCAGAAGTGAAACTATCGAAATAGGAGACATCGTTGTGATAATAGATGAAAATGCATCAAGAAATGACTGGTTATTGGGTCGCGTAACTGAAATGTTACCTGGCAGAGATGGCGTGGTACGGGTCATTCGAATCCATAGGGAAAAGGAACAGCTTCATTAGACCACTCACTAAACTGTGTATTTTGCCTACTGGGGTGAAAACTTCTTCACGGGGTGGATGATGTTGAAGACACTGTATATAAATTTGATATTTTATTTTGACAGATTAGTCACTTGTTTAAAACAATTCAATATTGATAATTACTGTGAGTCAAGTTGAATAAAAGTTGCATTTAAAACGATATAAACAAGGTTTATTAACTCAAAAAGCTTCAACGCTTATCGAAGCAGAAACCAAAATTGTCTGCCCTGACATTATTATATCCGGTTCGGAGACATTTATATCTTTGGAGAAAACCGATGCCTAAGTTTTCGTGGCATTAAACTGAACCTGATTACTTTCACCCAAACCCAAAGTAACCTCTAGATCCTCATTAAGATATGAAATCTCCTGCTGTCGGTGAAGATGTGAGTTGTTTTATTCATTATACTTTATATTGGAAACCTCGAAATTCTATTTCATCTTGGACTGAGAAAAACACCATCCTCGTAGAGTAAGATGAAATTGAAAAAGAAAAAAAGACTAGAGATCTCTTAGTCAATTCATCGAGAGGAGAATAGTAAGTGAAAAGTATTTCAATTAACCATATAATGAGATAAAACTATAAGTATGTATACCCAATGATCAGGTTTCAAAAAGACCTCATCTTCGTACAGGAGGCCGAATTCACGCTTCTTTCGGAATTGCCTGAAATCGAGAATTTGGTGTGGAGGAATCCGCTAAGAAATCTAATTCCACAATTCATATCTTTTTTAATTTTTTTGTACGTTATTACAACCCTACTCAAGTGTAGAAAGGACTAATTTTCAAGTTACTGCCTTACGCTTTGATCATCATAATTTTTTTCTCAAAAAATGTTGCGTTTACCCCTACTTATCGGGCATCTCCTTATTTATTTGAACTTTCAATGTGTACTTCTCATTTGTATTTGTATTCGGATCTTAAATAAATAACATATATTATTATAATTCCATTGCTGATAGTGACATGAATATTTTCTGGCATTAAAAAATGTATTCACTGCTATAATTCTTTGAAAGTTTTATATAAGACTCGAAAGAACAACCAAGAAGTTCAGCTCCCACTTTCAGACAACTATTTGGTGGGAACCTACAAAGATGTTCAAACCTGTAGAGCAATTGGAAAGATTATGAATATTTGACAGCCTGGCATGTGAAGCGTAGTACCAGCGTCATTAGTGTGAACTTCGAACATAATCGCAAACAATTCAAAATGATGGCTCTTCGCTGTTTGCTTGGATTAATAACATTAAGAACTTTAAAAGACATTGGTCAACAATTATCATTGTTACCACGCTCTTTCCACATGCTGATCTAAAATATTGGTTGGTTGTAGAAATTTTAGTGTTGTTTTCCTTCATAACCCAGTAATGCAGAAAAACTCTCCCACGTATCATTTTCTTTTCTCTATGATTGAATTAATTCAAATCAACGTTTCAAAGTATGAAGAAAAAAATTCAACATGGAATCTGCCTGAATTCATGGTCACAATTCGAAGTATTTAATCCTCATTGTGAAACAATCATTTATCAATAGTGGATAAATGTGTCTCAAGAAAGTGAATATTTTTTTTTACTTTTCAGAGTCAGAATTCTATATTACCCTATTCTTCTGTCAGAAAAATGTTATATCAGACCTCTTGTAGCAGGCCGGATGAGATTCACCATCCGATGTAGAAGTTGAGCTCAAAAGTTCGTTCATATTGGAGACAATATGGCTCCCTGGGAAACACTAGCGTTGATGGTAAATCCATAGACGGCCACTTGCAGAGAATGTTTTTTCAGGAAGCTGGAGAGCCATAAACAAAAATGATCCGACAAGCCGTAGCATCGAATTTTGGCAAGCAAACCCTTATGCTAGACACGGTCGAAGGCCTTATAAACTTGTGAGGAGTTTCTCACATCCCACATAGTGAATGAATGTTCTCCTGAATATCTGTCATATCTATTCATGAATTATCTTCACGAAATGTTTCTTGGAGAAAATAGTTGTTTCCATTAATCAACCAATGTAATGCATATAATTTTTTGTGATTTCAGTATTCAATAAATGTTTTTAATACATTTGTATTAACATTCAGCCTAGTTTCGTGATTGCAGTAATCATAATTGATTGTTAGTTGTTGTAGTGATATAAATAATATAGAAAATAAGAGCATATGATAGTAATACTCACAGATAAAGGTTGCAAATTTCCTTACATTCGTTCTAGACATCATGTTGGATCTTAGTAAATAATCCCCAAACATAGAAAAAATGTAGGACCAAAGCATCCTGAAGACATGAGGAAGACCAGACAGAATTCCTGTCTGAAAAAAAACAATGTGACAAAATTTGTATTTCTACAAGCATTTGGTGGGGTCCGCCGCCGAATTCAAATCCTAGAATTTTCAGAAGGGTAGCGGGGTATTATATTCTGAATAAGCAAGTTAACACATATTATTATATAATGAGAGGTGTCCTATTTCAGCCAGATTGCTCTCATCGACGTTTGTTGAACTTTTTGCAGATGTAGAATCATTTCATGCTTTTTATCACAAAGAGATTTTACCCTATGTAAGTGGATGAGTCAATTAAAAAAATGAAATAAATGGTACTCAACTGCTTGTACGCTCCATCCATGAACAAACTTGAAGTAAGTGGGACCGTTTGTAATAAGTGTGAAGATGCCCCAGCATCCACCAATTTGGGCCAAAGAGTTCATCCATACTGTAATATCAGTAAGAATACATTTCCATGGTATGGATATCTGCAAAGAACGATACCGTCGCTGGGAGGATTAAGAGATTTGCAATGAAACCTGAGTCCAAACTTATTCCACTTCTGAAAAAAACGACATGTTTTTGTTTTTTTGCAAAATATCCTTACCCCGGAAATTATGTCAAGCGGTACGTATTCAATTCTCCCCCTATTCGAGGCTGACATATTGAAATAATTTGCCTCCCTTCAATAATCCATATCCGTTACTACCCGTGCATAGCATTATGCCTATTTCAAGTATGCGCATATAAATGACGAATATTCAATCAATCATAATTCAATTACCTTTGAAAGGTGTTGGTTCAGTTCACATCACAAGATGTTCGGTTGTTATACAAGATTGGGGACTACGTGCGGATGAGAGATTCCACAATCTAGTGAAAGAATGTTGTTGTAGAATGATGTTTATGGCATATGTCCTACATTGGTTGCCTTCACACATATTATTGCATTCAACGCTTTTCCAGTTATTACTAACCTTCAAAAGAGAGCTGTTGAAATTTCATGATATTGTACTCATAAGTTTGTGAGTTATTGTGACACCACTTTTGTTAATTTCAAAACCATGAATCAAAATAACAATTTCGTGTTTCAATTTCACACTGCTTCTTGATGAGATGAGATGATGAGAGATGACTGTGTAAGCAAAGCAATGGCTTGAAAAGTATTATAAGGACTCCGCTCCATCAGAAACAAAAATGAAATATTACTTTGCTGACTTCAAACGTGGTGGCAGATACACCGATGGGGCAGAACGCAGTGGAGGTCCAAATGAGGCAGTTACACCATAAAACCATAAATAAAATCCACAAAATCGTTTTCAATTATCGAAAAATGAAGTTGTGTGGGTTAGCTAAGATTGTGAAGATATAAAAGGAACGTGTCGGCTTTATATTACATGAGTATTTGACTATGAGAAAACTCTGGTCAAAGTGGGTGCAGCGTGAGCTCACTGTTGACCAAAATCAAGAACGTCTTGATGATGCTGAGCATCATAGTGATAAGAAGACATAGGGTTGCCATGCCTATACGGTGCCTATACCAATACAATACATGTATTTTGAAGCGAGTATCGGACTATCCTTTTCTGTACAACTTATAGGCGACGGGTGGTGGTAGGTAGGTAGGTAGGTCTAAAGTGAATGAGTATATTCGACCCTCCACCGCAACCCATAAGGGTTTATTGTGGCTCAAACCTATTCACACTCGGCCAAATAAACCCAGCTACTCAACAAAGCCGATTAGTTTGTATGGTGAGTGGTCTTTCAGGTCAGATGGTGAGAGTACGGATCTGTCCAACTCAAAGAACCTGATTCGGTCCCCAGCGGGGCAGGAACAAAGTATATGCTTTGTAGTTTCATCATTTTCCAGACAGAGGCGACACACACTGCCTTCCGACAGTCTAAGTCTCTGCATGTGATGATTCAAATGACAGTGACCTGTAAGAAGACCTGTCAGACATCGTAGTTCATCCCTACTGTAGTCCAACAACTGTCTCCTAACCAGAGACAATCTGTTTAGTCTTCCTATCGAGGAGAGTCTTTTTTGGCAGTTTGCTACCAATTAAGACGTTGCTCGGTAGGAGCCAAGAGCTTCCAACGCCGCTTGACTGTCCGAGAATATTTTTATTGACTTGTGAGTGAGGTTGGATTTATCCAATCATTGTCAAATAAGTTGTCATTTATTCAGTCTGTTTTGCCAAATCACCATGGACGGATAGCTACAGCATTCAACAACACGTGTAATTTTTTTTATCAAAATGGGTGTTCTCTTCGAGCAACGTACCGCGCGCTCCGCCAATTTTACGGTCGTCATATTCATCCACCGAGAAGAATATTCGCAATTTGTTTTAGAATCTGTTTTTTCGTTGATCAACTGTCGCCCCCATATGAACTAAAATTCTCAGAAGTTGAGAAACTTGTGCGAGCTAAGGAATAATGAGGTCTTACCTCTTAACGTGTGATTCCTGACAATGTAGAAAATAAATATTACTGGAGTTCTTTCCCAGTACCAAATCGTTATTTTTAACACCTCGACACGTGTTTCGATCACCAAGTGATCATCTTCAAGAGGAAGATTAAACGGGTGGTTGTACGTAAGGGTTAAAAGTGAAAAGAAAAAAATTCGATCTAGCGCGTCAGATTTTCTAAGAGGATGTTAAGTGCAACAAAAAAAGCTCCCATTCAATAATCTGAAGATTTCGATCTGACGCAAACTCGCGGCCATTATTATAATGTGCAAAAAAAACTCGATGTCATATAATATATACCGTTCCATCGGTGGGGAAAGCGGCTATAGATTTTCAAATATGTAAAAAAATACT
>NW_019289931.1:49881-187412 GCF_000500325.1 Leptinotarsa decemlineata
TGTTCCCTGAAAATTACTTCCGCCACTTGATAGTACTTAACCGGGTACAAGGTATCCCCCTGTATATTAATCTGCTGCGCTTTAGTAAATCCCGAAATCCCCGCTTGGGTTCCCCTATCATTACCAACATTTTTTGGCCTGAATTAGATGATCTGGACACATATTGTTTCAACAGGATGGCGCTTCGTGCCATTCAGCTCATGCATTCGATGTTCTGCACGAACGTATTGAGGCCTTGATCATCATCAAGGTGATATGAACTGTCCACCGAGATAGTGCGATTTGATCCCGTTAAACTCATTCTAGTGTGGTTCTTTCGAGTCGCAGGTACCTATATGCGAATAAATCACAAACCACAGCGGTTCTCAAAGCCATCATAACCCATGACATCGGTCAAATTCAGCCTGATTTAAGCGACAGAGTCATGGACAATTGGACGTTTCGAATGCGCTCTACCCAGAGAAACCGTGTCGGATATTTGAACTATATTATATTCCACCCATAATGGCATCAATAGGTCTTCCAAAAGAATAAAAAATTTTGATGATATCTCACACACACTCAGTTTTATTCGAATTTAAAGATAGGAAGCGCTCATTGAAAGACTCTTTATAAGTATGTAGAGTGTAGAGGAATGATTATATTGACCACTCACGTGTTTCTTGGCATTGCTCACTGCCAAACTGCTCAAAATATATTCTTTTTCAGCCTCTGATATCCTTGGATGATCTTTGGGACTGTCGTACACCAGACACCACCAAGCTATGAACCAAGTGGCCCCAAGCATGGCACAAACGTAAAATACCATTTCCCATCCCCATCTGTCTATGATGAAACCGCAAAGGGGATAAGTAAGAGCGGCGCCCACGGAACTACCTGAAAGTATAAAGTGTCATAGAAACTCATTTAAAATAATTGACAAGATAGGTTGAGAGCTTCATCACATAATGTTATCGTATAATCGTAGGATGTCCGCCATTGAGGATGACAATGTGTAGTTGGTGAAATTTAATCTCTTTCATATTTTGTGTAACACTCCTGTGAATTATATCTGATTCATTTTGAATTGATGTACATTAGGACTGAAATACCTAAAGTCGATGATTTCCGATAATTGAAAATTCCTTCAGAGTATCATTCTTTGAAATATGCTGAAGCGGACAACAAACGACAGGTTCGTCATCGCCCCATTTGCCTGTGAAAGAGGTAATCAACCGCATATCCGTCCGAAATTTGTCCAATTCCTAGTATAAGGAAAAGAAACTTCACATATAGTCAGTGGACATACTTGAAGACCGGCTTTAAATTAAACCATTTGAAGGAAAAAATCGTTCAGGCCAGTCACAATTCCCTACACTGTAGGTTAATGGACTGACACCTTTCAGAAAACAACTACTGCCCTGGCTAATACCATGAAGGGCGTTGGATTATATCTTTATGTTGATGATAGACAGTACCTTGCACTGACGAGTGGCCAAACATCCCGAAACCGGTCTGCAAGTGTGTACCAATAATTGAAAAACTATTGCGGCAGTTGTATCGCCGACAGCATAGGCAGGCATAATTTCAGTGAAGGACTGTTCGAAGCAGGTCATAAATGATGTGATAGATAAATATTTCGCTTGATCAAACCATTGAAGAGAATATACCATGTTTCTAAAAGCAAAAAATCGTCACAGTCCTTTTCTCAGTAAATGAAAAAACCTAAATTATATGTGGAATTTCAGATTGGGATCTGACTCTGTCAAATTTTCATTTTGGAAATTTTGTAATGGTCAGAAATTCACAGTGATAGGATATTCCCTTCGAAATTAGTTCAAGTGAAAGTATTCATTTCAAATTAATGTTTCTTTTTTTATATTTTCCTTGATATGTATATCGTACACCGAACATATGTTAATGAAAATTGAAGATCAGATGTTATGGTACGAATTACCCAAGTAAGCTGACACGAATCTGCTCCTTTCGTTTGGTGGTATCCAATTCGCCGTTAGGTTATGCATAGACGGCCAAGCGAATCCCTGAAACAATTAGAAAGTCAGGGAAAGTTCGATAGTGAAATTTTAAAATTTTGATGGAGTTATTGAATTATTTCCTCAGCTTGATTCAGCTCGAGTCACGAAAAATATAATGAAAAGTGTTGCGATATTGAGAATGACATTTTTCTTGTGAAGAATCTGCTTTTTATTTCTACAGTTACAATAATTGGTTGTTTCAGAAGTTTTGTACGTTTCAATATCATGTGTTTTTGTAGCTACATATCTCAATTAATATTCATTCTACTGTGTCGAGGTATATACCGGTCAATAAAGAATGATGTATTCTTTACATTTAGCTGTTCATTTTTTTCCTGAATCTCAATTTCTTCGGCCATTTTTCTCTACGAATTCAAATTGAACCAAAAAGGAGACGTTCAGGACAGACTAACCTTTGTGGGGTATCTTGCATTGATGTCTTTCGAATATAACTCAATGTCCGGCGTGGTATTTGCCGGAGAAGTAGTTGTTTTCTGGCACCCATTGACTTCAATATACTATGTCGGTACGTTGGGAGAAATGAATATTCCGAAATATCATTTCGAAATATTCAATTGTTAGTCAGTCTTTGAAATAATAAAGAAACTACAATTTGAAATAAATATGGATGTGTTTTAGAAAAAAATTGACGTGTTGAGTGGAATAAGGTCTACAGCATGCCATCGTGAAAATAATGAGGCATTTCGGGAGGTTTTTCGACATGTCAATGGACCTATTCTCGAAAATTGGTGTGTATCACTGAAGTATTGAGTAGGTACGTCCAAAGAGAGTTAGTCTATTTGACCACTGCAAATCGCGGGGTTTTATTGTGGCCATAATTATCATAACTCTGTGCAGTGGGGCAAGCCCAGAGGATGTCTCCACTACGAAGGCATGAATTCATCCCACATTTCCTCATTTTCCTCAACCTAGTGAGGATCTGATAAATAGTATGTGACTATCTTCATAAGAAATACGAATATATGACATTGGAAGTAGGTGTCCTGGTACGCTTTCAGGAAGACGCCTTCATATAGCTACAGGGTGGTAGCTGCACCCACCAGTAAAATTACGTTCTCCCTGGATTCGATCCTGTACACTATCTACAGTAGTCATAATGGCATATTGGAGAGATTCCCATTGATTGGTCGATATTGGGTTTGTCGGATGTTCAAGGTTCAAGTTTCCCTCTTCAATGACCGCAGCAACCTTCTGTAAGTCAGCTAGACTTTTATGCTCCAGATTCAGCAAAAGACGGCTTTTTTCGCCTTCAGTTTGAGTGAACCATCGTTTGAGCGTAAATGTTAGCTGACTCGGTCTTGTGGAGTTTGCCTCCTCTCCTGGTGCAGATTGTGTTTCTGCTGTTTAATAATTTGGTGATAGGCAAACCAATAAGATATTCTGCTCTCGAAGAGGCGATAAGTTGCTTTCTGGCTGCACCATACAGCTTCTTGTTTGTTAACAGTGTTCCTGAGGATGTTCAAAACATTTGTCTTTGTTTTTCTTGTTTATTCAATTTTATAGTATGTTGGTGCCAGTTTTCCTGTTCGGCCGTGTATAAAAAATAATTGAGGGTGTAATTTGTAAATATAAAGTTTTTGTTGACGGTACGAAAAATTATCTTCTCATTTCAGGATCAGAAAATGGAGAACTGTTCTTGCTCTGAATGTTGCAGGGAGGATATTCGAGGTCCCTTAGTCAACGTTTATCTCCTCTATCCGACTCAGGTCGGATTCTTTGGTTACTCTGTGGTCCATAAAGGATCTTATGAGTAGCTAGAGAAGAGATGTCCACCACAGCAGATAGCTGCATTATCGGGATAAAGCTTTCGACGAAGAGAAATCGCATGATACCTCAAAGGTTCAGTTAGTGACATTGAGTAGGCTTAGAGTAATACATCCTTTTAGTATGGATACACACACCGCAGAATGAGGCGTCATTCAGAAGGTCTCCTACCTTAACAAGTGACACCCCACCATCTGAGGGTGTTTTGGAGATCATCACCGAGAGCATTAGAATACGAAAGCATTACCAAACAATACGTTTTTTTAACATGACAAGTTTAATGAAATATCAATATTTCACTCACACATAACATTCCCTGGATACATCTTATGAAGATGAGAAACTTGGACCCCCTGTAGGCGAACCAAGGAATGATGAGGCATCCGAGTATTCCCATGAGATTTGCCAATCCAAAAACCTTTTTGGTTCCGTACTTGGTTGCTAGGAGACCACCGGGAATCTGCGTTAGCCAGTGAAACCAGAAGTAACTGCCTAGAATGTATCCCTGCTCTTTTTCATTCCAATCGAATCGACGATATTCACTATTGGAAAAATTCCCAGGTGATTTAACGGAAGTTACGTTCTGAAAATATTCAACACTTGTATCAGTATAGAGTCCGGAATTCATGAGACGGACTGTTAGAAAATTTAAGGAAAGGTTAAAATAAAATAAGCGCTTATCATCGAATGAAAAATAATTTATTCAAATAAGCCATGAATTGAATTTCATGAGATCATATATCGACACATCATAATGAGTTCGTTCCAACCTTGAGTCACAAACAAATCGTTGTCAACGCGCATGTCTGGTAAATATTGGTTTCTGATTAATTTGAAATTTCTGATTGACACATTACTGCGCAGAATCCTGACTGTCAGAAACGGTTTCTGACGCTGGTTGGAACGAGCCTTATATGTTTCAAAAGTTGACAATATCGGTGAAATTCACTTACTCATAAACATCATTTGGTGCTCTATGATTTTCATGTTGTTGATTATTTGAAATGAGATATTTTTAAAAGAACTGAATCAACTTCTAAAACTTGAGTATGAGTGTTGCAAAGTTACTAGAGTCATGTGGGGCAAGTGTACACAGCGAGTAAGTGTGCGCAATTTAGATATCTAGGAAATGGTATATAACAACAGAACGCGATCTCTTTCCCTCAGTACTCCGCACGACTCTGTATGATACGCATGTGTGACGCCGGCCACTTGTCCCGCCATTTTGAATTCAAAGTACGTGAGATTTTTGCAAAAATTATTACGTGATTTTGTGAATTTTGTCATGTAATCTTTTATATGTCGAAATACTTCTTGAAAACTTCCATACTACCTTCGATTACCACATTTTATGTAGTTTGATTAGAGACAATGTTGTAATTGCCCAGATGACGTAATCATGAAAAATTTTGGTCATATCCCGATATGACAGTTTGGGTTAAGTGTACGCAGACGCTTGTCGTATGGAGGAAAGTCGTCTAATAAGGGGGTAGTGCCTAATATGGGGTAGTTCAATTTTAAGCAAGTTCTTGTTCCGACACCTATTGTGAACATTGAAAACTAACCATCGACTCCCTTTCAAAAATCTACTTTGCTCATAATATGGGGTACCTATCAATTCCTAATTTGGGGTACCCTATATTAGGGGACTGTGCACTTTTCTGTATGAAACTAAAGTATTTTCTTTCAGATGCCTAAAAAAACGAAAAGTATGGAACAAGGAACAGATGATTTCAGCAATTTTAGCTGTTCGGCAAAGCGAGATGGGCTACAAGAAGATTGCGCAGGCCCACGGCATACTTCAAACAACCTTAGAAAGGTACGTGAAGATGAAGGGAGCGCCTGAAGAGACTGTGAATTCTTCGTTAGGACAATAGAGATCACAAACTGGCTTAGGCTCAACCCAGGACGTGTTGTATCAAGCTATCAGGTGGGAGAACTTTTTGGGAACTATATGAGAGCGGCCACCATAGATACAGCTATAAACGGGTTTAGAAAAACTGGAATGTTTTCTCGTGATAGAAACGCATTCAAAGAATATAATTTTGTGGCAGAAATGCAAGGATCAATTAATGAAGAAAGAGTAGAAACAGAAACAATGGATGAAGAAAAAGTAGAGGAAGATACAGTAGAGGAAAAACAATTAGATAACAACGAGGCAAAAGAAAAAAACCCTGAAAGACAAGTTACCCCTCCAAGACAGCAAACCGCTGAGAGACAGATTACCCGTCAGAAACAGATTACCCCTGCCTATTCCAACTGCTTCAAAAGTTATTATTTAAAAAAAAAGAGTACAAGATGTGGAAAAGCTGCCGTTGTAACTAGTACTCCATACAAAGAGGAATTAGAGGCCAGCATAAAAAAAAGAAATGACCTTCAAATTCGAGCGTCAAAAGAAAGATTAAGGATTCAAAACCAAGTCATCAGAAAAAAATTAAACATACCCAAAAGAAAGAGAAAGCGTCAGTTGCTATGGAAAAAGCAAACAAACGCATGTTGGTATCCTCTGGAGTTCTTCTTCAGATTCGGCCCCTGAACCCGAGTATCAAGATTCAGATAACCAACAGGTAGAAAACTTTGAAGAAGATGCTATTTGTTTTTTTTGCGAAAATCCGTACTTCGAAGATGTCAGAGGCGAAGAGTGGGTAATGTGTCAAAGCTGCTTCAAATGGACTCATGTTGAATGGTCTAAACCCATATTAGGATATCATAAGCCTCTAATATGGGGTAGTGTTTTTTTTGAAAACATGTTTCTTCTTATTAAATGCTCAATAGTATACCCAAAGAAACATGAAATATGGAAATAATGCTTAAAACTACCTCCATTTTTTAATTATGGTGTTTTGAAAAAAGTACTTCAAATCAGGAGACTTTCCTCTATGTGTGCGCAGGCGCATACTTACCCTCCATCTTTCAGCATTGACATGGACTGTATTGATGAAGAGATAGTTTGTTAAAGGGTTTGTCTTATTATTGAAAAATGCATCGGAATTACCAAAGAAAAGCTCCAGATGGAACTGTCGTTACAAATGATCAGCTTGAAGCTGCGAGATTATTAATTTCGAAGGATACCAGTAAGCGAAAAGCAGCAAAACAAGTTGGACTGAAGGAAAGCACCCTTCGAAAACGTTTGAAAGCTGGGACAACAGCGGATAGTATGGGAAGATTTTTTACGACATTTACGAAGGCACAAGAGGATGAAATTTAACAATATCTGAAACGAAGTGATGATCTTTATTATGGTCTGACTATGATAAGCCTTCGAAAATTAGTTTATGAGTATGCAGAATTCAATAAAATACCTCATCGGTTCAATACGTCAACAAAATTAGGTGGACGTGACTGGGTGTACGGGTTTCTTAAAAGATATAGTGAAAGAGAATAATTCTCTCAAAATGAAACCAGCCAGAAAGAGAATAGGACAGAGAAATCATACTTTTTTACCTAGTAAATTTTATAACTTTTTGCCGACGGAAAACAAAGAAGACTACAAGACCTTTACAAAAAACATAATTTTGCACCCAGTCGTATGAACAATATGGATGAGAACGGTATCAGCACAGTACCAAAAAAAAATCCCAAGGTGATATCAGTAAAAGGTAAGAAGCTAATAGGGAAAATTATTTCTACAGAAAGAGGCCAAACAATCACTCTTGTATGTGCTATGAGTGCAACTGAAACTTTCGTACCACCTGCATTTATACTTCCTCGAAAGAGAATGCAAGGATTTCTATCAAATAATGCACCTGAGGGAAGTATTGGAATGGTTTATGATTCTGGGTTTATTAATACCGACCTGTTAATAGACTACCTGCGCCATTTCAAAGATAATGTTCAGCCAACAAAAGATTATCCTGTTTTGCTTATTATGGACAACCACTCAAGTCAAATCTCCTTGGCTGCAGTCAATTTCTGCCGTGGTAATAGCATTCACTTATTGACTTCACCGCCACACAGTTCGCACAAGATGCAACCCTTAGAACGTGGCTTTTTTGGACCCTTGAAAATCAAATTAGCCTATGAATGTGACAAATGGCTTAGCCACCACCCAGGCCACGTAATTGGGCAAACGGAGATAGCTGAATTAGTGAACGAAACATTTAAAAAGGCTGCACCACTCAGTAATGCAGTTTCGGGTTTTAAAGTATCCGGAATTTGGCCAGTAGATAAAGATACTTTCTCGGATGAAGATTTTGCGGCTGCCTCTGCTACAGATATAACTTCAGCCTCAAATACAGATTGCGGAAGCTGAATGTTCAGATACACAATATGCCAAAGACTCTGACCAAGAGTCTCCTTTGCTGTGTCTTACAGAGCCTATATCTATTGAATCTCGAGTAATGTCAGCTAACTTATCAAAAGAGATTGACACCTCTTTATTGGAAGCAACGACTGAAAAAACAATGGTCATTCCACCCCATTTATCGTCTTCAATATATTCTGCACCTTCAACCAGCAAGGCACAAGTACCATTGTCGATTATCCAACCATTGCCTAAGGCTACTTTATAAAACAGACGAAAAAAAGGCAAGAAGTCTATAATTGCTACTGAAAGTCCTAACAAGTTGGCGCTGGAAAAAAAGAAAAAAAAGAAGAAGAGAAATTAGCCAGAAAGAAAGTACGAATGAATTTGAAACAGAAGCAATAGCAAAAAATACTGCAATTAATGAAACTAAGACTAAGAAAACTAAGACTGTTAGAAATGAGAATGAAGAAAATGATTACTTATGTCCCCTGTGTGGTAAAAAATATATTTATCCTCGGAATGAAGACTGCATTTAATGCAGCGATTGTGAAATTTGGTGACATGAACAATGTACCAGCTATGAGGAAGGCAATTTTGTATGTGACCATTGCAACAAGTAATTTTAGTTTTTTTTATTGATCTCATTCCCATCTATAATGTTTTTGTTGTAGTCGTTCTATAACATCATTCCCCAGTCATACTAGAGAAAATAATTCATAATTACCCCAATTTTAATTTGCGCACACATGCCCTCAGGAAAGCGCACAGTCACCCGCACTCTGGGTTATGTAAAAGCATTTTGATTACCTTTGTTTTGATTTTTTTTCTTTATTTGTAAGACAAAGTTTGTTCTGTTTGTAATTCTGTTGATTAAAAAATACTCTGATTAGCCTTTTTTTGTTTTATTTTACTCATAATTTTTGATTTTATAGCAACACAAAGCTAAAGTGCGCGCACTTGCCCCACATGACTCTACAGTTTTACGTGTTTGAAATACGAATAAAAACCTTTGAAACACTTTATTACGAATTTCAAGTGACCAAATGAAATTGAATGTCTTATCAAATATAGTGAAATTTTCAAGTTCTAGCAAATATTCTTCAACGAAGTTTGTTTTTAATTTGCAGTTTTGAGACGTCCTCAAGCAATGAGGTTTGAGGTCCATTTATAGGTTACGATATCCCACTAATCTAATCAGCATTTGAATTTTGGAAGCTCCTTTTTGTCACCAGAAGAAATACTTGATTTTCATTCAATAATTAATGAGTTATTCCCAACCACAGTGATGTCAACTAGTCAAAAGCGTTTTTATGCGACGTAAATTTCAAAGGAATTAGCTTGAACTCCAAATAAAAATATCACAGTACATATATTTCTGTTTGAAATAAGTCAGTTTCAAATCTGTTGAACTTTTCATAGGATTTCTGTTAAGTAAAAAAATGAAACTTCATGAATATACTGTTCGCACAGTTTTCTGAAGTCTCTTGAGGATTGCCGTTTGCAAAAAATCTTTCAATAGAACTGTAATAGATTTGAAGCCTGAAAATTTGTAGTTTTGAAATAATGAATTGTTCCATTGACATGAATTGTTTTATTCACACGTTAAAAGGTACGACCTCGTTAATCCTTAGCTCGCACAAGTTTCGACTTCTAAGGGTTGTTGTTCGTAGGGGTGCGACAGCTGGTTAACGTAAAAACAGACAGATTCTGATTTTTAAATTGATAAGAACATTTGGTTTCTGAACAATTAGTTTTCCTCATTTCGTGAGAACAATATGGTTTCAGTTCTATAGACGTATTATTAACGTCTTATTATTAACGTTGTATTATTATAGAAGTAGTCTTTTCCCACTGAAATGATATCAAATTTACATCTGCTAATCCTTCAGTTTCATATTTTTTTTACAAGAATACATTGCCCTGCAACATCTAAAATATGTTTAAAATATGTATTTCTGTTAACCAGCTATCACACCCCTACGAACGACAACCCTCAAAAGTCAAAACTTGTGCGAGCTAAAGACTAAGGAGGTCTTACCTTCTAACGTGTGATTTCTAACCTACCCAAACTGTTGTCCTACATGATTGCAATGCTGGAATTCCGACTTGTTATAAAAATAATAGATATCGTAACAATTAAAATGAAAACTCTCATATTATCGTTAATTAATGAACGATTTTTTTTTATCGAACTGTTTTAGGTATTTGTTACCTTCCACAATCTGAAAAATATATTATAATGGAGAACTTTATACAAGTATAGAAAGGCAAACTTTTTAGTTTACCCCGATAAGTTACTGCGTAAAATCAAAGTATTTTCCACAAAGAAAACTGTTCTATTTATCAGTAACTTGTCGTATTCAACAATTTTGCCTATAAAAAAAATTGCTAAGAAATAATACAATACTTATCTTTATGTTTAGGAGGCCAAAATCTGCCTCCGTCTTCAGAAATGGACAAAAAAATTCCAAGATATCAGCAGTTATTCCTTTTTGATTATTTATTTCTCAATTTTTTCAACAGTTGGTGAAGGAGTTTTGAAATATGAAATTATGTCAATGTTGTTGATTGACAACTGAAACATTCTATGTAATACAAGGTGCTCTCCGATATCAGTCTGTTGTCATTTCGCCACTATGAAGTTCTTTATTATGATTTTTATATTTTTCAGATTGTGGAAGGTAATAAATACCCAAAACAGGTTGATGAAAAACTGATTTTCCTCCACAAAAAATGACTTTCGTTGAATATATATTATATTGTATTTGAATGTAAGATATTCCTGTATCGTGTAAATCATACTTGTGATACCTACATCCAATATAGTCAAATAATTATATCATTCTTTCTCAGATTTGAACCTTATCAGTTATATTGTTCTATTAATTTCAATAATCTGAAATTTCCTCTCAGTCATCTGAAAAAATTTTGTAACAGAGTGAATATATTTCAAAACAATATTTCTTGGGAAATCATAAATTGAAAGCTCTAATACTCACTATGATTTCCGATGAATTGACCACAGCTTCATTCCTTAAAATACTGCTTAATATAGTACCATTGTTCAACGAATCACTTTCTATTATGCACTCACTAGTTAATGATATATTGTTCTTTGGTTTTGGTTGCACCATTGACACTATAGCAATATTTAAATTCAGCCTCATCATATAGTTGATGGCGAACCCTGTAAAGGTCAAGTACCACAAAACATTTCTAGCGGAGCAACATTCTTTGGGTTCTGAAAGAAAACCATATTTTCCGTATAAACGGGTATCCATTTCCCTCCGCAAATTTAAACAACATAAATGTAATAACTCATTCAATTCATATTGTCATCTGAAAACAATTTATTTGCTAACAAATGAAGATTTCAGAAAAAAGTAAACTGGCTTTTCAGAAAAAAAATTTTCAAAGATGGAAGAAATTTTGGAAAAAATGTTCACATGGGTACTTGAAATGAAGAAATTTGGTGGACATTTTTTGTCTATTTTTCACATCGAAAGACTATTGTTGATTGAAAAATTTTCTTGAGATCTTGTTTACATTCATAATGTAGTAATTTTCTTGGACAAGAAAACAAGATAAATTGATCCTGTTAACCGACTGAACCCTTCTTGACCAGTTAATTGTATTTTTATCATTGAAAATTTCGTATTTTCACATTGTTTGTACAAAACAGCTCTGAAATTGATTTAAATGAGTAGTTATAAGTATTTTGGACCTACCTGTTCTCTTTGTTTTGTCCATTTTGAAATTAGTATTTCACTGAACAATCCACAATCACACACACTCCATATTCAGTTCTGAAATTGATTAAATATAAAAATTCTTTGAAGATCTCTCTTACCATACCATAATGCTTTTATCACATTGTTTGTTGATAAACTTATTGTTATATAAATAAGTTCATTAGCAGAGAAACAAATCCCCAGATCAAACAGAGAATATAATTACATTGTCTTTTCTGATTTTGACGTACTCATATCAGATTGTCAACATTTTGAGGAGGACTATTTATAATTATCCGTATTTCTAATTGCTAAACGATCAGAATGTGTCCCTGAGTAGAGAATCTTTTTTGTGATTGAATAACAACAAAATATGCAAATAAATCTACTTCAACCACCTTTCCCTCACTATAACAGAAAATGCTGTCGATTGACATGCGTTTCGCTAACCAAGTTATGATCATCAGAAGATGAGTCATCAACAACTCCCACCAATTTAAATTTGGATAATAGATTGCTGAGTTATTGATGTATGAATTAGAAACCAGGAAAACTGATAATTCCTACCTTTGCAAGGGGATTGAAACAGCTCCAAAGTTAGTTATTCATCAGTCATCGGATATTGATCCAGGATGTATAGATACTTAGATATATACATTTATTGAATTTTTCAATGTGAACAATTTATAAAAACTCATGTCAGAAAAATAACTACATTAACAACACAAATGTCTCTTGATATTGATATAAATAAAATTACATGGTATAGGTGAATACAATGACTATATAACAACCAGAGAGAAGAAATAAGTATATATCACAGACATAGATTAATGAGTTATTTGTACATGCATTTTCGTAATGAATATGGATCAATGTCACACAACAGATCGAAAACACGTTTTTTAAAAGTTGTCAGTACATTGCTGCTTCAATGAATGAGCAAACACAGATAGACTCTATTTACACAAATTTCAGCAAGACCTTCGATGAAATAGATCATAATTTACTCATTTCCAGATTGGTGTACATGGTGCTCTACTGCGGTGGTTCTTTTCCCATGCCTTCAATTAATCACACATTGTGATAATGAATGGTTTCAAATCAACACCTATTGCTGTAACATCGGGAGTACCACAAGGCTCCCACCTGGGTCCTTCATTATTTTCAATCTTTATGAATGACGTGAAAAAGTGCTTCAAATTTTCCAAAATATTGTTGTACGCTGACGACCTGAAGATATTCTCAAGAATAAAGTCAAAGACAGACTACTGAAATATCCAATCTGACCTTCATCGATTCTTGAATAGAACTGTCCGATACTTGATGAACATCCATATGAAAACTAATTAATACAGTATATTGTATGATTTTCACTGAAGAGGGTTTTACAACAACCGCGACACTTGTTTCACAATAGCTTCCCCAAATATGAATGAATAAATAAATGAATAAACCAATTCGAATAAAAATACAAGGTGAAGCACTCAAATCATTCATGAAATTACGACTTCATATCATGGATGAGTCAAATCTACTCATGTCATCAAAGACAGTACGAAATAACATTCATTCGCTCATATAATTCGATCCCAGCCATAGGAAACTTCTTCAAATAGAAAGGGTATATTAGGAGAGATTGATTTTTGGAGAAGAACAAAACCCTTCTTCTTCCACTTCTTCATCTTCATACAAAGAAAATTTGTAGGAATACCTTTTTCGATGAAAGGTTGGTTGGGTAACACGATCAATTTTTTCTTGAAAAAACAATTGTTTTTTTGCCGACGTTTCGAATTCAATTGAATTCGAAACGTCGGTATCATGAAGATACCTTATACAAAACTTATACGATTATTATCGTTTCAATTTCACAAGAAATAATGAGTTCTTACTCAACATACTCACCGAAAAGTGGTTTTTTCGTGTTGATAATATCACTGTTTCAAAACCATTAGACATATAAGATACATATTTGAAAAAATGAAAACATTGCAACAACTCAATTTCCGAGACAGCACCAAAACAAAACGACATGAAATAAACGAATGGCATTATCTGTGATTCTGATAAGGTGGTGTATGTTTTTTTAATCAATGACAGAAAAAAAAATATAAAAAATGGTAAATTATTTAGGTATTCTACTTATCAAATTGACATATGCAGTATTAACTCTATCGACATATCTTCTAGTGTTAAAACTACCGCATTTGAGGATATGTATCATCTCGCTCAAAAGTCATTTGGATAAATATGGTTCAACATCTAGAATAGTTGAAAGATCAAAATAAAAAATGTGTCCATATTTTTTTTCATGTTCAACGAGAGCTGTGGAGTATATAAGATACTCCACAGCTCTCGTTCAGTTTCTTAGTCTTTCATGTGTTCTGAAACTCGTGTTTTAAGATACCGTCCGGTTTGACCAACATAGCATTTGTGACAGCTCACACAGTTCACACACTATATTGGATTGTATTGTGGTGTTTTTGTTTCGGAAAAAAATGCTTTCCAACTGTATTTTCATTTGAAAAGGCCACTTTAATTTGTTCGGTACTGAGTAGTATTCCAAGTTCATCAGATACATTTTCTAAAAATTAAATTTTGTGATATTTGGGTTTCATCCCTGTGTTTTGGGAAACACTTGAGAAACTTTCTGTTTTGGATTCATGTTCGCAGATGACTCTAGCATCATAATCCGAGAAAATGAATTTGGTCACTTAGCATCTGCTGCATAAAGCATAATGGATGGCATTTTCGACTGGTTCTCATCGAATGAAATGACACACAGCTTACCTTTACTGCAACGCAATGGATGCATAGCTCGTCATTGACAAAAATCAAATAAGCCCGTCTGAGTCAATAAAGTTTTTATGAACGTTGCTATTTCCACAGTTTGCTACAGTATGACATTGTATTCTGGGGTATGTCTTCCTAATTCGAAAACAAGCTATTCGTACTTTGTTTGGTCTCAGTAACAGACTGTCTCACATATCCTAAAATATTTGGAGAGCTTCAACATCTTCAGCGATTATCAATTTGGTTTTCAGAAACAAAGATCAATAGGCGACCTTTTATCTTATGTCACCCATATTTGGAATAACGCAATCATGAAACATGTGTTCCTGTGAACGGCGGTGTCCTGCAAAATAAATCTAACACAAAATTTTTGGGTGTATTGATTGATCATAGGCTTAAGTTTGATAAACACGTCCGACAGCTGAGAAGTAAAATTTCCTCTGGGTTTTATGCAGTGAGGGTAGTTTCTAATAAGTTGAATTTCAGTACTGCGAAAACGGCCTACTATGCATTAATTGACACCCAAATTCGATATGGGATACCTTTTTGGGGAGCATGTTGTCCAACCCTCTTGACTTCTATATTGATTATACAGAAAAGACCTGTAAGATACCTCTGTAAGGTAAAACCAAGAGACCCTTGCAGATAACTCTTTATTAATAATCAAATATTACCTGTCATTGCACTTCTCATCTTGAAGACAGTATGCTTGGTGAATAAACACAAATCAAGATATAATGTAGCGACATGACCCTATTCAATTCGAAATACGGAATTTAGCCTCAGGCTCCCAATTCCCACCTCTAACTCAGTCAAGGATTCAATATTTTATAATGGTGCTAAAATTTACAATCATCTGCCAGTCGACGTAAGGTCCTCTAATTTGACAGGCAAACGTTTTAGAAAGGCTGTAAAGAAATTTTAAGTAGATAAGCCCTATGACAGTCTACAAGAATACTTTGTAGACACCTTTTAGCATGTTTATTGTATATGTTATGGTATGACCATGTATCATGTGTGGATTTAGGACGAAAAGTTATATNGAAAATTTTCAGGTTGATCCGTTAAATAGTTTGCCAGAAACGGCTAATTAACGCTCATCATGAAAAGCCCTGTATAGTTTCAATTTTCGAAATCTGGTGTACAAATAAAAAAATATTTTTGTATAATTCAATTTACTCATAGGAAACTACTACATGGTAGTAATAGTCATGAGGATCAAATTAGTATGTAAGCACAACACATAATTTGTTTTGTCCGTATTGTGGCATCTGAGGATACTATTGATTAATCGAAACATGAAAACACTGCATCAACATGAAACTTTCAATTCAACGCCACAAAAACCCAGGCATCGGTTTTCTCCATGTAGATGAATGTCTCCGAACCGGATATAATAATGTCATGTCAGATATTTCAGCTTTCTGCTTCGATATGTTTATTGGGAGTTGAAGTGGACACCAATATGTCTTGTCACAATTATGTCGCTGAAATTGTAAAGGCTGCTTCTCCAAAGCTTGGAACACAGTTCCAAGTTTCATCATGTAGAAGAAAAAAGTGGCAATGTGATAGTGAATTTCATTTTCGAATCCTTCGAAAAATGAAGCCAGAAAAAAATAAAAACTATTTTCCAAAGTTTCTGTTTTTTCCGGATATCTCCGAATATACTCGGAATTTCAGAACTTTCTTAACAGCATATTGTTAGTCAGGTAAATGCGCAACTTTGCTCCAATTCAACTATCTTTGTATCTCTCATAGTTTCCGAGATCCCAATGGTGAAGATCGAATTTGAAACACGCTGTATATTTGATTTTCTTCTTCTCTTCTTCCTCCAGTGATTCGTTGATTTCTTCTAGATTTCTACAGTTTGCATTTTTCGAATAGTAACGCCGCATCATCGTAATAAAAGGAGATTTTCCGTTAGATAACCCTATTCCTTTCTTCATCTTCTCGTGACTTCCATGTGAGCAATTCTCGCAGGTGTTTTTGCTGAATGTTAATACAGGTGAGGTTCCGAATAACGCTTTGTTAATTTCATCTAGATTGCTTCTGTAATTAGGAGACGTAATGTCAGATAGTCTTACCAAATAATTCAAACTGCCATTATTGTTCAATAATTCTGGTTTTGAGGAATATATTCGATTCATCGTGTGAGGCTGGGTTACCGTATGAATAGCCTCACATTCATTTCCTTCAGGTATACTACCCCCACTTTTATTCTCATCTATATTTATCAATTCAACTTCATCTGTTGGAATCGCACACAAAGATGTCATAAATAGACCATTATGACCAACAGTTGTATTCATATGTATATATTCACAGAAAAACTCATCTTTTACATCATCGTTCTGTTGTTCTATTGCTTCCAAATGATTTTGACCAACTTCACTGGACGCATGCAACTCTACTCTATCAGCTTCACCCAAAAAGTCATCATTATTATTATTGTGAAAAGAGTAGTTTGATGATTTATTTACGTTAATTGTTTTCGAATGCCTACAAATGTGTTCTTCATTTGAATGTTTTCTATCATTGCTATTGAAACTGATGTCTCCTTCAGATGAAGTTTGAAAAAGTATTTGTCGATTTCTGGATACATTTCCATTGCTTAAGCTATCTTGACACCATATGTTTCCACACTTAGAGTGAATGGGATTTGTTATAGCTGTTGTACTGAATGATTTTTTACCCGAATCTTCCATAGACTTTTTTTGCGAATAACAACTTTGATGAGTTATAACTGTGGGTAAGTCATCTTGAGTGCATTTTCCTCTCTTTGGAGGGAGTTCCTTTGGATCGACTACAACCAACCCAGCCACTTTTGCATACTTTTCAGCCTTCACTCTCGCAGCTTTTTTCTTCCATTCATCAGGAGCCGGGCAATTTGGTCTAGCTTTGAAGTAATTTGCTATCTTTTGCCAGAGAGAAATTTTGTTTGAACACTTATTCGGGCTGAAGCCAGGACAATCTATTTGTGATTGTCTTTTTCCATGTTCCACTTTTTTTTCAGATGCAGGCTCTCCTTCAGGTTCATGACAATTAGTTGAAGTTTGCTCTTCCATAATCTTTTCAGTTATTTGCGAATATTGCGGAGGTTCAGGACAAGTTTTGTATGAGCTGGGAATTGTCACTTTCACTTGTTGACATACTTTTGTTTCTATACATTGTGACAAATCTTCTGGAGTTTTCTTTCCTTTGATCATGTCACATTTACTTTGCTGGTTATTGGATATGTTAACCCTAGTTATGTTTTCAACTTCTGCCGAGCTACAGAAACGAACATTAGGAACTTCACGAATTTTACCGCAATCTGGAACTACAATGGAAGAAGTTGAATGGTCTCTGCAAATCATCTCTTTTGACTTATCCAGGTCGAGACTTTCCGCAGCAAGTCTTACTCTCAGTGGTTTTATTTTTTCACCGAAATTGCTACAATGCTGTGTAAGTCCAACATTTTCTATTCCATATTTTTGACGTGCATACTCTGCCTCGATAGATGGATCTAATTTATCTTGAAATGTGTAACTGGTCGCTGAAGGCGTTTCTATTTCTGGCGAAATTTGGTACTGCGGCTGAAGGCGTTCTATTTGTTCCTTCATCACAGGACATTCATCAATATTTGACGTGAGATTCGTGTAATTACTATCGGAATACGCGGTATAAGGTGATTGTTGTTTTTTAGAATTTTTTTTTGGGGAATTTCTCCTGAAGAAGTCTGTATGTTTTTTGTAGGAGTAGCTTTTTAATGTCAGTTTTGGACAAGACTTCGATACTTTGGGAGATTTTTTCTCTTTCCTTACATGTATATACTTGATCTCACTTTTTTTAGTGCCAGCCAGAATGAATGTTGTAGAAATTCCTCTGTGCATAGGCATATCCAAAGTTTCACAGGGTGAAACCATATTTGTAGCAGATGTACTGAAGCTTTTTCGGCCATGTTCGATGAAAACACATCTATTTCTGGGATCCATGCTGGAAAAGAACCTTTTCTCATAACCTGGTAGGCTACTCAATTTATTCAGCCTATGCCACTTCTGAAAGTTATTGATTCGCCATTGAACATTTCTCAACTTTCTGAAACGACAAGAATCATCTTCCGTCAGCACATGATGTGGTACCTCATCCATTTTGTTATCGTGCTCACTTAGTTTTTTCATTGGTTCCATACACAGAATGTGATAATCCCTAACTTTGACATTTCGATGAAAGAGAGTATGGATCTTTTTTGTGTTTTCTATTTTTTCAAGGACGTCTTTATCTTGGAATTCTTCTAATGAATGGATATTGTTCAGTCCTTTCGCATATTTACAAACATTTCTTCTCTGAAACAATATAATATTTCCTGTACTGGTGCATATACCCCTCGAATTTTTGGGTGGCCATTTGCCTTGTTTTTTCAGTTTCTCAATTCTTTCGCGATGCTTTTGTTGATCATTGATGTAATGTTTCGCTCTCATCGGTTTTTGAAATTTCCCAAATTGGTCACAAGTCTGCGACAGACCTTTATTTTCTATACATAATTTTTCCTTTATGCAAGCTTCCTCTTTCTTTAGGTCGATTGTTCCAAGAATTGGTACCACTGGTTTCACAAGTTTGGGTTTATCAAGAGGTTGAATATATCTGGGTTGGAGTTGTCTGATTTTTTCCACTTCTAAAGGGCACTCGCTCAAGTTCTCTGCTAGTTCCTCATCAAGACAGTCTGTGAATGCGGGGTAAGGTGCTTCAGATTTGTCGCAAATGACGGGATGTTCTTCTTTGCACTTTGGTCGAATTTGAGGTGGAGGACAATTTTGTAATTGAAATTTGGGGCATTTTTTCTTTTTTTCTTTTTCACATTTTTTTGATTTTTCTTTCTTCGAGAAGGTTGAGTCTCTTCTGTAGGATACTGTTTTGGTTATAGTGGAACCTGAAATGATCAAATATCGCTTTTTAGTTTCTGAACAGATTTATAGTGAGGAGAGTGAATAGATATGCTCAATTACAACTCTCTAATAACGAAAATTATCAATTTTTTGATACTGCTACAACCTCAATATAGACAATACATACACGGGGTCTCATCGGCGACGTCGTTGAAAAACTATTGATGGGAACATTCTCAACATTCCACAGATAACTGAGGTCTATAGAGGTAACCTCAGTACTCTCAAAATCAACCACCAATCACCACCTGGTATACCAGAAGGTGTTCATACGTTATTCTAAATAGAACATCAGTGAATGAATTTTCACATTTTAACTTTCACTGGACAGATGTCGACATCACACTCCACCAGTCTGAAGTTGACAGAAAACGTATATAGAACACCTATAATTACGGAACAGGAACTGAAAGATCGGGTTAGATGAGTCGTCGAGGAAATCAAGCCGTTGAAAATCCGCAGTGCTACGACTGAGCACGTAATAACATTAACCCATCAATGTTCACAAGTAAATGGTCAGCATTTCAGGCACCAGAGCTACTGAATTTTTATCATCAAATTTCTGTATCAAATGTCAAATAATTGTGAAGCTGATTTCACAATATTATCTCTTGTTTTCTATTGTAGACTCATTTTTGTAATCAGTTTAATTTTGAGAAGTGTTCGTTCTTGAGTCGAAATAGCAATGTTTGTCATACAATCACTATGAAATTTCATTCATGTATTCCATTAAAACTTACTGAACTAATGTGGAGTCATTATTCATTATTCTATATGTTCAATAATACATTTTTCATCGAATTTTGTATTTGAAATGTTATATTTATTTTGAAGCAAAAAACTTATAGAAGAATTCATATCTCATAAACGGTCAGAGATAGGTATGGGACATAGTCGATCAAAGTTGTTCACATTAGTTAACTAAATTTCGAAAATTGAATAATATACAGTTGTATACATTTGAAAAAAATTAGTTATGGTCGTTTATCGAAGATACAAATTAGGACGTATTTTTCAGAGGTCCATTCTGAAATAACAACCACCATATCTTATCTCACTGTTGTCAGAAGTCGAGTTCGATGTATTAGTCATGCGATATTAAATATTAAAAATACCATGTTTTCGCCAAATAAAATTACAAAATAATTAATATTTTAAAAACGATGAGAAATAAGTATAGAACATGTTCAAAAAAAGTAATTTGGATTTTGATGCAGAATTCATAAATGGTATAATATATAGGGTGTTCCATTTGAAATTTCCAAGTTGATGTCTGTTACATGTAGATGTGGTAACATTGCGGTAATGAAAATATTTCCAAACGATAGATCACAACAACATCGGTAACCAAAATTCAAAACTCTCATCTATTTTGTTCTCTAGATACGTCTAATAGACCATCGAATATGAAATACTCTGTGTATATCAATACACATAATGGTGAAAGTGTTTTTTTATGATAATACATGATCACTTTTTGTTAAAAATTATCTTCCAATTCACTTACTTTTTCTAGGCCTATTGAAACAAATGCCTCTCACTATCTGCAGGCTGTACTGTGGTTGCATACATTTGTGTATTCTTGAATTCAATGGAGAATTACTATCCACACAAAAAATTTTTGGTGAGGTACTACTTGTTCCTATCGCTCCTATACAGGTTCTGTTGTTACAATGAAAAAACTTTTTTGGAACGTAGTCTGAAATGAAAAAAATGATATTGAACTGTGTATAACTGATCTTTCTACACATACAAGTGTAGAAAATAAATAAACCAACCTTGGCTTTTACTATATGAAACTGTTGATATAGATGTTAAATTAAATCTCATGAATGAATTCATCACAAAAACTCTTGATTATCATTCACCAAAAAAAATATCCTTTTTACAGAAACAAAATTACACTCTTTGGATCACTGACAACATAAGACTGATGCAGAAATTGAGAGACAAAGCATTAACTTGATTCAAGAAGTCAAAACTAGCACACCATTGGGATTACTATAAACAACTGAAGAATTATACTAATACAGCTATACATTACGAGAAAAGAGCATACTTGAACTACAAACTACGTAACACTGATAGTAAGAGTAGATGGCGGGAACTTATGAAATTAAAAGTTGCGAAAAGTAAAAATAAATATCTCCCTGAAAACTTGAAAAATGTAGAAGCTATTCGCAATTTTATTTCAACTATGTCTCAAAGAGATATCCCACCGGATGAAGACACTGCGCTTTTATGGCACGAACAGAAAAAAAGGCATATGTGATCAATTCATTTCACCAACCACTGAAGATGAAATCTTTAGCATCATAAATAGCATAAAATCAGAAGCATATGGGGTAGATGAAATCAATATAAGTGTTATAAAAATTTGTTGTCCTTCCATTATAACGGTACTAACTCACATAATAAACGAATGCATAAGTCAAAGTTATTTTCCTGATGAATAGAAATGTGCAAAAATTATGCCCCTACCAAAATATAATCAGCCACAAAATTTTAATGATTTAAGGTCAATAAGTATTTTCCCGACATGTTCCAGAATTATAGAGAAAGTAATGAAAAATCAAGTGTGCCATTTCATTAATCGTCACAATATTTTGCCACATGAACAGTCAGGTTTTAGAAAAGGTTATAGTTGTGCAACAGCATTATTAGAGATCGTAGATGACATAATTAAAGCTATAGATGAAAATGAAGCCACCATTTTGATTATGTTGGATCATTCAAAAGCATTCGATACCATCAATCATAAAATATGTTGTGCAATATTACATTTTTTTGGGTTCAGTGATGGATAAGTGATGTTGATATCATCTTATCTAGATAATAGATTACAGAAAGTACAGATTCATGATATTTCTTCTACTTGGAGAGAAGTTAAAACAGGAGTACCCCAAGGCAGCATTTTAGGCCCACTGTTTTATACCTTGTATACTGCCACATTCATCAATGAGATGAAGTCTCGTAAATATCACCTTTATGCAGATAACTCTCAATTATATTTATCTTTCAAATCATCAGATATAGGGCAAGCAGTAACCGATATAAATTTTGATTTAAATACGATTCTAAAAGTGTCCACTGACCATATGTTGAAAATCAATCCAAACAAATCAGTAGCTATTATTTTTGGAGGTGATAACATCAGGGAAGAAGTAGAAAATTACAGCTTGAAAATGGGAAACTCTGAGATACAATTCAGACCGTATGCAGAAAATTTGGGGTTGATTTTAGATCATAAACTAAGATTTCATGAACATGTAACCTACAAACTTAAAATTGCTTATTCATCATTGAAACTCATATATCCCCATAGACAATATTTCGATGTAGATGTCACGGAAATGCTATGTGATTCATTAGTTTTATCTCATTTCAACCACTGTGACGCTGTTTATTATTCATGTTTAGATAAGAACGACAGGTGTCGCATACAAAAAGTTCAAAACTCTTGTATCAGGTGAATATTTGGTATCAGAAGGAGGTCTAGAATTTTACAGAAATTAGCAGATTTGAAGTTGTTGAATATGTTCAATCGTAGACGTCTTCATGCAACATGCAAATTCTTAAAAATATTCAAATATAGGAATCCTCCCTACTTATATGAACATTTGTCTTAGAGAACAGATACCCATTACCTGAATTTGCGTAAAAAGACAGTGCTAAACATTCCTGTACATAAAAAGGAAATATTCAAACGATCCGCTTCCTATAATATCTCCTCCACAATAAATTATCTCCATGAATGGGAAAAGAAAACAATTGTTTTAACATGTCAGGAACTATTTTCAAAAGTAGGTTTAAACAGCATCTGTTCAGCATTCAGAATAACTAGGTCCGCGGCGAGAACCCCGAAACACGTTTTAGCTATTCACATATCTATATCTTCATATTACTTTCTCTTTTCTTTCTTTTTTTTTTCTTTTCTTTCATCTTTTCTTCTCTTCAAACCTTCATTTATTTACTTTTATAATTTTTGGCATTGGTGGAAGAGCAGACGCGAATCCAAATTCGCGGTCTAAACCAAAAGCCATTTGCAACCAAATACAAAGTGTTTTTATTTTTCTCTCTCTTGTATTTTGTTTTTTGTTATTATCTTGTATTTTGATGGGCAATAAACTTTTATTATTTCAATATTTGAGCTGATCATTAGTTATACCTCAAAAACTGTGATAATCACGAGATAATTTCTACTTTCTTTTCGAAGCTACATCTGTCAAATTAGTTGTCATTTATTTAGTCTGTTTTGCCAAATCACCATGCGAATAATAAAATTGTTCATAGGCTGCGCTTCGCCCATTTTACAGTCGCCATAATCGTCTTATCAAAGAGACTATTCGCAATGTGGTGGATACATTTGAGTCCACCGACTCAGTAAACTATCGACCAACATTTGTACGTCAACGAAACACAAGATCTGCAGAAAGCATCGCAGCTCTCTGTGAGAGTGTGCAGGAGAATCTCAAGCAGAAGATTTTCTGTATGAGTGGTACGTGAACAAACGTTTCTGTATAACGGTATATTTTCGAAGGCTGAAATTTTGTATGTAGGTTCGCAGGGGTGCCAACCGCAGGGAAAAGTCGCGTCCATAAAACAAAATTATCTTCACATCACTGTTTCTGCATGCCCTCAAATTGCCGGTTGGTGATTTTATATTCAGTATCAGCATTGCACCCGTGCGGTGCCGAGGAGTGGTCGCTAGTTGCTTCATATATAGTTAGAAATACGTTGAAATGACTAGATTTCTAGCTTATCAATACGTACAATCCAGGTCTCGTAATCCCGTCGCTAAATGAATGAAAATATGATACCAAGGATATTTTTATATTATTCAGGATGCTTTGAGAGTGAAAATTTCAAATTTTACCATTCACACCAAAATGCCATTTTGAAAAAAACTCAAAAAACTAAAATGATTTCAAACATTTTTTTTACCACAAGTAGTGGAGAAAGAACAGAGTGTTGGAATTGCAATTTCAACATCATGTGTCTCTTTGGTTGATTTAATTGAATTCCATGCGAAATTGATTACAGTAGATACATTGTAATTATTTGTGAATACGTACGATATTGTCTCAATTGTCTCAATATTGAGAGGTGGTAGTAAAAAGTTATTTTTGGAGTTGACTCCAAAAGTGTTGATGGATAGTGTAACTCATACTCATTAATGGTTCATTGTTGATTAGAAATTCTAGCTTTTCAATAAATGGTAAATCTTCTGGAACTACGTATGAGTCAAACATATTATGAACAACCAACTGAAATATACTGAGCTATGAGCCATCACAGGAGCCATGAGAACAACACCAACCGCGGCAATGGAATTAATCACGGGTCTGACCCCTCATGATCTGTACGTTAAGGAGGTTGCGTTGAGGGCCATGGTACGATTGTGCACGGCTGGTGTAAACCTCGAAGTAGGAATGGGTCAATTGAAGCTGGGCGTGTGGCGGGAAGCGCTTACTACGCAACCTCTGCTGCAGGCAACAAGCGATGCAATTGAACCCAGGTTTGTGTTTAATAAACCTCACAAAATACAAATAAAGCAGAACATAGAGTCAGATGATACAAATGCAATACGGATTTTCACAGACGGCTCAAAAATCAAAAAAGGCTCAGGGTGTGGAGTGTATTCCAGATCACTGAGCCTAAGAATTAGGTGGGGAATGGGAAGAAATACCAGCGTGGTCCAAACAGAACTGGCTGATATATCAATCGCCACAAAATAATTAACCAAGGAAGGAATTTCTGGTAAAAACATAGCAATTTGCACTGAACAGACAACGTATAACCTCAGGGCTAGTACTTGAGTGTCACCAAGATTTAGCCAAAGCCTCGGTAGATAATAACATTATCCTGAGGTGGGTTAAAGGGCACGACAGGAGTAAAAGTAATCGCATTGCCGACTTTTTAGCTAAGGAAGCGGCTGGACTAAGAATTTCAGGACCCAGTGGCATCTACGGCCTGATGACTTCGACAATTGCGGAACTAGTCAAGTGTTACACCCATGCTCAATCATTAAAGAGATGAGACGAAACCAAAGGATGTAATCTTACCAGGATCACATTGAGTGACTTGGGTCACTGTCAACTAAGAAAACACCTCCATAATATGGGGCTGGTGGACACACCTCTATGCAGAAAGTGTGAACAGGAAAATGAGACTGTCAGGCATGTCCTGTGCGAGTGCCTGGAGTTATCGTCAATAAGAGAGTGTGTTCGGCGAGTGTTGGCCTACACCTGCCGATATGAAGGAGATGTCTCCTAGTGACCTGTCCACCTTCCTGGAAAGGACAGGATGGACGATGACCTAGGAGGACAACTCCTCGGGAGGATGTACAATGGGTCTAAGTACTGTGGGCTTACACTCACCCTCCCTACTCTACAGATACTGATACTGAAAAAAATCGGTAAAAAAATGTTTTTTTGACTGAATCTTTTCCATTTGCATAGATATTGGAAATATATTCATCCATATCCATTCATTCATTCACATATTCAAATAATGTATTTATTCACTATTTTGAATTGCATCTCTGTTATGAACATTCTTGGATTCTTCAAAACATTCTAGACATATCACATGTACAATGATCATGAGTAGGATTCTAAACGACTTTGTTTCTCGAAAAATAAGAAGTTATTGATGGTGCTCAATTACTGTAGATCAGTATATTTGAATTATGCAGTAGTATTTCCTTTCGTAGATATTTCATATTGGTTATTTTCAATTTTATTGACACTTGGTCACCCTGTTCAAGAGATTTGACATGTTCAGCATATTGGGTTTGAAACATAAAAACATTTATTGCAAATTATCAGAACTTCATTCGTGTAGTTAAAGCACTAATTTGGACGTTTATAAAATTTCGCAATCGATAAAATTGAAAATGTCTTACCAATATTTGTTAAGAGATATGTCGAATTATCCATGAAATCACTAACATTGTGGGTTCTTTTCTTCAAAATTGGTGACATGACGGACTCTCCTACAATAATTGAAAATTGTATGATTATATAGACTGAAAATGAAGGGATGTACCATGGTCTTCTAACCTGAGTTGTTGGAATTTTTGGATGGATGTGCAACATATTCCTTGCCTGAAAATAATGAAAAAAATTAAGACATTCGTTGAATGAATGGAACATTTATTAGAACCTGAATTCAAAACATTATTGTGGTATGTTGAACATACCACAATAATTTTTACAACATAGGTGTCTAGAGAAAGCACAGTTGGACTGAGATCTTTTCTTAACATTCCTGTATATGGAATTCTCAACCATCTACATAGGCGAGGATAGGTTGAATTCAAAGTGAATTCAATTGTCACCAAATATATCCAGCTAATCGAAGAAACCGGTTATTTCATTTGGTAAATGATCTTTCAGGTCTGTTGAAAAAAGTTGGATAGGCAAGCACAGAGTGAGTGCTCTGCTATCAATGCCTGAATTTTCTTGTAAAATATAATCTACTTTAAATTTGATAGATCACGGTCCATTTATAATTAAAGATATACCTAAGTCTCCTATGAGCATTTTGAAGAAAATTCTTAAAAGTTGCCTGTAACAGCGCTGAATTCATTATCGTATACTATCTCCATAAATATCCTTTACAGTTGTCATAATGATATACTGACGCACATTAGATTCAGCCATTCAGGACTTTCTCGGTTATAGTTCATTATTGTTTGAACATGAGTGTTTGCCTACTTGTTCGAGGAAAGTTTTTCTCTCCTAATCCAAATACTAAATCAGGAATCACACGTTAAAAGGTAAGACGTCGTTAGTCCTTAGTTCGCACAAGTTTCTCAACTTCTGAGAGTTGTCGTTCGTATGGGGGCGACAGCTGATTAACGAAAAAACAGATTTGAAACAGACAGATACCTGCTGAGTTACTTTCAGGCTGCATCACCTAGCCTTCCAGTCTATGTACATACAGGGAAATCTGACAACTCATTACCATTACCTATCATTTTCAACCCAGTTGATAATGATAGGTAATTGAATTTCAAGAAGGTTCATATCGGTCAAGCTAACATTTTGTTTTGATACTACATTATTACTTTTGACAGATGTATACATTTCCGCAATGTATTGGAGATATATCATTGTCCATCATTATTACATGAAGTGTAGATGTATGCACTTTCTGCCCCGGAAAGTAGTGTTCCACTAGAGCCACCTGACGTCACAGGCAACTATACCACCAACCCCAACTTCACGATAAGCAGACGTGTGCACCACTGCCACACTATCGTTGCATTGACATTAGCCAGCAGAACTTTCAGAATTGCACTTTTCTCTCCTTACTCAAAGGCGGGCGTGATGGATTCATTTGCTGCTGCTGTGACCTCTCTCTACAACTCACTAATAGGAGTGACCCCTCGTTAGTTGGTATAACTACGTGTTAAGCAGACGTGTGTGTATACTGAACAAATTTTCACAGAGTACACATGAAGGACAATGTCGTACCCTGCCTCCAACGAGTATGTTGAAAAAATTGTTTGAAATATGTGTTTTCGTTAACCAGCTGTCACATCCTCACGAACGACAACCCTCCTAATATCGAGGTCGAATTCCATGTCGAAAGTCGAAATCTACGTTCAAGGTTATATCGCATGCACACAGATCAAGGATGTTCTTCAAGCTCGAATCTGAAGGTCAACCCCTTGTTCAACGTCATATTGACTCAGACATAGCTCGAGGTCGTGTGACACCAGTCACAGACAAAAATGGTGTGGCGAGGATGTTTCTATGACGTGATTCATACATATGCACCAGAAACATGCTCAAGGTCATACTGATGACATCATTTGTCAATAAAATGACAATAATTACGTCATATACGTGGGGGAGGCCAAGAACCGTCGTTATTCTTCTACTTTAAAAAAAAACTAGCACAAGACTTGATTCTTGGGGAACTCCACATTTTTTCGATACAAATTGCTTTCATTCTGACAGATAATTTTGAAACCAAGCGGGTATAACGGTGTACAGAAGATACTTCGAAGGTTTTTATTTCTGTTCGTTGAAATCTAAATCGAGTCGAATCATAGATCATTAATTTCAAACAATATTACCGAAAAATAACCATGAAATTGTAATAATCTCAACTAGGTAAAAGACCCACCACAAACAAAAACTATATCAAACTTCCTTTAATTAAAGGTATCAACGACGAAATGGAAAAATATCATGAAGAATTCGATCGTCTAGAAGCTGTTACCAACAAAATAGTTATTATTATAGCGATTAAAATGCAGAATGCCTCTGCATCAACGACTCATGAAAAACCAAGAATCCAGTAAATTGCTTTGCTGACGAAAGCACGCTTGTCTCGTCATTTTATTTGGATTCCGCATATCTTCACCGGCAGCAGGAGGTTGCATATCTTAATGAGGATTTGGAGGTGATTTCATTTCGAATTGGGGTGAAAATAACCAGGTTCAATACTACAAAAACCCAGTCATTGGTTTTCTCCAGGAAAATAAATGTCTCCAAACCGGATAGTATAATATCAGGACACACAATTCCGCTTTTTGCTTCGATAAGTTTGTTGGGGGTTGAAATAGATACCAATATATCTTGACACAATCATGTCGCTGGAATTGCAACTTTTGATGCTTCATGAAGCTCAGATCAGACCTTCTGTTCTCATATATGGAGCCCCCCCCTCCTAAACATACCCTGAAGCTGCTGGATTTTATTCAGAAAAGATCCATTCGCCTAATTGAAGACAAAACCTTGATAATCTGGAACATCGAAGAAAAGTTGGAGATCTGTCTTTATTCTATAGATACTTTCACGGAAAAAGTTCAAGTGATTTGGCACATTTGGTTTTACCAAGAGCGGTAAAACCACGAAATGTGCTGCTCATCGTTTTGAGGTTCAACTCGTACTCCACTGTTCAAGAACTCTTCCATTAGGAGAACTGCGCTTATGTGGAATAAACTTCCTGAGCACGTTTTTCCAAATCGATTCAATGTCCAGCGATTCAAATCCACAGGCACATGCACTGCTCTCAGAACGCCTTAAGAATTTTCCCGTAGTGCTTAAAAAAGATCGCACACAACACTGTTAGAAATATTTTTGTTTCTTGGGATACTACACGCCATACAATGTTTCGACATTACCCAAATCACCATGAATCACACTTTTTTGAAAAATCTGTGTTTGAACTCAAATTGAAAGGAATATATTTTTGGAAGATGTCATATTTTGGGAAAGGTTTTGGCTTTATATTACTCCATCTATAAAAAAAATATGAGAATATTTCAAAGAAAGAAAAAAAGAAAATAATTCCAAAATAAACTTTTCAGGAAGAAGTGTAGATCATACAAGGAAATGTTGAATTATACACTTTTTTCATTGCATATAGGTTGATACCCCAAACTTTGAATGACCAATAGAAAAGGATGAATTTCTGAAAATCTTTCGAATTGTATTCACATTGAAATGAAACTTGCCCAAAGAACTAATTGAAAAAGTAGGTAAACAATTTTTCTACGGAACCTCATCAATGGAAATTTTCATACAGAACTCGCTAGGACACAAAACGCAAAAAGTTTTATCGTGAAATGTGAAAATGTTTGATCATTACCGTTTGATTTTGATGGGACTTGGACCGCGATGAGGTTGTCAATGAGGGTAGTGGTAGTATAGTTCTTTTTATCTTTATCTGCTTTGAATGGATTATTCAATTTCTTATATCTCGGATAGAAGCCGAATTCTTGTCTATTGCATGTCCACTGTGTAGCTTCTGAAAATGGTTCCACTTCCTCTTCCATGACTTCAGAAAATGCAGGATATGGTGGAGGTTTCTTGTCACAACTTACAGGAGTATATGGTTTCTCGCATGTCTTCACAGATTTTTCACTGACGCATGGTAGTTTCGAATTCAGTTCGCAAGTTTCACCAATTTTATGGCAAACCGATTTTTTCTTTACTGTATCTTTACTTTTCTTTGGCAACGGAACTTTTCGGTTGGTTGACTTGTTCCGAACCATTCCCAAAGCTTGTGCATCAGTACTCAAGTTTCTTACGTTCGGCAAAGATAACGTACTTTGGTTATCATTTTGGCTTGGAGCTGCATTCATGACTTTCTTCACGTCTAGGTTTCTTCCCTGTTCTGCATTGCATATACTTTTGTTGTATTTTTCCTGCTCTGAACTGATGAGTTTTTTCAATAAAAATACCGTTGGTGTTGACTCCAGCAAAGGATTTTTGCTAACATGATTTTTTGGACTTTCATATATTATTTCTGGCTGTTTCTTTATCACCCAGCCATTTTTCTCTTTCCAAACATCGGACACTCTATTGAACTCCTCAAAATCCACACCAAGATTGTTTTTTTCATATTGTGGCTCTTTCGACAACATGGAATGACTTTCTGTTTGCTCTCTATTTTGCCTAATTTTTTTCATTTCATCAAACAATTCAACTCTGGAATCTGTATTGAATTTCCTTTCTGCATTAACACTAACACCTCTTTTTTTCTTGGTCTTGTCGCCACTTTTGCATTTAGGCTTTTCTGGGGTCCAATACTCCCAGCATCCCATGTCAGCCCTTGGAATGTCTATACACGGGTCGACTGTGACGCACTCTTCCGGTTCTTCTTCGCATTTCAATCTCTTCAGTGGACCAACATCAACCATTGGTCTATCAATACACGGGCAGTCACCAGCTCTAAGAATGGGAAGGGGTTTCTTTTTGTCTTTCATTTGATCATCAGCACGTGGGCAGTCTACTTCGCAAGTACACGGTTTTGGACATACTTTCGGAGGTTCTGGTACTTTAAGATTCAATCTTTTGAGAACAGGAGCTTCTTTCATCGGTGGTTCCTCAATACAAGGACAAACTTTTGCTTCTAATTTGGGCAATTCCTTCAGTTTCTCACAATAATCATCATCCGCTCTGATGCATGGCTCCGGTGGTGGGCATTTTCTTCTAGGCTTACACTTCTCTTCTGGTACACACACTTTTTGAAGCCTTTTCAAAGGCACATCAATCAACGGTGCCGATTCTACACACGGACATTCACCAGCGATTAACTGAGGCAATTTTTTTATTTTTTGTGGCACCGTGTCATCGGCTCGTGGTGAACAAGAATATTCGGGTTCACAAGGACGGATTTTAGGTTCGTCTTCGAAAACCATCTCTAATCTTTTCATTTTTGGAACTTTATCGGGAATGAAGGGTTCTCTGCAAACACAATCTGAGGGTTTCAAAACGGGTAAGGTTTTCTCTTCTATTTTCAAACAGTCATCTGCCCTGATACAAGGTTCCAGTTTGACACACTCCTCCTTCGGGTAGCACTTTTCTTCAGGAATGCAAACTTTTTGAAGTCTTTTCAAAGGAACGTCAATCATTTGAGGTGATTCAATACAGGCACAATCGCCTGGTATATACAGGGGAAGTTTCTTAGATTTCTCAATGATATTATCATCGGCTCTGGGTGGACATGGGCAAATAGGCTCACAAGGACATATTCTTGGTGGATCTTTGAACTTAAATTTGAGCCTACGAATTTTTGGATTTTTATCTGGTATTGGTTGTTCTATACAGGGACATGGACTAACTTTCAATTTGGGTAACGTCTTTTCGCACACCTCCAAGCTATCATCAGCCCTAATGCACGGTTCTGGCTTGGGACATTCAACAATAGGGTTACACTTTTCTTCCGGAATGCAAACTTTTTGTAATCTTTTCAGAGGTACATCGACCATTGGTGGAGGTTCTACACAAACACACTCGCCAGCTTTCAAGGGTAACAATTTCTTTGGTTTCTCCACTAAGCTATCATCAGCTCTTGAAGGACAAGGGCAAGTCTCACATGGACACTCTCTAGGAGGATCTTGAAATTTCATCTGTAATCTTTTCAATCTAGGATTTATATCCGGCACATCTGGTTCTATACACGGACAAGGTGACGGGGCAATTTTTGGTAAACGCTTGGGTTCAATTTTGAGACAATCGTCTGCTCTCACACAAGGTTCTTCTTTTGGACAAGGTTTGGGTTTGGGAGTACAAGGTGAGGGTTTGAGCCTAATTTTAGATGGAAGAAAACATTTGTCAGGTGGTTTTTCTTTCTCGCAACTCTCGGGTTCCAGGGGTCGCGATTTTCTTGAGTATTTCTTCGATTGAATATTATATTTCTCCTGAGGAGTTAATTTGACTGGCTTCATTTTGGAAACTGCTGCTCCCGGATATTTAGTTGAATTCAAGGTCACTAGTGGCTCTGTACTCAAGGTTCTTTTTTGTGAAACAGCGGGAGTTTTCTGTAAGAAACTGGGTCGTCTTACGAAGTTATCGTCAGTTTGTTTACCGATCTGTTGTAATTTTTCTGTACTGGAAGTGAGTCTATCTATGTATATTGGATCTGATGCACTTTCTATTATGTTAGGCTGAGTTGTACTTTTGACTGATTTTATATCATTTTCGTTAACACTAGACTTCAATCTGTCAGCATACGAAGGCCAAGGTGTCTCCAAAGGCTTCTTGATGACTGAAACTGATTTTTCATCAGGTTCACTTGCATGTGATTGGGTAGAATCATTTTCTGTCCATGGTAACTTGAATGGCTCTTTTGGGTTCATCTCAGAATCATTCTTGAACGGAAAGTCCAATTTATTGAGTTCTCTACTTTTAATGTTAGTCAAATCTCCTTCAGATTGCTTTTGTTCTATATTTCCGATATTTGGCGTATAAAATCTTGGCGGTCTGATAACATCATATTTTGATACAGATATGGGTGGTAAACTCTTAATCATCTCGACATGATCTTCAAGTCTGAAAAGGGCGGCCTTGCTACTGGTAGAATATTCTCTATGTTGAATGTCTTCAGATCTCTTGTGTTTTTTATCGGCACTGACTTGTTCCGGTTCTTCATAACCTGGAGGAAAACGAAAGAACGTAGACGATTTACTTTTCATGAGTGTGGGATTATGATCATTCTCTGTTGAACCGAAGGGTTTCAGATTATTGGGCTGTAAATGTTCTACAGGATTAGGCCTTCTTTCCTGCTTTTCCATCAATTCAAAAACATTGAATGTCAATTCGCTCTGACTGCGGCGAGGCTTGGCAGCTTCTAATTCGTATTGCTCAGATACCTCGTAAGTATCAAAAAATTTCTCATCTATTTCATTTTCACTCAAAAGAAATTCCTTAGAATGATTCATCGGTTTTTGGGTTCTTCCTTTGGGCTTTTCACTTTCTACTTGACCCGTCTGTTTTGTAGAGGGTTTTCTCATCTTCTGAGACAACTCTCTTCTATGTATTACTTGTTCACCTAGAATTGGAAAATAGAGAAATTATATTCTGTTCAATAGGTTATTCGAAAATGCAGAAATGATAGATTTCTGCTGGTAATCATTTTATGGCATGTCAGAAGCTCTCAACGTTATCATAAGGTCATATGTCTTAGAAATTCAATATTTCATCATTACCTTTTTCTGATAATATTATTTATAGTGATCGATATTCGACGGCTGGGAGAGTAGTGTTAATGTTTTTTATGGAGGGGGCACCACTTGATTCTGATTTTACTAAAATCAAGAAATAAAAATATGCCTGAGTTACAAATTTATATAATCGACTAGGATCTCAAAAATATGATCGCTAGAAAGTATTTATAGATTTTTTTATGAAAATTATATAATCCGGTAACATAACGCGACGCCGCTGCAGCTGCAGAAGGATCTTCCAAGAAAGGTTTGAATTCATATGACTTCAATCATGCAAACGATTTCATCTCGAAATATCGATCGTCACAAGTGCATTGCATAAGGCAATTCGTAGAAAAAATTGGAAATTTGAAAGTTTGGGGTTGTGATAGCAGTTCGAATAATTAGTATGCTTTTACTGAGTTTACTGACAAATATTTAAAAGCGTTCTAGAAACATCAGGAAGCTTTCCAAGGGTGTCTTGGAACTTTCCAAAATCGACTCGAAAACGTTAAAAAGCATTTACGAAACATCAAAATACGTATATAAAACATCGAAGCATATGGAAAGTTTCAAATCGTTCTGAAAAACATTTAATCCAGTCATTTGAGCTTAAATTAGGTAAGAATCTCGGAATTCAAGATACCCAGCTGTAAGTTTGTAAATACTTGTATATTGACACCCTAAAAGTTGTCTCGAAACCTACATATGGTAGGGTGTAAACAACTATTAAATTTCAAGGTCAAAGGTCACAAAAATCGGTTTTTTGCGCTTTTTTTGGAAATATCTCATTATACCATATGTAGGTTTTGAGACAACTTTTAGGGTGTCAATATACAAGTATTTACAGACTTACAGCTGGGTATCTCGAATTCCGAGGTGAACTTACTATAATGACTGGAATAATTTTAGAAACGTCTAAAAGCGTTCAAAATATGTCGAAGAGCGTCTTGGAATTCGAAAAGTGAATGGAAAACGCCAAAAAGAGTATGGGAATAATTGAAAGCGAATGGAAAACGTCAAAATAATTTTAGAAGCCTCTAGAAGTGATCTGTGGAAAGTTGCAATCCGTTCAGTAACTGTCCCAAAAGGGTTGAGGAAATGTCAAGCTCTATAGAACATTTTCAAAGGAATATTCTATCCGTTTGGAAATATTCTTATAGGGCGAAACTACCGTAACGTTAGTAACAAATAAATGTGATCTCCTACCACGCAGTAACGGCTACATACACAAATTTATTCAATCATTACCTTATTTGAATAAAATACCACAACTTAGATATATCTCTAGTTTCCTTCATTTATAATTCTAAGATCAAGAAGTTCCTTTGTGTGGGTACTTGAAAATTACGATATTTTTGGAAAAGTCTGTCAGCCGAAATATAGATCTATACGGAGGTATAAAAAGTACTGATTGAATGTTCACAAAGTTTGATATTGAAACTAGTGACAAAGGGATCATAACCAATATCAACTTTTCTTAGTCTTTTTTTTCTGTGTCGAAACAAATTGCCTCCGAAACATTTTACTTCGTTTATTCAATGAATTTTGTCGTAGCTATAGAGTAATACTGGAAGTCGATAAAGGTACACAGCCTATTTGAATTTGATTTATATGACATTCTCACTCATCCAAAGTCACTGTTTCATGATCAATTTTGTGAGTTAGGTATCTAAAATTAACTACTGATTGGTTTAAATCACGTGGCGTTCTTTTTTCTCACACTCACCCCCACTCTCTGATCGATGCTTGAAAATAGGTAGTTAAAGCCACGTTGGTAACACAGTTCAAATGTAGATTGCATCAGTCGCGTCAATCATATTGGAAACATACATCACTAGTTGTTGCCCACAGCTACATCCGCGTAGAATTTGGTTTGTCGCATTAATTTAAGTGACATACCATTTAAATAAATATTAACAATATTTTCATCTACCCAAAACTTCAGGTTTCCAACTTCAAAACTGACAAAATTCAATACAATCTTTGAATCCCTATTTTTCCCCCTTTGGGGGTTTCCTCTCTTTATGCTTATTTACGCTATACAAATGATCTACCTGCATATTTCTAGATTCTAGGTTATGTAGCTTCGGCTGTACGTTGATATAAGGGTGTCGGTCAACCGATAGGTACCCATTCATACAATATTGAGAAGCATCAGTAGAAAAAACAGAAAGGATTAGAATGACATACATTGGTTATCCTACTAATCCTACTCCTACTAATATTATAAATGCGTAAAGTTTGTAAGAATGGATGAATGTAATATATTACTTTATCACGCCTGAACAGCTCAACGGATTCAAGAGTAAGTTGGTCTATAGATAGATAACTAGGAATAACACAAAGGGAAAGTTCTCACGGTAACGTGGGTTGAACAGCTATCAAATATTGTATAAGTGGGTACTGAGACTCTTATATCGACGTACATGCATAATGCCTTTTAATTCATAACATAATGTCCAACCAAACTGAAACAACAATTCTCTCTTCTACCCGTAGTAGAAGTAGAAAAAATTATTGAATCAACATAATAGCCTCTTCCCCTACATCCAATGGGCCCAACACATGTACCCCAATAAACAGAACATGAACATTTCTTCGGAGCTCTTCACAATTCAACAGATTGATGTCCGCTCTGACTGGAAAGACCACGTGACCCCCCTCAGAAACGACATTTCCTTTCTGTCTCTGTGAGCTGGCAGCTTACCATCCATCCTTCTCATCCCTCACCACACTGTCCGCCTATTCATTCGCGAATCGTATCCATTCATTCTTTTTTCCATTTATGTCCCTCAGCATCATTTCACCATCCGTCCTGTCCTTTCCACCCTTTCCTTCCACTCTCGCCGTCCAATCCTATCTCGGTGCAAGCATCTATCAATCACGTGCTCTGCCGTTTCAGGCTACCCATAGTCACAAAGGCAGGGAACCTCCGGACCCAGATTGAATCGTGCCAGGTATCCCGGAAAGCTCCCATGCCCCGTGAACAGATGAACAGCCTTTCGCGACAGATCCAATGATTCATATCCGACAGTTTCACAAAATCTGTAGAACAGTCGCCTAGTCGTGCCCCTCTCCCATTCCCTTTGCCATTCTCTCCTGATACTCTCTTTTATCAGTTTCTTCTCCTCCATTTTGTTGTGTAGCTTCCTCACATTCCATGTGACCTTCCCGTTATTCCTACCCTTAGTGGCCTCTTCATGTGCCTTCATGTTTTCTGTGTTACTCCCATGTAATCTGGGTAAGTACTTCCCTCATGCTCCACTCGTCAATCATCCGCTGAATCATTGTTACAGCTACAGCAGAGTCACTGACTACTTTCAGGCTCTCATCCATACTCCACATGCTCATCATTCGGTCTATCACAATCAGATCTGCTTCGTTCACGCTGCTTTGACCGGTGATGCTTTCATTCCCTGTTGTTGATTTATACTCTCACCTTTTATACGCCCAGCCTATTCCCATTCTTTCATCCTCCAACCCCGCTTCGGCATTCCCGTACACTCCAATCATTCTTCCGTCCTCTAAATCCTCCAGCAACTTTCCTTACAGCCGTACAGACGAAGCTACCTACCCTAGAATCTTGAAACTACACTAACTAACACAACCGTCACCGACGTCTGCCCTCAAGCGTCTGCCTGCTTTCGGTTCGCCTTCTTGGCGATGGTGCTTTATTGCTTAGACAGCCCCTCCATAACCCGTCGTCGTCGTCTTACAGTAGGCGCGACTCGCAATGGCTTACTGCGTTGCGTCAAGTTAACCTTATCGTGATAACTTTTGAACGATTAGTCCAAATTATTTAGAGTGAAAGATAAAGGTTATCAATATTAAATACATTAAACGACAATTGTATCATTTTTCATAAGAATTTGACAGATATTTCAAAATGTACATTGTAGGAAAAGTATTCAATTCAACTGTATTCATGGGTCAGTATTGTGCATATAGTGGCTACCACATAAGATGTAGATATATGCTATCACGGACTTTTATTTAGAATCATTCAAGATAAGCAATCTTATGATACATTATCTTCATGTAAATTCAACGGTATAGGCAGCGCACGCTGCTGAATTGTAGCCTGATGTATTGAGCTGTATTAATGTAAAGTATCACCTAAATCCGTTAAGTCGTTCATATTATTAGTATAGATCTCATGTTGTATAAGATACCAATAACAGGCTATAATGATGTAGCGTACTCACATTTTGTATCCTGAGGATTAGTTCCACAATAGAGCCCTCGGCGTGAACCTGATGAATTTTCTGTTTTCGGCCGAGCAGAAGGATATGAATAGGATCTCTTGTATAAGTGCTTTGGGAAACAGTTTCTTCCTCTATCTTCTCGATATTCGGGTTTTACTGGAGATAGGGATCTTAACATACGAACATGACATGGTGATGATACAGGAGCGTCCTTAGAAATGAAAATATCGTTATTTCATAGAATTGTGAATGAAAAAATCTGTTAAGTAAAGAAGAAATTGAACACCCTTTCTGTATAATCAATACTTGTACTGATGGAATTCATAATCTCAATTTTGTGATTATTGAAAAATGTGGAACCTAATTTCATGATCGTTTTTTGTTGGACCAATCACAGTTCACCAAATGTAGGACTCATCACTTTCGAGACCAACGACAGATGAACAAATTAATTATTTAACAATTGCGTTGGAATTGGTGTTTTGATAATTTACCTACCGCAAAATTTTTCTTGAACATTATACTCAATCTTTCATCTGAAAGTTCGTTCGAAAAACTACATTTTCTTTAAGAAAAATGGGATTAGAAACATTAACTCAAAAATGAAAACGAGTATACCCCCACCAGAAATTTGTGATGTCGCGAAAGTTATGATATTTTCCAGAAATTCGTGGTTAGAGTAGTTAGAAACTCAAATAAGCCTAACGGTGTTGGATTATAGCCTGCACTGACGCCTGTCGGATATAATCCAACGCCGTTCGCGGTATTAGCCAGTGAAGTAGTTGTTTTCTGATAGGCGTCAGTCCATTCAACCTACTGTGTAGGTATATCCAAGACGGGATTGAATATTTAAATTTGATTTCTTTAGATTTGTTTACTGCCCGTCTTCAAGCATAGACTTATAAGAAAGTTTTTCTTCCTTCTTCAGAGGAATCGGGCAAATTTCGGATATGCAGTTGGTAAGTACCTCGTCCACTAGATTAGATAAAAACAATGTACAGAAGTTACAGAAACTGCAAAATCGAGGTTTGAAAATCATCTTAAAATGTAATAGATACCTACACTTAGATACCTGCACTTAGACTGTATTCCTCGAATATGATATTCATTTATAAAATAACCAGAAATTTATTTCCAAAATATTTTGATTCCTTCATTACGTACAATAATCAAATTCATGACTACAACACAAGAACCACCAATGAATTCCACATTCCCAGGACAAGAACAAAGCAATCTATGAAATCGTTGTTTTTCATAGAATTGAATGATTTCAACCAATTAACATACCACATTGAAGATTCTGTTACTTTATATTCACTCAAGGCTCAGTTGAAAATATATATTACATCACGTACTCTATGAATTTTCTGATTTTTTTTTTTAATTTTTATGTTTCACATCATCGCATTATTTCATTGGTTCGAGCTTTTATGTGTTCTGTATACATTGTGTTACATCATGTTACATTGTGATATGGTAAATATTTCATTACCTACCCACTCGAATAATTTCTTTTATACCCTGGTATAATTGTAATATGGAACTAATTATTCTGAATACTCCTGATTTGTTCTGTGTTATGGGACAATATTCTCAGGAACACATTTCAATTTTAAGGTTTTTAGCTTCTTGTATTTATATATTATTTGAACGTATTTTATTGTTAGAAGAATAGGGCCACACAAAAATATTTTTTTCGATTTGTATAATTCTGACTTTCATCTCAGAATTTTGAGTTGCAAGTCAGAATTCTGACTTGCAAGTCAGAATTCTGAGATGAAAGTCAGAATTATACAAATCGAAAAATATAGTTTTGTGTGGTCCTTCTTGTACAATTCTGACTTTCATCTCAGAATTCTGAGTTGCAAGTCAGAATTCTGACTTGTATCCCAGAATTCTGACTTGCAAGTTAGAATTCTGACTTGTATCTCAGAATTATGACTGGTTTCTCAGAATTCTGACTTGTATCTCAGAATTCTGACTTGTAAGTCGGAATTCTGACTTGTATCTCAGAATTATACAAATCGAAAAAAATATTTTCGTGTGACCCTTCAACGCTTTCGTAGATTTCCTATTTTCAGATAAATAAATGAAAAAAAAAACTAGATGAAGTGACATTTTTGATGTTCGCTCCAAGTTAAGACGAGGAATGAAATACTCTGAAAGAATTTCGATTTTCAATTATGGAATATCATTGACTGTAGGTCGATGATGGTCACTATCTTGCACTGACGAGTAGCTAAGGAGCCGGAAACCGGTTTGCAAGGGTGGCCGTTCCAAAATTGAGTGTCGACCCTTTCAGTTGTATTGCCAATTGCATATGCAGGACATTTTCTGTGAAGATTCCTGCACTGACGCCTGTCGGATATGATCCAACGCCGTTCGTGGTATTAGCCAATGGAGTAGTTGTTTTCTGTGTAGGTATATCCAAGACGGGCTTAAACATTCAAACTTCATTTCTTTAAATTAGTAATGACTATTTTTATCACTCAAATAATACACTAATACCGCATATGAGAATGCGAAATCGAATGAAAATGATTTTTTAACTACTTTATTTCACTCAAGGCAGTGGTTAGTAAATATTCTGAGAAAACTGTGAAATTCAAGTATATTATGAGGGTGATGGACAAATTAATTTTTTGCGTTACTGATGATTTCATCTCCCTCGCCTCCTGAAATGTCAAAAGAAATGGTAATATATTCTGGATATGTAGAAAATTGGAAACATATGTGAGACTGGACACAACGAAGTTACTCCCAGACCATACAGAAGCTCCTCACAAATTGAAAATGAATTAGTTACCCATCGAAACAAATTGCTACGAAAATGATGTCTGTGAAATACCAGAAGTATATTCAGTAAAAAGGATGATATGCAATGGTATCCATTCAGGAAAAATCGTGTTTCATAACGAATTCCCTCACTTTTAAAATAAAGCCTTCAAAGAGCAACACTTGGAGCCGAAAAAATTTAATGGTAGTATGGCTTTCATTTCTGATGAAAGTTGATATTTGGACAGGAAGTTTGGTAATAAAGCGTATCAGCGGAGGAAAAACTGCGAATATTCTTGGATTTTTACAATTCCAAAGACGGAGGCAGATTATAGCCACCAAAACGTTGAGATGAATGTCTGTGTGTAACTTTCAAGCTTGTTTTGTTGATAAAAATTTTTTTAGATCTTTTTGACACCACTATAAATGCGGAACTCTCATTTCCCACAAAAAATACTTTCAGACGGAAGCCATTTTAATTAAATTGATGAAAATATTTGTAATCAACTGAATGGAGCTCCAGATTATTTTTATAGGGTTACCTGACATCTCATACATCATATGAAAGTCGAAATATCATCACAGCTCACTTGCAATGTCAGATTCGGCAAATGCCTGCAAAAAACTACTTTCAAGACTAATACCTCTGTTTGAGGTCTTAACGAAATGAGCGGATTAATATTTTCTGTAAGGCTGCACTTGGGACAATGATGAATCCAAAACTGGCATCGATACTTATCTGGAAATGCCGTGAAGAACTGAGGAAACTGACAAGAATAGACTGACTATATAGGGCGTTCCAACGAAAATTTGACCCCCCGTGTAAGTCAGAAACGGACGTGTAATCGAAAATTTCAAAGAACACGTCAATTTTTTTCTAGGGGGACTAATTCTGATATGGAAATCATACCCGAAGCTTCACCTCCCTGCGGTCAGCAATAACCCCCTATTTTTCAAATGATAATATCAATAGCAACACAATCAACGCATAAGATGTTCAAAATGACTTACATCTAATTCCATACAATAATACAGTCTACCTTCGAAAGCGTTCCTTACATTATTGAAGATCCGGAGGTCCGGAGTCGGAAATCGGCATTCCTGAACAATTCTCTGTCGCAGGTCTACTAGATTTGTAGAATTTATTTAATCAGTAGTAAACATATTTTGAAATGGACGACACTGTTAGTTTATTCTGCACTGGTAGTTTTTGTTGAGCCTAGTTTTCATCCTTGTTCACTTTGTTTCAACATGGTTCATTATACTGAAGAAAGAATATAAATTGTTGCAACCTATTATCGAAATAATGAATGTACTAAAGCAGCTCCAAGAATGAATAACACGAATCATCCAGATCACAACGTGAGCCATCAATACGTAAAACAGTTAATGGATAAGTTTCGAACTTCAGGTTCGGTTCAAAACAGAAAACATGAAGTATCCCGTCCTGTCAGAAATGACGGAGTTGAAGTTGCAGTTTTAGGACATGTACAAATAGATATAATCGACAATCTTTTCAACAAGTAGCTAGAGCGTCTGGTGTATCAGCTACTAGTGTTTTTCCGATTTTGAAAGCCTACAAATTTCATTCTTCCAAAATAAGGCTAGTTCAGGAACTAAACGAAGATGATCCTGATCGCCGACTTTTTTTGAGGTGTTAAGCGAGAAATTGACCAACAACCCAAACCTATTATAAAATACATGATTTTCAGACGAAATTTCTTTCATGTTGAATGGTGAAGTGAATAGACATACTGTTACTGAAATGATGTGAATCCTAATTTGGTGATGGAAACACATTCACAAACTCCACAAAAATTTAATGTCTGGGCCGGCTTCTTGATAATCATATTGTTGGACCATTCTTCATTGAAGGTAAATTCAATGAAAACACATACTTAAATCTATTACAAGACTGTGTAGATCCTATGATCACACAAATTTAAGAAAATGATGACAATTCAGACAAGTTGTCCATAAAAACTTAAATAATATTTCAGCAGGTTGGTGCAACCCCAGATTTTCATATTCGGGTGTGACAGTTTTTGGACGAACATTTTCCAATGCGTTGAATCGGCAGATGGGGTCCAGAGGAGTGGCCAGCTACATCACCTGATCCCACACTGATGGATTTCTTCATGTGGGGACACCTGGAGTCGAGAGTGTACTTCACTGAGCCTACAAATCTTGAAGACCTGCGACAAAGAATTGTTCGGAATGCCGATTGCTGACTCCGGACATCTTGAATAATGTACGGAACGCTTTCGAGAGAGTATGGAGCTAGGTGGAGGTCAGTTCGAACAATTTATCCGTTGATTTTGTTTCCAGTGATATTATTTGTTGTTGATTTCCTCATTAAAATGAACGATAGCGAATTTTCTGTTTTTTCTTAAAAAGTTCAATTTAATTTCTCAATAAGGAATGGACCAATTCGAAAAAAAGTACAGAGGCAATAGAGGGACAGGAGACATTTCAAATGATGTATCATTCGACCTAAAATGCTTTTGAAAAGAATAGGGGGGGTAGTTGCTGACCGCAGGGGGGTGAAGTTTCGGGTGTGATTTTCATATCAGAATTAGTGCTCTTAGAAATAAAAATTGACGTGTTCTTTGAAAATTTCAAATATACGTTCATTTCTGACTTACAGGGAAGGCCCTGTAGAGAAGTTGAAATTTTTTTTAAAAAATGAAGAGAAACGTTGAATACACCATTAGAAAATCTCAAACATAGATCATGCGTAGACGTTTCTTTCAGATAAGAACTGGAGGAAATCACTTTTCTCATTTAGATTGAGCTCAAAACATTCGTAATGGAATTGAAATAGATATCATACACAGGAACGTTACACAACTCAAAATATGCTATTTAATATAATTATTATCAATGCAACAATTTTAGGGAGTTAGCCTGTGTCACGTAACGAAAGTACAGCCAATTGTAAAAAAAATTACTCACAATTTGTTACATTTTCAGTAAATGAATTGTTCTACACGAGATAACACAAATTTTGATTATCTACCTACGACGGTAGTTTTTTCATATTTTTGGGGGTCGTCTGATTTGTCCATTCCTTCCAAGTTCCAAGATTGCAGCACCAACGATTTATTTCCCCTATCTACTTCAAATATTTCATTCATACATTCTGGTTTCCGGTAATAATTTGTACAGGTCTCTTGTTGGATGTTTTCGTTTTTCTTCTGGACATGCTACAAGTTGTCCATAATATGTTTTCCTCCTGAGATCCAGTGCCTCACATTCTCAAAAAATATCACGTTCAATTTTTCGCCCATATTTTATTGTTAGCAGTTATTGTCTTCGTTATGCAGCCCTATTTTGATCAGGTGCCCTTTCAATCGACAGAGTCCTGTAATTGAGATTATTGGATCCCTGCTTTGTTGAAACAGTTCTTCCCAGTTCGTTGAGGTCTCAAACTGATGTTCCATTGCAAAATTTCATACACTTCAGCCCGAAAGACTGATGTGTAACGACCAAGCGGGTCTAAAATGTAAATTTCTTCCAGCACAGTAAATTTCAGCTCTTGTCTCATGTTCGATTTTCGAACCGTCTGTGAACCCAGTGTTTCTGTCAAGCATGTTCTTGGGAAACTATTGATTCCTCACTCTTCGCAGACGTGAAGATTCAAGAGCATCTCCAATGCAGCTGTTGGTATGATTATCATTGCCCCTCCCCCCCGCTTGGTTTGTTAATAGTGATCGTTTTTTTTCTTTTTGGTCACCAACGTTAAATAACCATTGTGTAGAGTCAGCGTCCAGCCAGTATATCTCAGCCTTCGAAGTTTTAGTCCTAAGCCCTCTGTCATGTCCTTCTTGGGTATTTTCGTTGGGCCTATGTTCAGCCCTTCTTTTTTTATCTATCCTGTTATAATAACTAATTATAATATAATGAGAGTGGGGACAAAACTCCCCATCGAGAACAACCAAACCCTTGCCACCCGAGTCACTACTGTTTTTCCCATCATGAACGTGAGAACAAATTTTGTTCCAAGCATACCGTCTATCTATCTGGAACTTGAGCCCAAAGTACTTCCTTGTTCTCATAAGCATATTCTCCTGTTTCGGTAACCTGGTATGAAGACGTTTCTAATTTTCTGTTCTTACACTCTCTCATTATTATGATAACTCATCTCTACTATAAGTGGTATTCGACTCCCTCATATGAACAGCTATTTTCGAGATGGAATGAGAACAGTGTATGTAGTAGTTTTTTAAATTATTATTATCAGTTAGCAGAGTAGCAATGTTATTAATGAATCGATCTCGGCATTCTCAGAGTACATATACAGAACAATGATATAAGCGGTATATAACTTCGTCGCTAGTTAGGTGATATTTTGGTTATGATTCTATGATAATGTTAAAATTGACGATTTGTATTTAATGACCTCCGTTATTCTAAATATATTTTAATGCTAAGAGAATGAAAGTTTCATTACTGATTGAAACAATATTGAAGAAAACGAAGGAATCGATATCAAAAGGTATTCGCTTGTAATATGTCAGATTGACATTTCCTGTATTCCAAATAACGTTCGAAAAAATTTAAAGAAAAATCGGTAATAGCAATACTAACGTAAAGTCAAATTGTACTCACCGATATGCAGGTTAAACCAGGTAATTTTATAAGGATGTAACGTAACATAATACAAAAATTTTGTACAAGTTTACACTGCTGAACAAGTGATTCTACATAGTTGTCAGTGTTGTCAGAATTAATTATCAAGGAACGGCAGATGAATGTATTGAGTTTTGCCATTCATTCCAATGAAACATTATTCGTATGAATAATCTCAATAGAAACATAAAGTTTACACAAGAGAAAAAAATTATTTTCGTAGACTTGATCATCACACGACATAATAAATTTGAGTTCAATGTATTCATAAAATTGAGTTATACAGACAGACATTACAATTCCAAGTGATTCTGTGTACTCTCCATCCCAACAGTCATAAATCAGCAGCCTACAATTTAATGTCACACAGAGCACTCTCGTTAGCTTTGTCTGTTAACAACCTAAATACTCCCGGGATTGAGTGCTCTGAGATAGAATCTTTCCCACAGGGGTTCTGTGTGCAGAAGCTAGAATCTCGTCCATCCACCCCCATTCATCCCTGAGTGGACCTCAACCTGCTGATGGGCACCTCTTGCTGTTGAAAGTCAGCCTTTAGGTGCTAATAATTTCGTGATCTATTGATATTGTTTGTCCTGACTTAACTGTGTAATGATTGAATGGGGTTTCCCATAACATTACCGGAGATAAGTGTCTTTCGTTTGCGAACTAAGTTTGTGTGTGTCCACCTGGAATCACACGTTGAAACGTGAGACCTCGTTAGTCTTTAGCTCGCATAAGTTTCTCAACTTCTGAGGGTTGTCGTTCGTATGGTGACGACAGATGATTAACGGAAAAACAGATTTTAAACAGATTTTTTTTGTAATCTGTATATAAAGGTCCCCAATTGAGTTTAACAAAGTCCTGAGAAAATTCAAGAGAGATACGTGGAGAGGGCGATGTGAGGAGGTCGAACAGACCCAAGCATGTGCCAGGCTCTACAAAATACTCTCGAAGGAACCTCAGGTCCCAATAAATAATCTGAAAACAAATACGGGGGAGTAAACAAAAACCGGAGAAGAGACTATCAGAGAGCTTTTCCGGGTACACTTTCCCGGGTCAGAAATTACAAACCGGAGTCCTGGGCGAATTCAGAACTGGAGACCCCGAAAAGGGCATCCAGGGAGGAGTGGCAAATGGCAAAGAAGGTGATAGATATGGAGAAATTTGAATGGGCTGCACACTCATTTCAACCCTATAAGTCGCCGGGATCTGATGGCTTGTACCCAGTAATGCTTCAAAAGGGACCGGAAGTACAATTCTCAGAGCAAGCTTAGCACTGGGATACATACCAAAAACTTGGAGACTGATCAGGGCCACTTTCATTCCAAAACCTGGGAAAATCGGACAGGACTCGGCGAAGGCTTTGAGACCAATTAGTCTTATGTCATTTGCGTTGAAAACGCTAGAAAAACTATTTGGCAGGTATATCAGGGACCTATCACCGGCTATCAGATCATTACATCGAGACCAATATGCATACAGATCAGGTATGTCAACAGAAACGGCTCTATGACGGGTTACAGAAAAAGTAGAATATACTTACAAAAACAAGGAAGTACTTTCAGCTGATGTTTTGGACATTGAGGGCGCATTTGATAATACGTCGTTAGAATCAATCATCCAGGCGTCGAGAAGAAGAGGGTTCGACAAGACAAGCTGTAGGTGGATAGACTGCATGCTTAGGGGAAAATTGGTATACACAACCATTATAGGGGAAACAGTCGTGGCACGGGTAGCAAGAGGCTGTCCTCAGGGGGGGGGGTTCTATCTCCTCTGTTATGGAATCTTGTAATGGACGAGCTACTATGTCTCTTGGACCATAATGGGTATGAAGCACTGGGCTATGCAGACGACTTAGTCATCCTAGTCCAGGGTAAATCCAATGTAGTGAAGGGATGCATGCAGCAGGCCCTGGAAATCATAACAAGATGGATCGAAGAAGAAGGGCTTAACATAAGCCCATCCAAATCGACCATAGTAGCATTCACCAAGAGGACTGAAACGGAGGGTCTCTAACCTCTGAAACTTCGAGGTGAAGAAATACAAGTGTCGGGGGAGGTGAAATATCTGGGAGTAATTCTAGATTCCAAACTGATGTGGAACCAACACTTGGACAGGATAAAGAGGAAAGCAGAGGTAGCACTGATGCTCGCTAGACGCACCTATGAATAAACATGGTGGATGAAACCAGACATGGTATATTAGCTATACACGATGGTGGTTAAACCCATGATAACATACGCATCTCTGGTCTGGTAGCCAAAGATGAAGCAGGCGACCGCCATCAACAAACTAGGCAAGTTGCAAAGACTTGCATGTTTGGAAATGACGGGAGCAATGAGAACTACCCCAACAGCTGCATTGGAGACACTCCTGAATCTACCTCCTTTACACTTTGTGATAATGGGCCAGGTAAAGGCCAGGATGAGCCAATTCAGACTGGAAAACTCACCTAACTACAAAAGATCGGACCGAACAGAAATTTCGGAACAAGTGGAGGAGCACAATTGAATATGTGCACGGACCACATGACACTGAAGTACACCTCCAAGACAAACTTCACCGCCAAAATCATAAGCTGTGAAGAGTGGAAGACCATTAGTCATCCCGAAAACATGTTTGGAAAAAACACCTGGTATACAGATGGATCGAAGACCAAACATGAAACGGGAGCTGGAATATACCGAGCAGATAGAAATCTAAACTACAGCTATCCGCTAGGACTATACACAGGCGTACAGGCGGAAGTGTATGCTATCTTGCAGTGTGCAAGGCTTATTAAATTGAGACCTCAAAGAAATGAGCGGATCAATACATTCACAGGCAGCAAGAGCGCACTAGGGGCTCTGACAAAACCTGGTCTGGGAATGCCATGAAGAACTGAATGAATTTGCAAACAGGAACAAATTACCTTTGTACTGGGTGCCAGGACATTCAGGGATCACTGGTAATGATAAAGCTGATGAATGCGTTAGACGCGGATCATCAACTTCATATATTCATGTCCTGAACCAGCTCTTGAGGTCCAAGTCCCGGTAGATGAATCTGTTAGGCATGTATCTTGGGAATACTTTTCCATAACCGACAAAAACATTTGAAATTCGCGCCGGCGGTAGTTCCTCCTACTATCGAATGTTTCCACCAATAAAATTCGTGTCTGTCATGATAACTATACATTGTCAACATAGGCAAATAAATGTCGGCTAACATCCGATACTATTAGGTTGTTTCAAAAGCTTTGTCCATTTTGATATTTTGTGTTTCCGTTAGGAATCATACGTTAAAAGGTAAGACCTCGTTAGTCCTTAGCTCGCAAAAGTTTCAACTTCTGAGGGTTGTCCTTCTTAGGGATGCGATAGCTGGTTATACATTTTTTTTCAACTCCATATCTCAATCAATAAGTATTCTGCTGTGTCGTTGTATATACTGATCGATAGAGAATTTGGTACTTTATACATTGATGCTGTTAATTTTTTTCCAAACTTTGATTTTGTGACTCTTCTAACCTTACATCTACATGATGTCGTTAAGCGATTTTCTCTGCCGAAACAGCCAAAAAAATCAACCAGGCTTTTGGCAATGATAGTGTTATTGATCGCATTGTTGGTTTACGAAATTTCGTTCACGAGATTTCAGCTTCGAAGATAAGCCTCTAAGTGGTCAACCTACAGTAATCCAGGACGATGATTTGAAGACGGCTGGAGAACGACCCATCCCAACAGTCCGTGGCATGGCGGAAAAAGTGGGCGTCAGCTCTCATGTGGTTTTTGATGATTTAGATCGTATTGGAAAGGTCAAAAACCTCGAAAAGTGGCTGCCCCACGATTTGAACAATCGACAGGAATCATTGGTTTTTACTCAGTTTGGGACAGATATACATCTGCTTTTAATTTGTTTCTTTCATTTTTGATATTTAATAAGAGCATAAAAATAGTTCTTCGAATGGAAAGATCAATTCCAAGTTTCCAAACCATTCTTTAGAAGAAAGACGCGAGTTCAATAACGACCATGAATATGAAATCGCTTACAGAAACTTTATGGACTGGAAAATGAAAGCCAAGGTGAATTCTTGTTCCGCAAATACCATGTTAGTTTATTTTGAAGAGTTGTCAAGAAGATTGAAATCATCGACATTATGATCTCAGTACTCGATGCTGAGGAGTACCATAATTATTAAAAACTGTGTTGATATGTCAAGAACAAACTACGTGCATTTTTAAAACGCAATTCTGAAAAATATGCTCTTAAACAGTCAAAAACACAAATTCAACAATTTTAAAAGATGCACCTGATGAAAAGTATTTGTTGATAAAAGTATCAATTGAATTTTTTTAAATTTTTATCGAAAAATGAATGTTCGGTTTTGATTTCAGGGTGCTATTAGCTATTGGCCTTACAGAGGCATGCCGTTGTGATGAACTTCGAAAATTGATGACATAGAAGATATTAATTCAGCCCTTTTAATAAAATTACCCGATACTAAAACCAAGGTTTCTATAAATTTCACAGTCACAGGAGAATTTGGGTAAATTTTATTTTACGGGATACTCACGGATTTTTGCTATTTTTTCTGTGATGATACTACGTAACGGTAGGAATTCATAAAACTTTTTATTTTTTGTCGGAGTCGATTAGTTTTCGAGATATAGCCTGTCAAAGTTTGTATGATGTCATATATTACCTTTTTTTTAAGCAATAAACGATTGTAATTCACATATTTTTATTCAACACATCTTTTTCCATATCATCGCACTTTTTTCTATTCCTTTTCATTCACTTATTGCTAAGTTTCTTGAAATCAGATTGAAATTCCATAATTTATCACATGCTAACTCAACCTAACCTAACTCAGTCTAACCTTACTTTAGAATTTTAAAAAACTGTGTATCCTCAACATCTAACCTCGCCTTCGGCTCGTGCAAACAAACTTCTGCGCTCATGTCGTTTTTCTCACTTGTTGTACAATATACTATTGATCAAGATCTTTTGAAATAATAATTTCGATTTGTTTACACTATTTATGATGAAGTATGTTCCTCAGTATGGTATTGCTCACTTTCGTTTATACTATTCATTACTATGCATATCATATACGCATTATTATTAGGACGTGCCCATTAAAGTGAATAGTAAGAAGTGGAAATAAATAAAAGTATATTTTATTGAAAGCTTTATTTTTAGATACACAGGATAAATATTCAATATTTCACATAGACTCAAAACGAATAAGAAGCTATTCCGTTCTTTTGGTTTTCTTGAAATCTATAGGAAAAACCACTAACCCATAGTATTATTACCCGCTAAAGAAAACCAGAAAAACGATTAATAGTACATTAAATTCAACCATAGAAGCTAGAATAACATTAGATATCTTTATTAAAATGTTTATCCTCCTCATTCGATTTTTACAACTCCGTAACCTTAACTTACAATAAAGCAATATACATATATATAAAAAATAACAGCTATAACAAAAACGAATAATTCAGCATAAATATTCTCGAATACTGTAGTTAGTGGTACTAACATATCTTCCTAAGTACTTTATTCATTATGGTATAAGAAATTCTCCAAAACACTCTGTAGCTGTCAATTTGTAAACATTTAGCAAGCAAAAATAATTCAATTTCATTTTGGTTTTGGGGAATCTCTTGCATTTTTTTATACATATAAGGAATCAAAATACGAAATATACACTGATTTGAAATATCAGATTTTTTTCCAATAATCGCTAAAAGTACTGATTTTTTTCAAAATGGCAAATTTTCGGCAGGAGGTGCTGTTTAAAAATGGACCGATGTAATCTCATTGAAAGTAATACTATATTTTTTAGTCACTGAATTGAGTAAAAAAAAATCATTGAGTAACAAGCTTGAAGCGAAGTCATAATTTCAGATATATTACAATAAAATGATGTCATAGTCATATTTGGATTATACACTTAGTCACATTGAGATAACTTATTTTAATTATTTGTGTATCTCCTTATTGCTTACTTTCTTTCTCGAGTTCTTTGAGTAATGCTTTCATTTCTTCAGAGAGTTGATGTTGATCAGCTACTTTACTGAAATTAAAAAGGTTGCAAATTAATTCAAAATCGTTTTTCTCAATATTGAAACCAAGTCATTTTGTGAAAAAATCAAAGTGAATCATAACATATGAGCAGTGGAATAAATACTGCTGGAGTTTTTTCCCAACACCAAACCGTTATTTTAACACCTCGATACGTGTTTCGATCACCAAGTCATCATTTTCAAGAAGAAGATTGAAAAATTTATTTTTCCAAACCTTTATTTTAACAAGTTGACACGTGTTTTGATCACCAAGTGATCATTTTCAAGAGGAAGATCGAAAAGTTTATTCTTCCAAACCGTAATTTTAACACCTCGACACGTGTTTCAATCACAAAGTGATAATTTTCAAGAGAAAAATTAAACAGTTCAATCTTCCAAACCGTTATTTTGACACCTCGACACGTGTTTCGATCACCACGTGATAATTTTCAAGAAAAAGATTGAACAGTTCAATCTTCAAAACCGTTATCGTAACACCTCGACACGGCTTTTGATCACAAAGTGATCATTTTCAAGAGGAAGATTGAAAAGTTTAATCCTCCAAACCGTAATTTTAACACCTCGACACGTGTTTCGATCACAAAGTCATAATTTTCAAGATGAAATTAAACAGTTTGATCTTCCAAACCGTTATTTTGACACCTCGACACGTGTTTCGATCACCAAGTTATCATTTTCAAGAGGAAGATTGAGAAGTTTATTCTTCCAAACCGTAATTTTAACAACTCGACACGGGTTTCGATTACAAAGTAATAATATTCAAGAGAAAAATTGAACAGTTTAATCTTCTAAACCGTTATTTTGTAGGATCACCAAGGGATCATTTTCAAGAGAAAGATTGAACAGTTCAATCTTACAAACCGTTATCGTAACACCTCGACACGTCTTTTGATCACAAAATGATAATTTTCAAGAGGAAGATTAAACAGTTCAATCTTCCAACCTGTCATTTTAACACCCCGACACGTGTTTCGATCACCAAGTGATCATCTTCAAGAGGAATATTGAACAGTTCAATCTTCCAAACCGTTATTTTAACACTTCGACACGTGTTTCGATTAGCAAGTGATCATTATCAAGAGGAAGATTAAACAGTTCAATCTTCCTCGTGTAGATGATCACTTGGTGATCGAAACACTTGTCGAGGTAGAATATTAAACTGTTTATCCTTCCTCTTGAAGATGATCATTTGGTGATCGAAACACGTGTCGAGGTTTTGAAATGACGGTTTGGTATTGGGAAAAAGCTCCAGTAATATTCATTACTACATCAAAGTTTCCAAACAGTACATCACAAGTGGAATAGATGTTCATATTCCTTCAAACTTGTTGAAAATTGAAATTGGTCGACAACTATTTCATATGAATGGTGACTGTATTGCAAACAAAAATTTATTGAATTTCTCATAATATTGACGAGGCACCTACGGTAAGTATTAACGTTATGTCAGTACTGTAGAAAAAAAATCATGGGACCTTACTCTCTTCTATAAAATATACGAAAGTTGTAAATATTGAAAACCAGTCATATTTCAAAAGTTTTATTAATGTTACGGAAAAGTGTGCAAGAATCCCATATTTTTTGTCGAAATTTCCGGAACGAATTTGATATTCAATTTGTTTCTGGCCTTTGTCTTTCTCCTTTAATAATAGTAATGATAATAATTTATTTCTCATCAATTAGGTACAATACGTACATATAGTAAGGCAATTTAAAACAGAAAGCATACTATAACACTGATAAGAATTATTAGGTATTCCTGTCGACTATAGTAACACTTTTCACTAAGCAAAGTTTTAACACAGTTACAAAATACATTTTCATATTTCGAAGTTTTGATCGACGTTGTCAGTTTACTATACAGGATGATTCCATTATAGAGGGGAGATTTTTAGAATTTAGCTGTCCTGTGGGGTGTATTTTGAATTAATGCCGAGTATAGAAATTGTGAGAGGAACCATTAGTTGAGAGATTTTTTCGGATAAAGACTGCACATTTGAAAATATATAGTACTGGGACAGATAACAATTTCATTCTTATGAATACTGGTTTGAAACTCTCACGATATTTGAAGTAAAAATTAGTCTCATTATAAGCTTCTGTCCTATGAACACCCTGTTGAAATCTAAACCGCACCCCCAAGACATGATAATCAAAGAAATATTTGAGAAAGCCATTACATAATAGATGCTCATCATACTTTTCTGATCTGCAAAGTTTTCATTCGTTTTGTGGCAGAAACAGCTTTACTTAGTTTGAGTTTGTAGACATCCACAATCGTTCCCAAAAATTTCACTACATGTGACATATCTATTTCATCAATAGAGAACACTACATCTTGAGTATTATAAAATTTCATTGTCACTGATTTTGAGGAGTTCAGGACGAGGCGATTGCGTTCACAACAAGAAGAGAATTCATCGATAATGCTACTAGTTTTGACTACCACGTCGTCTATAATGTGTCTAGTGATTATGACAGTGGTGTCATCTGCAAACATCGTTATGTGGCAGTCCCTCACGTATTCATATAAATAATTGATAAAATGAATAATAATGATCCTAAAACTGAGCCCTGAGGAACCCCCAGTTCAACGGTATACTCTTCTGATACGGTACCTCCATATTTGATTGACATACAGCGCTCCTCCATATGGAAACTCAGCCATCTCAATACATTTTTATCCATATAACGTTATTTGTTATTATCGCTTCACTCGTGAAACAGTTAGTGAATGCGGTTTTGAATCTAGCACACTTATATGACACATGAATTTAGATATTGAAATTGTATAGTGATGAAGTGATGAAGGTAATGGGGATTTCCTCAAATAATTGTTTAACTCAGAAACGGACTGTATAAAAGTATTAGTATCTTTTGTTGAGTATAATTGGTGACTGTTAAACAGTATCATGAAAAAACCGTGAAATAATTTTATATTTTTTTGTTTAAAATCGGTATTCTGTTACCCTAACGCTCCTACATATGCTTTTTCAAGAACGCTTGAAGACTGGCAGTAAACAAATCTAAAGAAATGAACTTTAAACGTTCAAGCCAGTCTCTGATATACCTATACAGTAGGTTGAATGGACTGACGCCTATCAGAAAAAAAATACTCCCCTGGCTAATACCACGAAGGGCATTGGATTATATCCGACAGGCGTCAGTGCATTAACCTTCACAGAAAATTTCCTGTATATGCAATTGGCAATACAATTGAAATAGTCGACCTTATACTTTGGAACGAACACACTTGCAGTCCGGGCTCATTAGCCACTCGTCAGTGCAAGATAGTAGCCATCATCGTAGACAATAATAATTGAAAATCGGAATTCTTTCAGATTATTTCATTCATCTTCCTAAGTTGGAGCGAACAACAAAATGTCACTCCATCTAGTGAACGAGGTTACTAACCAACTGCATATCCGAAATATGCCCGATTTCTCTGAATGAGGGAGAAGCACTTCTTTATTAGTCAGTGGGTTATGCTTGAAGACTGGCACTAGGCGACTATCTCGCACTGACGAGTGGCTAATGAACCCGAAACCGGTCTGCAAGTGTGCCCGTTTCAAAATTGAAGGTTGACTCTTTCAGTTGTATTGCCAATTGCATATGCAGACAATTTTCTGTGAAGATTCCTGCACTGACGCCTGTCGGATATAATCCATCGCTCTTCGTGGTATTAGCCAGGTGAGTAGTTGTTTCCTGATAGGAGTCAGTCCATTCAACCCACTGTGTAGGTATATCCAAGACTGGCTTGAACGTTCAAATTTCATTTCTTCAGATTAGAAGAACGCTTTTGTAAACAGAAAACGACACATTTTTAGTTTTTTCCTCATATATAAATGAATTGACGCATTCTAGAACAGTTTTGTATATGCTTGGAAATGTTTCTTGTACAATCTCGTTACCTTTCATATCCAGCTTCGTCTTTTTCTGCACCTTCTTCACCTTCAGCTGAAAAATAGATATGAATTAAATGAAAACGATAAGAATAAGTTAGGTCCACATGCTTAACATTAAAAACTATGTGCACTGCAAAAGTGATATCCAAATCTGAAATAGAATATAACTAAAAAACATCCTTAGAAGAGCATCGAAAATAATTATTGTAAGTGAAAGATGGAAATTGATACAAAAAATGATCGTGTGTGGCAATACTGAAAACAACATCCACACTCACCAAGTAACACTACAAATTCAAAGTGGAATGGAATGGTTATATACAGTGGAGAAATGAGATTTTCACTAATAATGCATAACTTTGCTGTTGCTGTGAAGAAAAGGAGCATTCTGATAATTATCCTCTGGATTATCCTTCTGTCTGAAGTATTCTTTCGATTTCATAAACTACACCTTACGACTTGATCTCCACAAACTTCAAAAAATTTCACATGTTTTCTAGCAAAAAATAGTGTGCCTGATTCGATCAGTATTAGCTCGTTTCCATTACGAAAAAGCTATTGTGTTAGCGAAACATGTCGTGATATTTTTAAATAAAGTGGATATCAAATCGTAGGGTGTAGTTTATAAAATTACTATAGATCTTCATCAAGTAGGTAACGACCAAATCAATCAGAAAAATATTCTTTTAATTTATAAGCGGAGAAAATTACAATGCATGTATATATAAATGAAGAATATGGAAGACATCCAATACTTTATGCATTCGAAAAGACCAATTCCGAAAGGTGGCGCTGCTGAACTCAAGGAAACCAAATGAAATGTTAAAATATCATTCTGTATTGAAATGTCTAAAAATTATTATTTTCGGTAATCTATCAACCAACTGATAGTCCAGGACGATGCAGTCTTTAGGGTCAATAAAATTGGTGAGTTTGTAGAGAATTTGTAAAAAAAAATCCGCTCTTATGCATAGGTAAAATTATCTCCTCATGAAGTAAGACTAACACTGATCTCTCCAGCTAATAATTTGGATGAATGGTGTTTTGTGTTCAGTATTAAAAGAGGACAACTTGCAACAAATATTGCAACTCTATTGTATATTATTTATAAAAAAGGTCCTCAGTGATCCCATCCTTATTATCACCATGACTATTTGATAAATAGTCATGAGACACTGAATCACCTTTGAGAATTTTCTGAAGAGAAATAGTTCATATTATTATTATATATTTAGAGTTGAATCATCTCTGTCGAAATAGTCACTATGAGACCATATATTTTCCATGAGTTTTTTTGAATAGGATTTTCGTTTTACATCACAGAACCGCCAAACTTGTCTTTTTTGCAAGCTGATAATTTGACAATAAATAATAGTTGATGGAAGTCTACTGAATCCTTACATTGATCCATTTTCTTGATAGTGATTTTTTTGCTGTAGGTATTATTTATTCCATTGTTCCACATAAAAATTCGAGTGGGTCTAACTAAACTCATATATTTCAATCAATATGTCTTTATAATACAGGATTTTTGATCACACTGAATTGTTTGACTGCTCACTATACATTCTAAAACTTCCAGTTAGCTTTCTGATAACTCTTCAAATTGGAATAAATAACGTGAATTGAGAATAGAGTTGAACCAAAAAAAAAAAAATATAATGCAATAAAGAAGCAGCAAAGCATATCGTATCAGAGTTAATTTAGTTTTATTGAAATTTATAAAAAATTGTGACTTTGAACGATATCGTCAGAAGTGGGAAATTATTCAAATTGATTGTGCATTATATACCAAAGAAAATTAAAGGATGTGTGAGAATTGAATTTGTGGGTCATCATGACCACTCATTTTTTATTTCAGTGGTTGATTATCAACTTTTCTGGTTTCATACATATTTCTGAATTACTGCCAATCTGTATTTATTGTAAAAAATGTAGTAATCGGTTAGTTGGTGAAGATGGTTATAAATTAGACAAAAGTGTTTTTATTTATTCCATCAAAGTGATCATGAATTTCTACAAAATAAACTAGTCATCAATCACACACATAAAATAAAACTTGATGATAAGAGATGATTGGAAAATGCACTGAGAAAAAAATCAATTCCAACTTTTCTTGTAGAAAGTACAAGGAATGTCCTAAATTTGGACTCCTCCGATAGATACTCAAGTACTGAGGGTAGTAATATACTCGCATTTGATATTTCAGTTATAATTACTGAATTATAACATAGTAACTATACTATTATTATCATTAACTCATATTGAATTTTGTCCAATCTGTCGATATCGTTCTACTAGATACAAATGAGATGTAAGTGGCTGAAGACGTTCAGAACAGAAATATTAAAAAACTCTCACCAAGACACAAAACTGGACGTATCACAACATACTGAATTACGAAATAGGGCAAAGAGTGTGATGAACATGTAGAGGAATGGTACCTATACTACCGAAGAACATTTAGTCGTCATAATTTCAGAAATGAAAACAACTTCTCAGGACAAATGATGCATATGGGCGGGGGTAGGTTTGAAGTTTTGAGAAATAACTTTAACTTTCAATAACATTGATATAATCTAAGCCCAGACACAAACAAAGTACGACTCAATTCTTCGGTAATGTTGATACCGTGTAACACTGAGATAACAATATCCTATCTACCATGTTTGGGTAAATTAAAGCGCCAATCATGTTCCCTAGGATCCACTTCAGTTTGGTCTTCTACACTGATCTCGTAACGAAGTGGTCTTCTACGGGTTACCTGGGCTATACCAAACAGAACCGTCAAAATATACTGCTATTTACATTGGTGATCATTTGACTTGAACAAAAGTTTTAGTTTCTATAGCGAGGTAGTGTCATTAACCCTGCAATTTTGTGGACCTATTGGAGACTCAAAATAAATCGTTCAACTCAATTGATCATTAATGTCATCCTTTTGTAATGATATCCAATTTACTTTTTGGACCTGACATAAACAATCCCCATTTATTTATTGGAAGATGCAAATTCACTTACTTTTCATAGTTGAAGCTGTTGACTCTTTCGACGTAGCACCACTTGTGGCTTCGTCGGAACCTGTCGAATACAAAAAAATATGAATTTCCATTTTATTGTCCCATATCAAGCTTTAGTGGAGGAAGTACTTACCGAAACATGCAGAAGTGAACACCATGCAAACAAAAAATAACTTACCAAAACGAAAATGGGATCATTTACAAAAACATGAGAATTTAACAGAAAAGCTATAGAATGAAGGAAGGTCGTAAAATGCATTAGTTACATCAACAAACCTGTTAGGGATCTTGTTAGCGATGTTAGTTGGGTAGAGGGAAGATCAAATTGCTGCGTAATGGTTGTTCTGCTTCCTTGTCCGTCTGATATAGTTTTGGTGACAACCCCACGACTTTCACTTATACTCCTTGTGATCACACCCTGACCTTGTACGACGTCAGGTTGATTCAGTTGTTGGAAGTATTCTTCTATCTCTGGACCTGACATGGGGCGATTACTATCCTCATTTCGGACGATGAACCTTCTTTGAACTACTTTTTTGATATGGATGTTTCCAGCTTCGTCTATTTCTTCAGTCTCCTCACATTCTTCTCCTTCATTGAAGTCCTGAATGAACTGTTTCATTCGTTCATCGGCATCGCTACCTGTGAAAGTTACCCTCCGTACTTCCGGTGGTAAATCAACTCGGCGGTGTATAGTATGGGAAAATCCTTCATCATCATTTGGCTCAATAACTTCTGTTACGTACGGTCTGGAAGACTCGTCAGTGTATTCAGTAGTTTGACGGCCATCAAGTTCTTCATCAAACCATACCTTGCGTACTGCTGCTGCAACATCCACACATGAGGTCTGTTTATATTGATCAATAGAATTAGTCGAAGAAACCATAGTATTAGATCCTCCACTGGTGAAGCTACCTGATAACACTGAATCTGTATCATACTGATATGTAGCATGGGTAGCGGTGGAACCAGTTACGTCAATGCTACCAGTACTTTCTAATTGATAATCATCTCGATCATGCTCTGCATCATCGTCTTTTGCGGATGAACTGAAATCTTTACCTGTACTTGAGCTACTATGATCCAGTACGCCAAGTCGCGATCCGTCCTCATCAATTGAATCACTCAGAATGTTACCTGAAGTTTCAACGGCAGCAAGATCGAGTGAATCACTTGAAATCATATAACTTTTCTCCTCCCCCCTTATTTCGATACTATCTGTCATAATATTGTCTTTCGTGGATTTTTGAGCTTGAAGCTCTATGGAGTCTGTACTAGTGGTCATTACATCACCACCTGTTTTTTGATCCAAACTATCTGTACTACCGTGTTGACTTGGTTTTTCAAGTTGGAGATCTAAAGAATCAGTTGAATTTACCATAACATCGTCGCTTTCTTTCCATTGCACTTTAATGGTAGATTTTACAATTGGAGTATCCAAATCAAGATCTGGTACTTTCGACACTTCTTCTATAGAATCACCTCTTCCTAGAGATTCCGTTTTTTCAGTCTCTTTTAGGTCAGTGAATCGTTCTACGTTAGTCTGAGCTTGTTTGATGATTTCATTGATCTCAAACATTCGTTTTTCGTAATCGTCATCGTCGTCGGTATCTGTAACTATTTTTTTATCAGTAACAGACATTGTTTCGCAGCTCTCTGATTCTGAGGCGATACTTTCTTGCCCTTCGTCTATTTGGGCTAGTAGTGCCTCTTCTTCTTTGACTTTGACCTCGATTTTGTGCGCAGCGATGCAAGCTGTTTCAAGTCCTTCGAACTCTTTGAGCGAACTTGCAGAAATATCGTCACCCTGTCCACTCCTACTACTGATGTATCTGGTTTTAAAGCTGCCATTACTAGAAGAATCTTGAGACCCTTGATGGAATTTACGCATTTCTAATGACATTGCTTGTTCAAGGTTTTCAAATTCCTGTAAACTCGACATTGAAACATCATCATGTTCTCCCGATCTGGTAAAGTACTTCCTTCCTGCTAAAACATCATAATCTGGAGTACTAGAATAGGACTCCTTCAAACTTCCTCCAGAGTCTCTTTGAGATCCATAGCTAGAAGCAGCAAAATCATTCACATCTTCTTCTTTGATATCCTCCAGAGGACCACGCTCAAATTCCATTTCATACCCATAGCCTGCAGCTATCATAGCAGCTTGGTCTCCTGCAAATTGTTGTTCTATCCATTTTCTATTAGCTTCTAGTTCTCTGTCGTATTCGGTGCCATAAGCCATAGTACCTATTTTCGAGGATATTCCAACCTTATTTTTATCTGACAGGGGAGGACTATCTTCAAAGTCGAATCCCAGTTCCTCACTTGAAGAAGTACTTTCTGGGTAGAACTTTATATCTGTCATTCTTGTGAGAGGGGTTGGTGCTGAATGAGCCAAGTAGTGTTCAACTTCTATATCATGTTTCTCTTCTTTTTTTCCAGAGTGTTTTATGTTCATACTTTTTCCTTCCGCATCAAATTCATGTGCTTCTTTCCCTACCTCCTCAATAACTACAAAATCGTCTATTAGGTCTGGTTTTTCTAGCATTTCAAACGAATCACTGCTCGGAGAATCGGTTTCTCTCTCAGAACCCTCTCTCATTGTTGTTTCTATGACTGTCGCAACTTCACTTTTTGATTCCGTCATAACTTTCTCCATCTCTGGTTCTTCTTGTATGGTGTATACATTCTCATCTAGTACATATTCTCCGCCCTGATCAGTTTCTTCCGAACTTTTACTCGAGTTTGAAGCAGGGGTTTGAGGGGTATCAACACCAACTTGTGCTTCTTGTTCATGCTCTTTAGCTTCTAGTTCGAGGTCTGGATATCTGAAGCTACTATCTACCAAAGGAGTCATATGCTGAGTTATCTTTATATCTGGAACAAATCCAGGACTCGTATCTTTTAGCATTTGCGACCGTCTTTCTTCGTACTCTTTCTGAACCCTCTCTCTTGTTTCGAGTTCATGTTTTTCTGCATCCACGTCCTCCAAAATGGGACATATCTGTTTCACCTTATGTGCTGGTGATATGTGAGCTACCATATTAAATGCCGCTTCCGCTTCAGCCTCCTCAAAGCTGGATTTTTCGCTAGACGTATTACTAGATTTGCCGTGTGAGTCACGTTTTTCTAGAATATCCTTCGTTGGAACGAAGTCTGAAATTCCCGTCAACGATTTTCTTGTTTCCACTTTAGGTCCATCGCGGGCTCGAGACGTGAATGAAGATATTTCTTGTTCAGAATCCTCAACGTTTTGTTGCATTTCGGAACTCAACTCAGGACTTTTCTCCATAGTTCCTTCGCATGGCCCAGGGGATGTTGGTCGTTCCATAGGGTATGTACTTTCTATTATATCGGATTTTTTCATCAAATCCTTCAACTCTAAATCAGGTCTCTCATACGAGGACTCTGTAGAAAGTGGATGCTCTGAATCTGATTTGCTTACTTCTGATTGGGGTCTAGAAATATCCAAATTTTCCGGTTCGTTATCAGATTCTACATCCACATAACGCCCTTCACGCAAATCTCTATGAAATCCTTGGTCTGCTTCTGTTTCATAACTTTCTTCTTTCTCGCTTTCATCGACATCTTTCTTTTCGTCACTGCTTGTTTCTTTGAAACTGAGTTTCGTGGTGTACTTGTCACTTTCTGCAAGTTCTGACTGAATTCTTCTCTCAACCTCAGCCCGAGTGGTTGCACTTATCATAGAGCTTGTAAATGAACTATCGGAACGTCTATGTCCTTTTCTTCTTGGTTCTTCTGTCTTGCTAAATATCTGTACTTCTTCTACAGGAGACTGAGTTTCAGAAGTGACTTGAGTGCTCACACTTTGTATACCGTTCTCATCTACAACTGAAGTGGTAATTGTTACAGATTCGATGGGAAGATCTGGATGGAAGTTCATGGTGGATGTAGATATTTCAATTGTGTGAGAAGTTGGTGTAACAATGAGACTCTCTCGACTACCCCGGGGCATATTCTCTACATCATCTAAACTGAGATGTTCTGAAGTTCCCGAAACTGTCATACTTCCTTCCAGTTTCTCAGAGTCAGCTCTAGATAATTCTATAACGGTTCTTTGTGCCCCAGTGCTGGACGTACTGGACATGCTCAGAATACTCCCATCATCTAAACTAGTACCCAGTTTTTCTTCAAATTCTCCTAGGGGTAACTCTGATACCAGTACTCTCGGTTCCGGCTGGAACGTCATCTCGTAGGATCGTTTCATTTTCGACTGTACATCTGTTAGTTTGATGTCAGATGATTCTTCTTCTGAAAAATCCACAGATTCCCCAACTCCAGTATACGAGAGTATTTCTGAGTCACTGATTTCGGTACTTTGACGTAAAGCTGGTGTACGACTACTCCAAGCAGAACTCTGCTCAACTTCATCTGGAAACTGTTGATCGATTGAATCCAGAATATCGTCTAAATCGCTTGTGGACGGAACCAAAGTTTCGGAATGTTCTGAAACCTCGACGCTAGCCAAATTTCCAGAACTTTCGCTATCTAAGCTCTTCATACTTTCTTTGGAACTCATGCTGCTTACTGCAGTTTGATATTCTGTGGACGTGATGTGGGACCTGGCTGAGTATTCTTGCGAGGTAAGAGCACTTTCATATTCAGACGAACCTGCGACTATTAAACCTTCTACATCTGAGGAACAAGGTCTACTTCTTCCACTGTCCAGTTCAAAACTGTGATAGTGACTCTCTCCAGAGCTGGAATATGCTTCAAATTCTACTCCAGATTTTCTTTCTGGCTTCCAGTTCGAGCTACTACTGCTTGTATCGGCATCAGATTTACTTTTTCTGAAAATTACTTCCGATGATTTTTGTGTTATTTTTTCTTCTTCTTTTTTAGAATCCTCAGGTGTTTTGGATTCTGAGCTTGATTTAGATTCACTACTAGAGCTTTTGACTATTTCATGTATTGATTCAGAGACCGATTCTGGAAGACAACTTGCAACAAGTTTTTCCAGATCTTCATCACTAGTAACGACGGTACTGAAAACTGACGTGATCTCTTCATGTTTATGATCTCTTTGGGTAACTGTGCTACTCGATATAACGTGAGTCTTATCAAATTCAAGCCTAGTTTCAATTTGAGATCCATCTTCCTGTTTTACAATTTTGCTACTTTTCTCACTTGAGGTAACTTTTTCTTTTCTACTAACTTCGTCAGAATCTTTTTCAGTTCTTGACTTAGTTTCTTTCATCGAATCATCAGCTATCTCTTTTTCTGTAAAATCCTTATCATATTTGGCATGTAACACATATCCATCTCCTTCCTTTGTTTCTATACAAGATTTTTCAAGAAGAATGTTGTCTACTTCAGTTTCAGTTTTTTCTGCTTTAGATTCTAATGTGTGATCAGTCATAACTTCAATATTTCCTACCTCCATTTTAACGAGATCATATCCATCAGCCCTTTCGTGAGATACTTCTTTAATGGATGTGTCGACATAGTACTTCAGAATGTCACTTTCTTCGGAGAATGTTTCCGACGTAGTTTTGCTTTCATCAACAAGTATATTTTTCATCTCTGAAAGTGACTTCTCTCCTTTAAGAACATCACTCGATTTAATAGACGTATCTTTCTTAACAGAGGTGACGTGATTGTTTTCATAACTTTCGTAATCGCGCGAAGATTCAGTTTCTTCACTATGTTCTTCATCGATTATGTCTACAAATCCAGATTTATCCTGGAACCGTTTCGATTGCTCTTCAAAACTGTCATAATCCAACCGTATATCATGGATTTTTTCAGCTTCCAATTGATCCATTTGCTGTTCTAGTAAATGAGAATAATCCATTTCTGTCCCACTGTACTTGAGATCTTCATCAGTTATTTCCATACTAGATGCCTGAGTGTCTCCCCTTGTGAGTTTTGGAAGTCCTCTTTGTCTTCTTGCCAATACAGATTCTACGAGCTCAACCTCCCTTTCATCTAAACCTTTTGTTTCAGCTAGGTGTTTCAAAAATTCTGAAACTTGCCTGTTTTCTACCTTTTGTATGGGTTTTTCTGAACAATCAGCAGTCAACGAATCATGTTTGTGAATTTCTGCTTCGATTTCTTCGACAAGAGCACTTGCAATTTTCTTAGCATCTTCTGGGTGAACTTTCTGTTGCTGTAAACTATCAAGAATTATTTTTTCAATGTCGTTATGACTATCAGATCTCATTTTATCTGATTCATAAGAATCTGAGTGGTCCAGATGTATTTCAGATCCCAAATCAGATTCGTCTTTTACACTGCTGCTTAGATCATCATCTCTCTCAACGCCAAGTAAACTACCTCTGGATTCATCTGAAACATCAACACACACGTGTTCCAGAATTTCAAGAGACTGCTGTTTAAATTCAGCTTCAAGGAGTTCGGACATTTTTTCTTGCTGGTTCTTTATGCTTTTTAAATCTACATTATCACTATCGCTCGTACTCTTGAAGTCAACTTGTTGAGTTTCTTTAAATACTATATCAGATTTTGGTGAAAGGTGACTGATTTCAATATCATCACCACTAAGTTGACTTTTTTCAATATCTTTTATTGTTTTGTCAAATATATTTTCATTTACTTCACTGGGTGATTCTGCCTTTGCGATAACTTGATCGGATTTACTCTGCACAGTAGTTTCAATTGTGTCGATGAAATCAGTATATTCTAGGTGGCTTTTGTTTCTACGAATGGACAACTTCTTATCTTCCAAATGTGTTTCTGTTTTCATTAGTCTTTCTGTTTCTATGAACTCTCGGGTGAGTTTAATAGAACTTGGTTTGATGTCTTCAACCGTCTCATCGAATTCATTCTCAAAGGGTGATTCTACTGAAACTTCCCAAACTGTAGTCTGAATATTTTCTCGGGGTAATTTTATCGGTGACTCCGCTTTCAATGTTTCCTCAGTTGGATATATCATATCAGGTTTATCGGTGTACTGATCTTCATGAACAGTATCCGGAATCGCCTCATATGACAACTTTAGAGGCAATTCCGTTTCTGACATCTCATCTTCGAGCTTGGATTTATCGTTATCGTGTTCCGAAGGTTCAGTATCGATAGTAGTATCTAGTATCAATTTTTCTTCGATGGTATGAACCACATCAGACAGTGGAATACATTCCTCAGCGATTTCACCAAGTTTCTGTGATGTTGGTGGTTCTGTTTCTAATATTTTTTCCATAGACTGCGATATAACTTCTTCAGAAAGATCACATCCAATAATATTTTGTGGCATTTTCTTAGCCGATTCTGTTACTAACGTTTTTTCTACAGTATGTACATCATCTGGTTTATCAGAGTATTCATCACTTTCTTCGCTAATTCTTCTTTGCTTTCCGGATAATGTGACTGTTATTTCCGGAATACTTTCATCTTCAAGATTCATTTTAGAACTTTCCGTGTCGAGAGAATCGATTGATCTTCGTTCAATATCTTGATCTAACTCTGCAATTTTTTCAGTGTCCTCAATCTCACTTTTATCTACGAGTACTTCCAAAGAATCCGGTTTTGTTGAATGGCTGTCATCTTTCAAATACTGATCATCGACCAGTTCGCCACTCTTGTCCGATGAGATGCTCTGTTGAGATTCCAAATATTTATACTGACTATCAATTTCAGTTTCTTTGTGCGTTTCATTTTGGGTGAAGTATGAAATTGATAACTGATCGTCAGCTTGTTGGGTCAAATCTAGTTTGTGCGTATCTTTGTCTGGATAGGGTAGTTTCGGATGAGTAACTTCCATCAAGTCAACAATATCATGCGGGCTGGCAACCTCTTCATTCTCTGATACTTTCGTAGATTTATCGAGTAAGAACCCTCTTTCCTCTATAGGAGGTTGACCAATTTTTTTGCCGGCTACGACGTCTCCTAGTTGTTCTTCATAGCCTTTAGCTAGATCCTTGACAGACGATTTGATCCTTTCATTGCATATTTCTTCCTGAGATTCCTCATATTTTTCTGACGACTCTTTTTTCTTAATTTCCGGAACACACTCCGTGACTTTTTTCTCAAATGATTCTGCTAAAGATTTCACCGAACCAACTTTTTCCTCTACAACTTCACCTAATTTTCGAGAAGCTGGCGATGATTCGAAACTTTCCTCTAATTTATTAATACATCTTACAGGTTCATCAGTTATTTCTTCAATTTCCTCTCCAATGCTTCTAGCGTCGGCATCCGTATGTTCTTCCTCTGTAGAACTAACCAAATTTTTTCTCTCAGGAGACGGTTCTTCTTCAATTTCACTGGTGAGTTGTTCTTCGATCATTTCTTTTCTGATTTGTTCTTCATAATATTCCTTACGTGCTTTGATACTTCTGGCTGAAACTTCGTAAAGATCTTCCGTTGGCAAGGAAGCCGAACGTTCGTAAGTGGGTTTACGAACAGTAGATGCCGAAGGGATGAATACACTCATCAGTCTATCTCGTATTTGAGGGACTCTGTCTTCAATTTCTGAATCAGATATGTAATGTTCAACGTCTTCGCTATCTGATATGTATCCGGTATTATCCATCACACTACTGCCTCTTTGCGCTTTATCGGAATCTATGCTGTCGACTCTCTGGAACTCAGATTTAAGTTTTTCGATAGACTTCGGACTAGTTTTTCGCTCTGACGGTGATTGAAAAGATGCTTGGTATTCAGACATGACCTTCTCATCATGGAGCGAAGTATCGCTTTCTGATATTTTCGTTAGATCGGTCTGGACTAATCCACTGCTTTCGCTCGTTGAAGATTCAAATGATATTGCTCTGTCTTTAACAGATACCTTTTGATTAATTTCTTCTTCCATAACGCTTTGGGAGGTCTGCAAAACTGAACGTGGTTTTGTATGAACTTCGCTTCCACTTTCCGTTAAGCTTTGAGACGTCATTAGTATAGTTCTGGGTTTTGGCACTGGGGGCGAAGCAAATTCGTGTAACGATATTCTCTTTTTACTAACAGCCTCCATTTCCGTTATCGTAGTTTCTTGTAAACTCATTCGTTTGTGAGAAGCATCTTGAGTGACCGTCTCCCAGAACCTTTTTTTGTCAAAATAACTCTCTGGTACTTCGTCCAAGAGATCGTCACGAACAGGTGATGCAGGTTTTTCTGGGGTAGTTTCATCCGTGATGTGTGGCTGTATCTTTTCAGGTGTTTTTACTATACGCGGTTTGGGCTGTGGGATTTGTTTAGCTTCGGTTGTTGTTAGTGGAACAGCTGCTTCGTTAAGTTGGTCGCAGCTGATTTCTAAAAATGCGGTTAAATGTTAGGGGAAACTAGCAATACAATTAGGTTAATATTTTTTCTTCAAGCAATTTCTCACATTCTGGTCAATTTATTCGTATACTTTTCATCTCCAAACTCACCATATATGATTTAGAAACTAGGGAACATCAAAATAATATCTACGAAACTGAAAGTTGGGCCAGAGATGGAAACAAAATAAAAATGGAAAAGAATAAAAGCCAAAGTTTGCTTGTGCTTGAGTGGTGAAACATTTTTGTGGAGTGGGTATGTGTCAATAATTCATGCAAAAAAATCAAACATATCGGGCCCCGGTCAAATTTGGGTCTCGCTAAGAATCCACTAAGTTACCTAATGTTGTATCCATTGCATTTTCTACACTTTTTTGATCATGAAGTGATATTGAATTATGAGGTAGTTCATGTTGAGAGTTCGACTGACTTTTACAGTCATCTTCATCAAATAGTGACATACTTATATCCATATCATCTTGTATGCTCTCGGCACTTCTATTATTGATATTTTCCAGAGATTCAAAAGGACTTGACTCTTGTAACCAGTTCATTACCGCAGTGACAAGAATTCCTTTATTATCAGAAGATTCAGTCGGTCTGTTATCAGTCGGTAATGACTCACTGCTCAAAAACGTTTTTGGATTCATCTGCATAACTGTATCCAGTAAGGAACCTTTCAATGATGACGATTTCAAATCCGGTAAACTACCCAAGTGATTTGTATTAACGTCGCCTTTGTAGTAACTCATATCCGACTTGGCACGTTTGCCCCTTTTTCTGTGTTTCGGGGAAGCGCAAGGACTTCTCATTATAGGTATTACATCAACTTCAATTCCAGCTTTATTAATTACTTTATCTTTATTCAAATTAACCGGACCCATGTAAACAATGTCACCTACGAGAATTTATGCTAGTGAGATACAACTTTTTATGAGATGAACGTATGGTGTGTTATATTGGATGAAAAGTAAAATACGTGTCAGAAAGATTTCAGGATTGGGTATAGTTATAAACCTCGGAACTAGCCTAAAATTCATCATGGTTATATCCTACTGGAAGCCAGAAGATAAATTAATAATACTTTCAGTGTCTCTATATTTGCTCGAAGCTTCATCAATGAGAATAAGGTTCCGCAAAAGTTTACAAGCACTTGCAAACGCGTATTTCATGTAATGGCCCGAATGCCGAGGATTTGAATTAAACTATACTATGTTCTTTGGAGTATATTATATATATTACGGTCCTGACAGCTGTAACTAGCTTCTAAAATAAAACTTTATGAAAATTCTATCTGCCCGTCTGTCAGTTTGATGGATTTCCAAATATAAGATAACTGTTGAACGGAACGAGATATTGATTCTGAATTTTATATATTTTTGAGTTTTTTATTAGATTATGAAGGAAATCCAAACAGAGCAAAAATGTTTCACCGCCGATTTTCCACTGATTCGAATAGAATAATAAAAAATAACTCAGAAACATTGGAAAGTTATGAAGACACCTGGTTCATTGGGTGTATTGAGTTCCATTGAAACAATTATCACTTCAGTAGTTGAGAAAATATAGAATAAAAATGATTATTTTCTTTTCTACGATATAAAGATAAAAGTTCCTTAAAATTGTCTTTAATTCGTTTAGTTGAAGTGTAACAAAGACGAAATCTGGAAAAAGATAATTCCATTTCTTATCTCCGGAAGGACTATAGATATCGAAAATAGTGAAAAATAAAACTCTAAAATTGAAGTGACTAGTTCAGGAGTTATTTGAAAAATTATGAAGTATGCAAGTATGCATGATTTTTTTAAATGGAAATCGTGTCACATTAGATCATTTTTCAAATCTATGGAAAAAAATTGAAAGTTTTTTCATGAAGTAAATCAACTATAAAATATATCGAATCGATTAATCATTTCAATCAATCAATATTTATTTCCATTTTTCGACATGGCTCAGATGTATTAACACTGTGTCAATTTTAGGACGCTCTAGAACTGTCAAATATGCCATAATTTCCTGTTAATAGTAATTTTAGGACTGTGCATTTTTTCGTTTGGGACATTTTGGGAATTCTCATATATTCAATACTCGATTGCAATAAAATAACTAAAAGATCCTCTACCTAAGACTTATATGGACACAAGAGTAAATTACTGAAGAAATCATCATCAAATGAGAAAAATGAGCTATTTTTCGATTTTCTTCGACTACATAAATCTGAGTTGAATAACTTAAGGACTGGCTACATACGACCCCTTCAGCATATTTGGTTTTTATTGGTTTAATCCGGTTTCAAAACTTCTAAAAAACGAGTTTCGTGTTTCACTGTAGGTTCATCGATAATTCTGAATCAACAGTTACTTCATTTTGTACATTCAGGAAAGTTTTGAGAGTGTAGATAATTTTTATCACTTAAGAATTGTTAGCTGAGAGTCTTCTAGTCGAAAAATTTGAAATTTTTAAGCCATTGGGTTCAGAAAGTGATTTTTCAATTCCGAAAGGGAAAGTATTCTCATTCAAGGATGGTTAACAAATTTTAGGTCCGGCAGATATATTCGAGTTTCTGAGCACAATCACAAAATCTTTCGCTTCTCCCGATATGTTTGCAAGAAATTGTATCACAGAAATTCGAAATTGGTTAGATCACATGCTGATTGAACTTATTTTAGAATTGTGTCAAGTAACATCTACATAGGCGTGAATAAATGAGATGTGTTAAGACTATTAAAGCAACATCTAACGTCTACCTTGTGGGAGTTCTTGGGCGTCAATCTGGCTATCTGGGGTTTTTGATTCATAGTCACTGCTTTTAGAAAATGTGTTCTCGTCCCACAAATGGTTGTATTCTTTCTGGAAGTCAGATATTTCTTCAGTACTGAGTTGTGACACCAATGTTCGATACTCGGTTTCGCGTTTCTCTTCTATCTCGGGACTGGTCATTTGTACATCTTTGCCTCCTTCTGCTTCTTTTTCGATAACCTCGGATGCCATTTTTTCGAATTTACGCTCTACCCGTCTTAATTTCTTTTCTTTGATCAAATCATTTCTGATGTCTGTTTCAATTCCTAAGTTTACTTTTTCTAACGAATCTAAAGCTTTGTCTAAGTCACGCAGTTTTCGTTCTATCAATTCTACGTCGGCCTGTGATTCTTTTTTATGTTCTTCTAGTAGTTTTTCTTGATTTGTATATTTTGTTCCTACTGGTTTATCGGTTTCCTTGAAATTTTCAGTTAAGTCAGTCAGCAAGCATTCCAGTTTATTTTCCGTCAAAATTTCCAATATATTAGACTTCACACTGTCTTGTCTCTCCTTGGTTATTTCATGAACTTCACAGCTACTATCTTCCTCGGACTCCATATGAAATAGGGGGCTCCTCGTCGAAGTTTTGATCACGGTTTCATCGGGCTCAGTAACAATGTACGAGTCCTCACTACTACTTTCTAGAGTCGAATCATAGGTTATCTCTATTACTTCAGGCCTCTCTCCTTTCGGAAAACGTGTTGATAAGGTTCGTCTAGTTGAATATGGCGAAGTAACGTATGATGAAGTAGGACATTCAGGAATGTCATCGGTATTTCGTGGTAAATTGGATAAGTCAATATTGGCTTCTGAAATATTGGTGGAAAGTTCATTGTTTCTTCTGACTTCACCACCGTAATCCGATGTTGCTCGTGTCATTTTGAAATTTTCACCAAGATTTTCCGATTCAAGAAAATCGATAGTTTTTTGCTTCACATCCGGTGAATATCTTGTCATATATTCAAATTTTTTCATAAGACTTTCATGTTTCTCCATGTTATCGTCAACCGTTGGTACTATATTTTTGATTGATTTCTCAACATATAATGGTTCACTTTCAATTTCTTTTTTAAGGTCATCTGTCTTGTCGCTGATTTTTCTTTCTGATTTCTTCAATGAACTTTCACTTTTCTTCGTAGATTTTTCAGAAATGTCCGCAGAGTCTGTCACTGACGGTTTTATATGGGTCATTTGCTGTCGGTGATATTCAGTTTCGTAACTTGTTTTCTTACCTCCTGCTGGAAGTTTTTTCACTGCTCCCTTTCTCTGATCTCTTGTGACCCCCACAATATCTCCTTTATCACCCATCACTGGAAATTCCTTTTTACTCTTACCCTTCTTATTGATACCACTAGTGTCTTCCGAAATTTTATCTTGCGCTATTTTAGCTGAGTCTTCCACATTCTGAATTGTAGTTGCTACTCTCAACTTGATATGATGTTCAACCCTTTTCTCGCCACCAGATTTTCCAGTAGAAATTGTGTCATGAGTATCAAATACTTGCTTTCTCGCCTTGTTCTCTGTCATTTCACAATTTTCAGAATGTCTCCTTTCACTATCCACAGAAGACATTGGTTCAAGTACTCGTTTAGACTTCGTTGTAAATTCTTCAGTTAGTTTCATGGTGTTACTGAACTTTTCAGTAATAGTTTGTTCAAAGGAAGCAATTTCTTCTGCAGTACTCTTCTTTGTTTCCTTCAGGAAATCCGAATCTGTGGTTGATATTTTTTCTGTTCTTGATACCAATGATTTTACGGTATCTTCACCAGGAGTGTTCAACAAGTTTGTATAATCCAAGGATTCATTTTTGGTAGTATCTATTTTGACATCAAAGCTGTGCAGAAGATCGTCAACAAAACTGAGTGGTTCATTTTTCACCTCTACGTGATCTCTATTCTCTATATTCTCTTGATTTGTATTTTTTTCCATTTCATGTTCTGCTGCATCTGAAACTTTTTGTTTGGTTTCTGATATTGTTTCGGAAATAGTTCCTTCTAATTGCACATACCCTTTTTCGTAATGGGCTGGTTCCGCTGTAGAAATGTTTGTAGTCTTCACATCAAGATTCGAAGAAATATCTTGGAATGTCCCATCCATACCTTTGTCCCATCCTTCACTATAATGACTATCTGTTACTTCGAAAACTCTAATAAAATCTGTTGATGATACATGATCAGAAAATTTTCCAAATAGGGGTGTGTCAGGAATCTCGGATATTTGTTTTTTGTCGTGAGTTTCTTGAAATACAGAACCTATGGCTTGTGAATTTTGTTCATTTCCATCTGTAATTATTATATCGTGAGTCTCCGAAGTTTTTTTGGTGGAATCTGCGAACGACTGATGGTATTTGTGAATTAATTCAGATTCTTTTCCATCATCACAAGTTTCTCTGGTATTATCGCTCATTTCAGCCCGAATTTTATCCAATTTGGAATTGATCTCATCTTCCAGTTTTGAAAGATCTGACAGCACTGAAGGATCCAGCTGAATTGTGCCGGTTATTACTTCTGTTGTGACTTTACTAACTCTTTCCCCTTTTGGAATAGACTTTTTGGTCACAGTGGTGGTTACTACTCTTGTGGGACTCGATTCTTCAGACTGGAAATGTTCATCAGAAAATGTTTTTTGTGTTGTAACTTTGTCATCAATTTGTTTGTCAGCGGTATCCTGAAATATTTCACTCAAAACAGTAGGTGATTTATGATCAACTTCAGGATTGCTTGTAGATCCCTGAACTTCCTTTGATTCGGGACGAACATCATGATATGCGGTAACTTCCATATGCAAAAATTCAGAACTGTCTTGAATTTCCTTCAACGCCTGTGACATAGATTGGATCGTTTCCTTCTCAGCATTTTTCGCTTCACTCTGCGGTTTAGTTTTCTTTGAAAACAGTCCAAAGAAACTACCACCTTCCTCTTTAACATCGTCTTTGATTTTTTCACCCTTCTGACAGCGGTCGATTTCTCCTTCATAGAAATCTTTGCTATCAGATTCTTTTAAAGAATGATCTTTAGCTTTCTTCTCAGATTTACCCTTTTTTGGTTTCTTTCCTTCTTTTTTACTTTCTATATATTCAGACTGACCACTTTTGTCTTTTGATTTTTTCTTTGAGAAGAATCCAAAAAATTTAGATCCCTTTTCTTTTGCTTTGGTCTCAGATTCCACATTTGATACACGAGGTCTGACATCATGGTACTTGGCAACTTCTTCACGAAGAAAATTGCTGCTTGTAATCATATTTCCCAGCGCTGCAGCTGATAACTTTGGTTGTATTTCCTTGTTTTTTACATTTTCAACCTTTTGTTTCACCAATTCAGAGTAACTGCCTTCATATTTGTCTAATTCTCTATTCAAAAAATTCTCTGAATCGTGCAAACTGTTATCACCTCTTTCCCTTCTTTGATTTTGAATTCCACTAACGCCTTCAACTCCTACTTCGTATGTTTCATTCAAATATCCACCTTCCTTCACGAAGTGTTTTTCTGTTATTTTTATACGCTCTTTGCTGACAGGAGCAAGTTCTGTTTTAGGAGTTTCAGAAGACCTCAACTGAATTTTGGGATTCATACTAACCGAACATGGTTTTTCTTCATTTTTTTCATGTTTGATTTCTTGATCTAACTCCTCTACAACACTGTCGGACGTTTCAGGTAATTTTTTTCGAATTTCATTCAGTTTGATACTGATTTGTTCCTCCAATTTTGAAAAGTCCTCAAGTGTTTCAGATTCAATCTGAATAGTTCCTGTAATAACTTCAGTATTAACTCTCATAATTCTTTCACCTTCTGGAAGAGTTTCCTTACTAACCGTTGTTGTTACTATTCTGGAGGGTTCACCTTGTCTTTCATCAAAAATATTTGTTTTCATAGGCTCCTCTGTATCAAGCTCGCATACATGTATTTCATGGGTTTGCTTTATTGAATTTTTGATTGGCTGATGTTCTTCTTTTTCTACCGAATTCTTCTCCTTGGATTGGTCGAGAGGTGTTGATTTGTTTCCCTCTATTTCCTCTATCTTTCGTGGAACAACTGATTTTGACTCTGCAATTGATGGAATTTCAATTTGAATGATGGGACGAACGTCGTGATAGATTTCAACTTCATTCTTCAAGAATGCATCACTATCTATCATCGAAGTTACCGTGATTCCACTAGGCACAAGTGATTCAGCTTCGGAAGATTTCAATTTGACGTCTTTTTCTTCCGACCCCTTTTTCCTGAATATATCCAAGAATGTACCCTTCTTCTCGTCACCGTGTTTCCCTTTTGACTTTTTCGGGAACTTTGTTTCTGAAACTATGGTTGTTGTAAGTTTCTCTTGTATGATCGTAGGTTCTTTTGTGACGATGGGGCGAACATCATGGAATCTCGCAACTTCTTCTTTCAAGAAAGAGTCGCATTCTTTATTACTGATCTGTTCACATCCGGGACCAGTATGTTCCTTCGAACTTTCAATGGAAGTTTGCTTTTCATTTTCTCCTAAACTCTTCTTCTTAGATTGATCGAGAGCTATTACTTTCTTTGTTTCTGTATCTTCCAATTTTTGTGGTGAAACTAATTTCGATTCTGCTTTTGATGGAATTTCAGATTGTATGATAGTTCTTTCGTTTGTGACGATGGGACGAACGTCGTGATATTTTTCAACCTCATTTTTCAAGAATACATCACTATCTTTTTTCAAAGTTTCCGTGATTGCACTAGGCAGAAGTGATTCAGCTTCGGAAGATTTCAATTTGACGTCTTTTTCTTCCGACCCCTTTTTTCTGAATATATCGAAGAATGTACCCTTCTTCTCGTCACTGTGTTTCCCTTTTGACTTTTTCGGGGACTTTGTTTCTGAAACTATGGTTGTTGTTAGTTTCTCTTGTATGAGCGTAGGTTGTTGTATGACGATGGGGCGAACATCATGGAATCTCGCAATTTCCTCTTTCAAGAAAGAGTCGCAATCTTTATTACTGATCTGTACACTTCTGGGACCAGTATGTTCCTTCGAACTTTCAATTGACTTTTGTTTTTCATTTCCTCCTAAACTCTTCTTCTTAGATTGATCGAGAGCTATTACTTTCTTTGTGTCTATATCTTCCAATTTTTGTGGTGAAACTAATTTCGATTCTGCTTTTGATGGAATTTCAGATTGTATGATAGTTCTTTCGTTTGTGACGATGGGACGAACGTCATGATATTTTTCAACCTCATTTTTCAAGAATACATCACTATCTTTTTTCAAAGTTTCCGTGATTGCACTAGGCAGAAGTGATTCAGCATCGAAAGATTTCAGTTTGACGTCTTTTTCTACCGACCCCTTCTTCCTGAATATATCGAAGAATGTACCCTTCTTCTCGTCACCGTGTTTTCCTTTTGTCTTTTTCGGGGTCTCTGTTTCTGAAACTATGATTGTTGTTAGTTTTTCTTGTATGAGCGGAGGTGCTTTTGTGACAATGGGGCGAACATCATGGAATCTCGCAACTTCTTCTTCCAAGAAAGAGTCGCATTTTTTCATACTCTCGGTTGATATTTGTTTGTCATTTTCTCCTAAACTCTTCTCCTCGGATTGGCCGAGAGCTATTACATTCTTTGCCTCTGTATTTTTTAACTTTTGTGGTGGAACTGATTTTGATTCTTCAACTGATGGAAAGTGTTCAAAATCAGATTTTTCTTGATCCCTCTCGGTAGACTGAACAGTTTTTCTGCTTACATCATTTTCATCTTCACTTTCATGTTTTTGGTCGTTGACGTTTTCTTCTTTGACTATGAATTTAATATCATGGTGTCCTAATCCATTTCCTAAAGTGTCATAATTTTTTGTTTTCTTTTCTTTGCCATATATGAGCATTGCATCATAGTTCTCAGAAATATCAGAAGTCATTTTTACATCATGATATTTGTTTATCTCTTCTTTGAGAAATGCTGTAGAATCTATCATATTTTTTATGGCTGTTTCTGAAAATGCAGGCCTCATTCCCGGCTTTCCTTTCTTGAGCAAACCCAAGAACCCCTTTTCTTCCTTTTCTCTGCTCTTACTTTTCTTCAATTTGGGAGTCTTGGGAATATCTTTAGTTGGTTTTATTTCGCTGGCAGAATCGACAATTTGAGGATCAATTGGTCCCTCTTTCATTGTTTCACTGTATTGTTTATCTAATTCTTTCTTTCTACTAATATTGTCAGATTCATTTCTGGTTGTGGTACTAAATATACTAAACAATTTCCCGTGCTTCTTCCTTATTTTCTCCTTCTGCTCATCTTCTAATTTTTCCTCCGATTCTTCAATTTTTGTTCTCCCATATTCTATTTTGCTAGTATTGAATAAGTTATATTTGTCGTCCGCCCAACCACTGAAAGTAATCTCATTTTGTATCAAATTGTTTGTTATTGTTTTCAAATCTGGACAAGTTTGCCATTTTTCTCGTTGACTTACAAACTGATCGGGTTGTAGAGAAATTTGTGGTTGGCTGGTTTCTTGATTAAGGAGGTTATCGAAGATTGGAGATCTCAAGGGTTTGTCAGAGAACTGAGCAATTGGTTTCACCAGGTTCTCTTCAGGTAAAATTGGAGATTTTCCTAGGATTTCTTTTTCAATTTTTCCAATACTCTCGTCTATATTCAACGTGAATGTCTCTCTAGTTTTCTTTGGGGTTTCCTTTTTGGTTGGGTCGATAGTGATCGTAAATTCTTCTTCTTCTACTGATATTGGACTAAATGTTTTAGTCACTTGTTCGTTAACAATGACAACTTTTTGTTTCTTAGGTTTGGTAGCAATCTTTTCTGCAAGATTTTCTTTGACTGCTTTTTCTCCGTTTGAAATAACATCAGTAACTATATGTTCTGCCTGTTCTCGTAAATTACGAGGTTTGCCTGAGGCTGAATCATCCAAATCTGCTATAGGAATTGTTATAGAAGATACATAAGTTAGTTGTGGAGGCGAGACAGATATTTGTTCGACATTATCGGATTCTGTAGATCGATATTCCAAAATATCCGTTGGAGAAGATTCAAAAAAGGGTATATCTGCATATTTACGATCTTCGGTAGGAGTAGGCAGCTTGGGCTTTCTGGTAGGTCGAATTGGAATTTCCGGTGGTACTTCATCCAATGGTACTTTTATCTTCTTTTTTTCTTTCTTCTTTTCTTTCTTGAGTGATTTTTCTGAATCAGAGTCAGACTCGAACGATTTGCCAACAAAGGTTTTGATAGTACCCAAGATACTTTTTTTCCTTTTTTTGTCCTTGGACAAAGCTGACTGACTTTCCTGTTTTTCATCGGCATATTTATTTATTTTATAATGCTTCTCAGTGTGACAATGGTAAGGCTCAGCGCGTGACTCAGACTGAATTAGAGCGTTAGTTAAATCATAAATTGGTTTTGGATTAACAAACGATCGATCGGTAATATTTTGGTAAAATGGTTTTTCTTCGGTATGAAATACAGTCGTTTTTCCTGTAAGAACATGCACTTTCCAACAAGCTATTCTAACTACCAAACTTTTTATCTATTTATCGAAATGTAAATATCCTTACTGCAGAAAATAATCTTACCTTGGCTAATGCACGATATATTTTTGCTAATGTTAGTCAAAAAAACTAACTACAATCCACACCCATGCGTATGAGTCATCACGAGTAAATTCAGCATTTGTAAAATTGCAACTTTACCTCGTGGATTATCTTCCTTTTCGAGCAACCAATCGCAGTATGCCTGAGGATAATGGGAATTTTCTGTAATTGAATCGGAAATGATGATAGGACTGTAATGCCGACTAGAATATTGACTGTAACAGGGAAAAAAGGGGGGGTTCGCAAAAAGATCAACTCTCGGATTCATTTCGGAATCCATATGTTGAGAAGGATCAAAATCCAGAGGAAATTGTTTGTTTGTAGTGGCAAAAAGTTCAGTTTTACTCTTAGCTACATCATTTGTCCCCATAAGGTTCTTGATTCCCGATTTAGGAATCCTATCTGAATCTGGGTTTTTAACAAAAATCCTTTGGAGAGTGAAAGACGGTTTGTTTTTCTCTTCCATGTCTTTCGAATTTTCTCCTTTAGTTTTATCATGGACAAGTTGTGAATAGGACGTAGCCTTTCTCTTCTCCAGTAACCCACTGAATTTGTTTGTTAAATTACTGAACTTTTCGGATAACTTGCTTGGTAATGTTTGACTCTTGTTTCCATGTTGACCCGACGAATAACTCTCAGATATTTGATTATTTTCCTTTCGAGGAAGGTCCATGAACTCTTTAATAGATCTAATTTCAATTGCCTCTTTCCCTCTTTCGGTGGTTTTAACCATGAGTTTCACCTCTGCTTTCACCAGTTTTTCACCAGTTTCATATGTGCCTTCATCAGAACTCGTGGAGTTTTTTGAAGAACTTTCGTCACTCGCATAGTCACATTCAAAATTAGCGTTTTCGGCACATTTGATCGAAGATGTATTCAAAATTGGTTCGTAGGCATCAACCATCTGAGAGTAAGGACTCGTACAATAAGTTTTGTTTGAATAAAAGCTATCTAGTAAGCTCAGGTTTTCTTCATCTTCCTCCGGAACTATGCTCAAATTTCGATACGTTCCCTCCCACCATATATCGTCTCCCGTCTTATTATCGTGGAGTTGAATAGCTTGGGTAACGGGTTTGTTTTCAATGAATTCATAGTCATCATCATCCAGGATCTGCTCAGAGTCTACTGTGTCATTCCAACTTTCGGGATAGTGATCACTGAGGGTTTCACTGGAAGCAGTTGCTGCTCTTTCAAAATCTATTTTGTAATTGTATGGTTTCTCTGGGTTCTCATTTTCTGGTCTGTCAATCAATAACAATGTTTTACCAGAATTGAACACGTCCTTATTATTGTCTTTGTCACGTTCATTTTCTATAAATTTCTGAGTATCTTGTTCTCCATAAGAACTCATCTCTGGTTTAGAACCGAAAGAAATAAGATCATACGGAGAGTCTTCCGGAGTTATTATGAGTTCCTGAGTAGTTTGATATACTTTAGGCTTGCGGATAGTTTTTTTAATGGGTACTTCTATTAGAGCATCAGTGCTAGGATACAGGTCTAGAGAATTGACACATTGTTCCTCAGGTTCCAGAACATCCAAATCTAAGCCAAACAATTTCTCTTGCTTCTCCACTTCAAACAACATTTTCTCAAGCATAGCGTCAATTTGGGTGTATGACGTGGTTTTGTGCAAAAATTGTGGATTGGGAGATGTGGACAACATACTGCGTTTTGGCTGCAATAACACGCTTTCGTATGTTACGAACTGGGTGCCAGGTGAAGACAAATCTGCCAAAAAAGTGCATTAACCATACTGGAGTAAGAATATTTGTTTATTCCGTGATGGAATAACATAGTTGATATTGGAATTAAATGTAAAAGTTGCCAATGAGAGGTGAAAAATGAGTGAGTTCACGAAGTATAGGGTTTTTTGCCGGAGATTGCTTAAGCTGTGCCCAAAAAGGTGACCCTACCCCTTTCAAATATTGCATGCACATGCAATAGTTATGCAGATTTTGAAAAAAGTTAATTGTTAACTCCTTATGTTCACTTTTTATCTTTACCTGGCTAGTGTGAAGCTTTCAGAAGCTCAATCGAAAACGAAAATGATATGTAATCAAAAACTAAATAGGTCTGCATTTAGCTGAAAAGTTAATAATAGCGATTAGTGTGGTGTTTTGGTGTTAACGCACAAAGAGCATCCTCTGGCTTGAAAAGAAAATTATAAAAAAAGGAAATGGTTAATAAAATGGAGATCGTGATTGATGGTGGTGCCCCTAATGTGAGATGATGTTCTTAACAATAATAAGATCAATTCAGAAACATAAAGAAAATTTATTTGTGTCGACAGTTTTTTGACAAAATGTCCCTTGATTGTGATATTTATGGTATTATGACGAATATTTGTTTATGATTCTTTTGCTGTGTTGCTATTAAAGCATATTTTTTTGATTTTTTTCAACTATTATTTATTAACGATTCTTTTGCTATGTATTTTTTGTAATTCAGTTATATACAGTGTGAATATCATAGTTTATATGAATAGAGCTGTTTCGGAAACGAATATGATACAAGGTTGATTAAAAAAAATAAATTTCGAAATTTTTTAATGATATTATTTAAATAAATTTCACAAAACAGTTGTGAGAGAAACACTTACTTTTTGAACCTGAAGAAGGAACATTAGACTGGTTTTGTAAAATTTATAACAAGAACAATTCATCAAAATGTAGTTCTGTGATTCAAGTATATTTATGTATGGAGCTATTTTGGGCCAAGGATTCCTTCTGTTCTTGATTCAGAATAATGATCCATTCTACTCAACGATCAAATATATGTACAGGGTGTTCCAAAAAAGATAGTGTATAGTTGAACTTCAAAAATAAATGACTAAATAATGATATTTTCATGAACATAGGGCAACAGAATTATTTTTTAAGAGAATGTTCCCTCCATTTCATTTAAGGAATTCTCTATAGAATCACAATTGATATTTTTGTTAAAATATTGCCTTATTTCAATTATAGTATATAAGTATAATGAAAATAAAACTGATGTTTTGATCGAGAAAATTCATAACTGCCAGAGACTATTATCATGTATTTTCACCTCCTATCAGCTAGTTTTTGCATTATTATTTTTCTTCAAAGGACTAGCTGGTATGGTTTTTGTATTAGGCGCAGGCGACAAAAAGTGTCTATTGTTGACTAGAGACTATTATTGTGAATCTTTCCTGAAAGGCGACAGCCAAGAAGAAAAAACTTTATGAAACTGTTGGATTGCTTCAATTGAACTGAGTTGTCGTTTATGGAAAGTTGACTGTTTTACTTATGGTAAAAGAACAATTGAGACGTTGTTTTCAAGTAAATTTTGGGTTTTGAAAACGGAAAAGGATAATATTTTCGAAAAGTCGCCCATCTAAAAAAACTTAGTATGAAAAGTGATTTTTTCTACTGATCTTCACAATACCATCCTTCACTATTTCAAATAACCCTCAAACCTTATATCGTTTGTCGTTTTCGATATATCACTACTGACACATCTTTTTCAATATACTAAGGAGATTTCTCGATAAAACTCGTGATTTTCAAATTTTTCAAGCGTGCTAAATACAAACAATACTTCACTTACTTTATGCTTCTTTGTTTACATCATTAATGACCATTAAAATGACTTTAATTATCTATTTAATAACTTATTAGTATATTATGCAACGATCATGTAATGATGGTTATTAAGACACGAGCATTAACCGGGATACGAAACGAGCCGAAGGCGAGTTTTGTATGGTATATGCGAGTGTATTAATAACCATTACATGAGAGTTGCATACGCTATTTTTTCTAAACCCGATAAATAATGAAAAACTATAAATATTATATTCGTATTGAACACATTTACAGTAATTAACTCACATTTTAAAAAAAAAAAACACAAACTTAATGGTATTATCATGGATATATGAAAACTATAAAGATTCTTATTAATTTATATTGAATATAACAACTGTAATTAATCTGATCTTTTAAAAATATTGGAGTCGATGGTATTCCTTCTATATCGCTGTTTTCAGACATTTTGATAATATAGGTAGGTAATATGAAAACTGATTTTGACAAATAAAGCAATTAGTTACAGGATTCCTCATTGAAAAATTATGGGTTCCTATTGGTTGATAATCTGTATCGTTATGAAAAATCTGTATCATAATGGATATCATTATGAAACGGAGTATGGTCATATAAGTGTATTGTTAGAGTACGGGTGTAGAAAACATTTATTATTTCAGAAACAAACTAATGTGGACATGTAATTAAATAATTCTGCTCGAGCTTGCGTATCAGTATTGTAATAATCAACTAGTAACTGATTTCCATATTGATGAATTCAACAAAAGAGAGTTATTCGAAACTATTTCTTCATTGAGTAAATGTAAAAAACATCATGGTTATAATCAAATCCATGGTTCTCTGTTAAAAGATGGTTTGCATGTATCGAATTCGTCTTCACATTCGAACCTAAACTTATTTCAGGCTTCGGTTCAGTATTAATATTGCCTATTGGTGAACGATATTGAACCCGTAACTCTTACTAACAAAGCTACTTGACTTTCCGTTCAAATTATATTTTTCACATATAGTCAGTGGGTATACTTGAACACTGGCTAAAAAGCAAATCATCTGAAGGAACAATTCATTCAGGCCAGTCTCAACTCCCTACACTGTAGGTTAATGGACTGACACCTATCAGAAAACAATTACTTCCCTGGCTAATACCACGAAAAGCGTTGGATTATATCCGTGTCAGTGCAGGACTCTTCACTGAAGTTATTCCTTCATATGCTCTTGACGATACACCTGCCGCAATAGACTTTCAATTATTGGAACACACTTGCAGACCGGTTTCGGGCTGTTTGGCCACTCGTCAGTGTAAGGTAGTATCTATCATCAACATAAAGTCGATGATTTCCGATAATTGAAAATCGAATTTTTTCACAGTATCATTCCTCGAACTAGGTTGAAGTGAACAACAGAAACGAATTGTTACTTTAGATGATTTGATATCTAGCCTGTCCTCTAGTATGCCCACTGACTATATGTGAAAAGTGTTCTTTTCTTATACGAAGAATTGGGAAAATTTCGGATATGCGGTTGGTCACCTCGTTCACAGGCAGATGGGGTGATGACAAATTATATTCATATATGACAAATTGCTATCAGCAACTGGAGGGTATTATTGACTCTATTTTTTATTAAAAAAAACTGTGAAAACAGGTTATGAACCGGGTCCATCCAATTTAAAGAAACGAATCCACTAATAATGTCACTCATGTTCTGAAAAAGACTTGAACATAGAACGTATAACAATTTGAGCAAATTTATTGAAAACAATAAAACTTCGCTGACGGATAGATCAGGTGTATAATATACGTAGTCAATTCGAATGGCATAAAAATCAGATAGTTATCGAACGTCGGCCGTTTCTTTGTATGTCATGGGCGGCGGGTATAATTTACGGTATTAACTATTATATTCACCAGACCCGGTCCATCAGTATTATATTCAGATGATCAAATTGACTTGTTATACACCATATATAAATTGACTTGAGGATTTCTTATACGTCAAAAGAGAAGAACTCTCTCTCTCTCAAAGAATTAGGAGGAAATAGAATCATTAATTGTATGAAAAGACCATTTCCACATATGAAAACCATTTTCAGCAAGATGAAGTTTTTGGAATGTTTGAAAATCAGTAGCAATATCGAGACATAAAATTGGTTCAATTTCTAAATAAGTTCATAGGTTTTCAGATATTATTAGTCATTACGTAGGTGGTCATATCATTATAACCTGAATTAGTAATATATAAAGGGCCATATGTACAAAGAAATAATTAGGGAAAAAAATTAATATAAACCGAAAATGCTTCGTTTCGGAGATACAGGGTGTTGGAATTGATTGGTTTGTTCATTTTTCAAAAATAACTAACCTAATTTCCATACCTTTTTCAAATAAATGAGGTACACTTCCTCAACAATGCTGGAGGTCATCGTTTTCTCAATATTCACAATTTTCTATTACTTGCAAAAGTTGCTGAGACCAATACAAAAACTAAATATGTGGTGGATTTCGTCAAAATAAACAATTTTTTCCATAAAATATTCATCGAAAAACCATTCGTTTCCGATATACATATTTTGTCATAAATTTTTTGCAATTTTAGTTATTTGTATCTCGAAAACAAATGATTTTTCGGTAAACATTTCATAGGATAAAGTTGTTTATTTTGACGAGATCCACCACATACTTAGTTTTTGTAAGGTTCTCACCCACGCCATAGGACGTAAGTAATATAGAAAATATAGATATAGATAGAAAATTGTAAAAATCTTAAAAAACGAGTATGTCCAGCGTTGTTGAGAAAGTATTATTTTTTTACTTGGAAAATGAGTGGGAATTGGTTTTTTCATCGAAAGTACTAAAAGTCTACTGCCAAAAAAAGTAAGGGCAGTTTGAAATAAATAATAACAGCGTAAGCAGCGCTATCCAGACGTTACATGAAAATTAATACAAAATTATTATTTCTCACGTCAAAAAACCCCGATTTACATATTTCGTACGTGAAAAAATCAATTTCAACACCCTTCATCTCCGAAACGAAACATTTCCGCACACAAGTTTATATAGATTTTTTTTCTTGCAATTGTCTCAGGAATACTTGAATATTTTAACGCACCTGTGTTACACCCTGTATAAGGAAGCTCTGAGTAGATAGAATTTGGATCGGATTGCTTAAGAAAGTTATTGTTTAATAAAATGAATGTTTTGTGGAATGTTTAGTGAAAGTGTAATAATAAAATATTATTCAATACCAAATATCATTGATTTTCATCACATCTCTCTTGAATTAAAACTGTCTTCATTGTAACTGAATTCGAATTCAGTATACGAAATAAATTTTCTTTCTTTTCTGAAATTTATTTTATGGTAGGTTTTATAAGGTATGTTAGAATTGTTATATTATAAAATGTCTTTTACAGAATGCAAAATCTTGTATTTCTTACGACCGGAATGTAACACATCATCACTCCGTTCACTAATAATACAAAATTCGTTCATTTCATTTGGAGGCATATCATATTTCTTACCTTTTTGTGTTGCGTCTTTTTCTAGTGGTGGAGCTTCGGGCTCCAAGTCAAGTTGCTGTCTTGGGGCTTCCCATTCTGTGAACATAAAAACAAATTCAATAAAATCGGCAATAATTTTGTAATAATATGAAAACACATAGAAACTATGCTAGAAAAAGCCATAACATTATATTTTAGCAGAAAATATTACAGATTTTACCAGCCATATATTGTAAAACAAAGGAGGAATATTAATAATTTTTTTCCATTTATTTCTAGTATTGTTCAAGGTCATTTTCGACTGCAATTCTTTAATAACGGACAGACAGTTTTTTGTTCACACAAGGGATGAAGTAATTGATTCTGAAGAATACGTGACACATGTTATGCCACAATTCAAAAAATTATGAAAATAATTTTGTTTTGAATGGAAGGTGTTTTCTTTTATCAAGATGAAGTAGTAGAAAGCCAAAAACTTTCTTTCCCAAAAATTTTGTTTTTTGATTCCCAGTGAAATTTTCTTTGATGTACCATTATTCTGGAAAATGACGTTTTGAGAGTTGATTCTAGAGAAAAAATATTATATACAGTGTCATCTCCAAAGTATGTACCATATGGGAAACGTATTTACTAAGGGTTTTTCGACAAAAAGTTATTCTTGATAAAAGTTTGTGCATCCCCAAAAACTGAACATACACCAACAAAATACAGTAAAACACTCCTGATATACAAGGTGCCTTCAAATATTTCATTTTATGACAAGAGTAAAGTACTCTCCTTTTGAAAAATCTCGGGAAATGTTATTTAGAAAAGTTGTTCAGTATCAAAAAATACATCTAGATTTGAAGTCATGGCCATCTAAGTGAAGTTTAATTTTTTTACCCATATTTTTGAAATGGGGACCACAAAAAAAATTTTGCTTGAACGATAATTAGACAGCATCCTGTATACGACGGTTTATTTCAAAATCCATTAATATTAAAAAATACACAACTATGGTTTTGACCACGGTTCATTTTTTGAAGAGTAAACTAATTTTCAAAAATTTAGGTTTAAAGTCATTTTTATTTTTTGTTAACACCGAAAATTACTCCAAATTATACAGTATTGTAACTAGAACTTGATATTCAATAGTATCAAGTCACAAAAATTCAAAATAAAATGGGTATTTCGGAACAAATTCATTGATTGTCTGAAGATTATTTTGGAGAATTATTTTGGACATGAAAAATATTTTGATGTTTTATGATTTGATATTATAGTTATTGGTACAATACTGTATAATTTTGAGTAATTTTCGGTGTTACCAAAAAATAAAAATAACTTTGCACCAAAACCTTTGAAAATTATGTTACTCTTTAAAAAACTTGACCGTGGTTAACACCAAAGTTGTGTAATTCGTAATATCACAGAGTTGCAAAATAAACCGTCGTGTACAGGATGCTGTCTATTTATCGTATTAGCAATTTTTTTGTAGTCCCCATTTAAAAAAAATTGGAAAAAAATTAAACTTTACTCAGATGGCCATGACTTCAAATCAAGATGTATTTTTTAATGTTGAAAAACTTTTCTGAATAACATTTCTGGAAATTCTTCAAAATAAGAGTACTTCACTCCTGTCAAATATTTGAAGGCTCCTCGTATATTACGTGTGTTTTACTGTATTTTGTTGGTGTAGGTTCAGTTTCAGGGAATACACAAACTTTTATCAGGAATAATGTTTTGTCGAAAAACCCGTCATAAGTGAGTTTCCCATATGGTACATACTTTGGGGATGACACTGTACCTTGCCACAATTAAAAAACATAAAATAAAAATAACCAAGATTGGTTGATGTGAATTAATTTTGAGAAATCTATTTCTGAATACCATATAGGGAGTTGTTTTGCATACACAATGATGGAATTGCCTCTGATGCGTCTGGCTTACATATGTCAAAACAATTTTGAATTTTCATTTTCAACACTCCATTGACATGTGTCGAAAAAAAATTGAGAAATCAAAATAGACTTGAATTTTGTTCATTTCTGAAGACGGAGGCAGATTTTGTCCTCCGAAACGTTGAGATTGGTATTGTATAATTTCTTAGCTCCTTCGTTGATAGTCAATACTTTGAATTCACGCAGACATATATTCAAGTCAACTGAGAAGTTTGTCCTTTTCATACATTTTTGAAGTTTTCCATTACAATTTTCATATTTTTCAGATTTTGGAAGGTGAACATACCCAAAGAAGGTCAATAAAAAACCTTGTAATTATTTCACCTTTTCCGGGCTTGAACTGTAAGCCAGAATAATGTTCAATTTATGTTAAGATACATATGTAAATAACCAAACTGAAAGTAATAATTATTTCAATAGATTGAAATTTTTCGTGTGGTGAATAGTTCAAATTCATGCAATGCTAACTTTCAAGCTGGATATTTCTTACCGTATATAGGCCTCTGTGGATAGGATTCATGCAGATAGTGTTGATTATGCCATGCAATTTTTTCACTACTTTTTAACGATTTCAATGTCAAATAATACATTTTATATGTTCTCAACTTACCATAAAGAGCAAACAATTTTCAAATCCAAGCTTGTCATTAATATTTCAAATTTTGGCTTGTTATTTTAGAAGGTCTGTAAACATAAGTACTCAGTTCGTGAGACTGTCATTAAGTACAGTTTTTGACACCGAATTTATTATATTGAAAAAATATTGATTTCAACCTATTTCTTGATTCTGTCTAATATTTAATTGTTGAGAGATGAAGGTGAATTTTGTACAGACATCCCCATTCGAAAAAGAACATCGTGATTGAACCTCAATTCTAATTTTTCCATTTTTTGAAATATTTAAGTAGGTAACTGAATTGTTTAGGTGTACAATTTACGTCATTGTTGAAATCCATATTCTGGTTTGCTTTCAAATAATCAAATTAGATTTTGAAATGTATCATCCGTTTCATTCAAAAATTTTTTCTGTACTGAATCACTGGTAATTGAAAATATTTAAATATCTGAATATTTCATCTGTAGCACAAAATTTCACTCATAATTTTTAAAATATGGTTTTTATTTTGAACAACCTATCAAGGAGGTAACATACAGCGCCATCTGCCCGCGAGTAGATCAAGAAACATGAAGGAGGTTTGTACAACGCCATCTGCTCGCGAATAGTTCAAGAAATATCAAGAAGGTTACCTCCAGCGCTATCTACCCGCGAATAGATCAAACAATAATTGATAGTTACGTACAGCGCCATCTGCCCGCGAATAGATCAAGCAATAATGCCGATAATTCTGCCAATACAGATCCCGAGCTTGAGAGTTACAAGCAAACAGATATACATACAAACAAACATACATACATACATACATACAAGTGAAGCTAATATAAAGCATGTAAAAATTGTTACCGTCTTATGATTTTCGAATATATAAACTGAAAAAATGGAAAAACCTGTCAACCACCAAACAAACAAACAAAGTTATTTCGATAGAAATTACTAATTATAATGTTTCTACCTATTTAAATGAATAAAATTACCTTCGCAAAATCCAAACATCGCCGACCCTGTCTGCAAATTTAGGAAAACCTTTCTATCCTTTAAAAAACCTTTCCAAGAACTGAGATCCGATAATATTACTCCCGGTGTAAAATTTTCTCCATCTGAAAGATCTTCAACATCTGTGTAACGTTCTATATACCCACCACCTTTCAGATACATGCAGCCTTCTGAATCGAATTGTCTCTTTTCTTCAGTTATCACTTTGCTGGTGCTCATTTGATTGGGAACCACATCAACTTCATTTGGAGTGGCAGTTTCTGCTCGAGAATAGCTCATGAAATCTTCCTCAGCGGATGTTGCCATATCCTCAGTATCTGTATATATAGGACTTGGTATAACTTCGTCAAACTTTTTCATATGACTGTTCACCAATAATCGTTCTTTTGGAGAAAAAGGGCCAGATCCATCTTTGGACATGACTGTAGCCCCTCCCATTTCTCTCAGATGTTGTGGGGTACAAGACAATGGCCTAATGGCGCTATGGAACGTTTCTTCATCAGATGATACCATGTCTTCTATGTCAGTTGTTCCAACAAGAGGTGGCATGTTGATCATTGGCGAAAGGCTACGAAAATTTTCTTCATTTCCATCACTGAGAAAAATATCTTCTGAATCTGTTAATCCTCCTGTGTTTGCATTTGATTGTACAGCCAGCTTGTTTTTTTCAGAAAGGAATTTTTCATGCATATACTTGAACTTTGGTGCTCTTCGACGTTTGTGACTATCCAGTACAATTTCTTCTGTATCCGTCGAAGCATCATAGTTTTCATTTTTCGTGTCGGTATTAGACTCGCGAGGGATTTTTTCTAGTTCATTCACCATACCACAGTCCTGAAACGAAAATTCAGGAGCATTGTTGGTTCTGGGGCTTTCGATATCTTCCTCTTCTTGTGAAATAATCTCATCGTCTGTTGATAGAGATACGCTTTCATAATTTGCATCATCCCTTGGAGAATCATCTTCAAGCGGAAAAATTTGTATGGTAGGAAGAGATTCGTTTTCCTTCAAAATGACCAAATTACGAACTGGAGGTGGTAAGTCCACTTCCGGTAAATCTACAACGGAATTGGGATATTGTAGTTCTTCCTCATCTGTGGAACATACTGATTGTTTCGAGAAAGCTACTGGAATTTTTCCTGAGTGGTCTTCATCGTCAGAACTGTCTATATTTTCACAATCTGTTATAACATCCTCAGTGCTTACAGGTACCAACAGAGCTGCTGTAGTCTTTGTGTCGTTGTTGAGTCTAATACCGTAATTGGAGCGTGATGTTTTAGCTGTTTTCATAACACCTCTATCATCCGTTTTATAGTTCTCCAGATCGGTGTTGCTACGATTATCAGTAGTGTCACATACATTCACCTCGACTTTGTAGTTCACTTCATCTTTAGAAGAACTATGAACTTCTGTTGTTTGGCTATAACCAGCAGCCATTTCCTCAAGTTTTGCTTCAAATGCCAAATCATCTTCAAAGTCACTTGTTGGATTGGTAGCACCCTCAGACATACCATCTAAGTCTTCCGTATCGGTAAGAAAATTGGTGTCGAATTCAGGAATGTTCAGAATAGTTTTATTCTTATCAGCAATTTTTTTACAAATCGGAAATCGTAGGTGAAATTCCTCTTCATTGTCTGAATCATATGCCAATGACTGGCTCTTTGTTTTCAGCTGTCTTCCCAATATCCTACGTTTACCAACTCGATTGTTGAACTTTGCATCGTCTTCAGAAATCTCTAAATCTTCCACGTCTGTAATCGACTGATGACGACTTGATTTATGTCTACGCCGTCTTTGTTTAGCCTTCTTTGAAGATTGTGTTCCATCATCCGAGAGCAACACTTCAACATCGGTTAGTTCGGACAAATTCGGAGACAGAGATAGGGTATTCAAAAATTGGTTATTATTTTGTGTTGTATCAGAATCATTCGAATCAGAAAGGCTTACATTGGGTATTGGTGTCAATAGTCCCGTCGCAGACTTGTTGGTTTTTTCTGTGATATTCAAATTTTCGACGTTGTAGGTGTTCAAATCTACACTATTCTCCTGAACCTCTTCATATTTCAATTCGGAATCAGTGTCATAGAATTCTTCATCAGTGAAATTATCCAACACTTTGTATTCCACTCCATCATTCCCGTTTCTTTGGGAGGTTGACATTTGCATCCTTAGTTTCTTATTGCCTTTTGAAGTTTTCATCTGCGTTTTAAATGACTCTTCAAAGGTTCCTCCTTCCAAGTCCATGTCTTCAATCGATATGGGTTTCGCGTGTTCTACTATATTTCCGTCGAATTCATCATCCTCGGATGCTTCAAAATCTTCAAGATCTGTTAGATATTCATTCTGATTCAATTTGATTTTCAGTTTATTTTGGATTCTGGGTAAGCTGTTTCTTGGGTTAATCTCCCCATCATACAAATCTTCAACGTCGGTTAGAGCATCCGATAAGTTCATGTGAATATCACTTTCTACTCCTTCAACTTCCTGGGTTATAGCGATTTCCGGTATATTCATATTCAAAGACATTTCGTTTATATTATTTTGAGTGGTCGGCAGCAAGTCGATTCTCCTCGTTGAATTCTGGAATACCCTGTATAATAATCATATATGTTTATTCAACAACACAAATAATGTACCATGTATCCCTTACTGCGTTTCTTTTGAAAAGACAAAATTGGAAACCATACATAAAATAGTGAAAACAGATTCAAGCCAGTTTTGTTACTCATTTCAGTGAAATAACTCAGATACAACTGACGAAAATATTGCATATTTGAGTGACGTTTCTTACATACCAGGATTCACACGTTAAAATGTAAGATCTCGTTAATTTTTAGTTTGCACAATTACCTTTTCACTGAGTGGTATCATTCGCGTGGGGGTGCAGAACTTTCAAGCAGAAAATGACTGATATAACAAATTGCCAACAACATATATGAAGCAAAAACTAGCCATTGAAATAATTCAAAGAGAAAAAATTTCAGAGTGAAAGATTAATTTTTCAATGAAAGTATGGATAACTTCAAAACTATGAGAATTGGAGAGTTGAATGAAGACAAAGTTCTTCAAGCTTTGTGAACAAGTGGAAACAATTCACGATATCAGGACCAGGTTAGGAAATATGGGGCAGAAAGCAAATTCGTGTTTTATGATGCTGTTTGAAAAAATATTGGAAAATGTTCCGATATTTCGTATTCTCTATACCATTATTAAGTTCTTTTTCTAAATACTGGTATGTATATTTTATTGAACATTTTCAACCACCTTTTTTTCTGAATACAGTGACATCATGAAATTTATCCCATGAACATTTTTATTCCGCATATTTTAAAGAAATGTCTGTTATCCGCTAGAAAATGATGGACTGTATCACAATGCCGTTTCCAATTTCCTATCAACTACAGTATTTTTGTCTCATTCAACCAATATATCTATATCTCTACCCAGAATTCAAATGACAGAAGTGAGGTTTCAGTAGTTTATTGTCTTTCTGAAGGTGGTTACACCATTTGTTTCTATCAGTGCCTTTTTTTTTTTAATTTTTAGTTTTCAAGTAATGAGGAAGGGTCTTTAATAATTTAAATGAGAGCCAATGAATAACAGTAATAATGCAAATGATAATAGTCTGGAAGTAATTTTTCAACAGTTTGGCTTCTTCCTGATACAATTGTAATTAATAGAAGACTGGTATAGTCGAAGTGAACGATATTGTGCACTCTTAAAGTTGGTGGCATTCTCAAAGGCTAAAAAAAAAGCAATACATAGAAATGAACCGGCAGCAAACTAATCGACGTGGACTGTTGACTTGGCGGTTCGTATTAGATAATTTTTAGTATGATGATTGGCTGAAGAGTCATTAAATTAAATTTGAAGTCATGTTACGGTGACGAATAGTAATTGGGAAATGGGGTGATGATTATCGCCGTCGTGTTCAAATTACTTGAAATGTTTGTTATCTGTTTAAAATGTGGCGTCCTTGGACAAATACTAATAGTAATAACGAGTCTGAAAACAGCGCAGACTTTTTCCAGTGTAGTGATTCCAACGGCGATGGTGAACAATGCAAAAAAGAGATACCAGTAAATGAGATTCGGATACATTCGAATATTGAAACACAAAGAGTATGTTTCAATGTATATAAGAATCTAGAGAAAACAAACTATTACAAGCAACATCAGATTTGACCGAAATTCCTTTCTCAACAGTAGGTGAAATAGTCAAAAACAAACCTTATGAACGAAAGACGAGATGCGATACAGGATTACCAAAACCTTTTGATGTTCATCTAATAAAATCTTTAATATACGACTGTTACAAAAGCAATAAGATTCCTACAACTGAAATCATAAGGAAGAAATTGAATACTTCCGGCCATAACGTGTGCTGCTGTGACAAAACTCTTCAGAATTGGATAAAGAAACTAGGAGTTAGATTTGAAACGATGAACAAACGTCAAGCAGTCATGGAAAGCAGAAGAAGAGTGGAATTGCGTAACAAATACTTAGAACAAATAACTAACTATAATCAAGAACAACGGCAAAGTTTTTATTTGGACGAAACTTGGTATGACACTCACGAAACATTTACGAAAGGGTGGACTGATTGTTCGAAAAAGTGTACGCCTAACATGCCTGCAAATAAAGGATCGCAACTTATCATTGTGCATTGCGAAAGAAGTAAGGGATGGGTTGAGGAATGCAATGCTGACTATCATAAGAACATGGAAGCTAATATTTTCGACGAATGGTTTGTGTAATAGTTTTTGACAACGCTTCCTATCATTCGCGACAGCTCAAAGTACCGAATAAAAATTCGAGAAAAAATGAAATACAAAGTTTTTCAATGGATAACAATTTGTATTTTGAAGATTACTATACCAAAAACCAACTACTGGAAGTTTCGCAGAAAAAAACATTCGGAAAAGTGTATGACTTCCAGAATATTGCTGAAAAGTACAGACACACCATACTGAGACATCCCCCCCTATTTTTGTGTTTTCAATCCCATCTAGTCGATTTGGGGAAAATTTAAAGAAAGCTTCAGGCGTGAAAATGATTTTTCAAACTTTGATAAGAAGGTGATAAAGCTAATTAAAGAAGTATCCAATATTACCGAAGAAGACTGGCAGAAAAAGATTAAAAAAGTAATTTTAGTTGAAAAAGACTGAATGGAGATTGGACACTTTCATATTAATGGTGAAAATAAATTCATTATTGATTTAAATGAAGACAGTGATAGTGAATCAGGTAGGTTTCACTATATCGCTTACTTGAACTATACCAATGAAAACAAAATTGAATGACCGTTTGCACGCAATTTAATCCCATTGGCAACTCATTCGAATTTCCCCATGGAAGAGAATATTCAGGACTGATTGGAGGTCCTAAATAAATTTGCTAAAACGGTACCTTGTACACTCAGTCAGTCAAATACTCACCTTTGTACACCGGTTTCTGGAGATTCTGAAAAAGCAATTCTAATTCTAACATGCATACTATCTAGTTTGGGCATATTTATACGCGATTCACTATAAGCGTTACCTACACGACATAGGAGTTATACCTCTTTACGTGTGTCTATTCGAGAAGCCATGCTGTGGGATGACATCGCAATAGGTTCGGTCAACACGGATGAAGTGTTACCTTGTGCTCTACTCTCTTCTATTTGACCAAATTGGTACGTTCTTCTAGGGAGAGATACAACTTCTAAATCTGTTATCGGTGAAAGTTTTTCTTCTGACTTGATACTGGAAGATAATTCTCCAGGTTTCATTCCCTCGTATTGAGATAAAACCAACTTCCTTGGCAGCGACATCTCTTCTTCGATAGACAGTAATTCAGGTATGTCAGAGCAAGTTGTTACAAGATCCGATACCCGATGGCTTCTCTCGTGAATTGACTCAAGAGATCGCCTTTGTTTGGGTGATGTGGGTGACAAGGACTTGAATCGACCATTTGCGTCTGAGCTTACATCGTGATCTGAAGGAGAACTGGGAAGAGCTATTGATTCCGAGAGACTGGAATCAGTTGTGTCTATGAGTGATATCTCTGTTTCATTTCTTAAAGCCGACGCTACTCTCCGTATATTTTCATATGGTTGCCTATAAATTACTTCTATGGAACCTGTATGATTCTGGGTTCTAGTAAACACCTCAGATGTTACCAATTTATTCGCACCATTGGCAGATCTGATTCTGATTGGACTTCCTGGGAGAGAGGTTGGGCTAGTGCTTTCGCGACCTCCTTCACTGAGTTCGTGATATGTGGAAGGGGTAACACTCTGACTTCGAACTCTATCAGCAAATTGGACGGTTTTATCAAAGGACGGTTTGTCATGAGAATATTTCTTGATATGTTCAGTAACAACAGTACGACGTAGCTTTGTTGGGGATGGACTCGGTTTGGGACTTCCGATTCTGGGATAGATATCCCCCTTGTGGAATTTATTATCTGCCTCCAATATTTCTCCAGACTTGTGAACTTTCTCAATTTTAATGAGCTTATTGGAATCTATAGCTTTCACATTTTTTCTTTCTTTCTCGGGTGAACTCAAAAAATGGTGCTGTTTCTTGATCTCTTCTAGTTTGGGTTTAGTGTGAGTAGATTTTATCGGAGACTTGTGCATGACAGTTGTTTTGCTTTGGATTCGATGTTGTGATTCAACTTTTTTCTGGGGTGTGCGATCAGGTTTGTCTTCTAACTTCTTTTTACTTCTAAGTTTCTCATTATAGTTATCTATTTCGCGCTTGTCCTTAGTAATGCTCAGTTTAGTATCCTTTGCTTTACTATCGACTTTCATATTTCTCGACACAGTAGACATCATATAGCGATGAAAGCGATGATCATTTTTATGACTTTCCTTTGATTGTGAAAGACTTTCTTCGGTGAAACATTTCATCTTCATCTTTTCGTATTTTTTATTGGTTTCAGTTTCAGATAATTTTTCTGGGATAATATCAACTCTCGATATATTAACATTACCTTTTCTGGCAAGTTTTGGTATATTTGACGGTATTTTTCGTCCAGAGTCAACCTTACTACGTACATTTCGGTCAGTGAATGTTCCTTTCATTACTTTTTTGACAACTACATGAGTTGAAAGTTTTTCATCATCAGAACTAATATCAGCATCATCGTAATGCTTCGGTCGTTGAAGCTGTCTGCTCAGTATCCTTTTTTTCTCTGTTTCCTCTTGACTGACTTTTCGAACTTGCCTTGAATATTTTCTGGTTAACAAATCCTTGTTTATTCTTTTCGGAGTTTCCGGTGGTTGTAGATCATGCAGAGTTACCTCTAGAACATCGTCTTTCATAGTTATTTCAGGAACAGGAATATTATAACGACGTCCAATATCTTTCTTTTCACCAGTTTTATTCTGTTGCGATTTTTCAATGATTGATAAGTGTGAGTCATTATCTGATAATATGTGATCCAGTTTCCGAGATGAATCACTCTCGGAAGATAAAGGTTCTGCGTCAGTTTCTGACAGTTTCGGTGATTCGCAATGGCTGCGAGAACTTCGAGGTTTTTTACTGATTTCATCAGTCGTTTCTACCAGTTTTTCAGATTGATGTTTATAAGAATCGCTTGTAGAATCTACTACTACTTTTAAAGGTGCCTCAAGCGGTTTAGCTACAAATTTACGTGTGGAAATGTCAATACCTTTCATTCTACTCCCATCTACATCATCACGTACTCCAACGGATTTTGTTCTGCTCACTGATGATGAGTCAGACTTGATACTGGTTGATTTGAATATCAAATCCTTATGGGATGTGAAGTTAGAAGATTTCTCTTTATGAGTAATACCTTTTTTAGGCAAGGATTTTCTGTCTGCAGACTGTTTTTCAGTTGAGGAACCAGATGAATGTGATATTATTCCATTTACTCCATTCGCTAATTGACGATCTGAGGTTTGTTTCTTTCGTACTATCTCAACCGATTTCTTAGGAGACTCAATTCTTTGAAATTGCTTCAAGGGTGGATACGATATTTCTTTGATTTTTGTCACTGATATAGTTGAACTTTTTTTTATGTCATGTTCTTCGATAATTGATTTTCGCCCTTTTGGTGCCCTTTGTTCACTCATTGTCTTGATTTTGGATGATATAGGTTTTACACCAACCATAGACGTTGATTTAGAGCTTTCTCCTGTTGTGCTTTCCATCGAAGTTTTATCTCTTGTTTGTGTATATAACTTCAGATCTCCTCTTGGAACATTGGAAAACTTTTCTAAATGTGTTTTCGGTTTTGATTTAATATCTTTTTGGCTTTTGAGTGATTTCACCGCTCTTTCCGAGATATTAGAACGCGCCTGTTCCTTGGGAATTTCCCTTTGAATTGCCAGAGTCTCCAAAGGCATATCACTTCCTTTTCTTTCAATGATCTTTTTCCCTTTTTCCGATTCTCTAGAAAATTTTGTTTGTTTCTTATTTTTGGGTGCGGCTTTTGGTATGTGATATTTCTCACTATCTCTCTCTCCGAAGATTACGATTGTTTCAGCCGTTCCTGTTACTGTTGTCAATTTCTTAGATTTTTTTGAAAGTACTTCAGGTGATTTAGGTTTTTCTTCTAATTTCTTCTCGAAAATTTCATGAGTATCAACTTCATCTGTCATTGTTATTATATCTTTCTCAACTTTGTCCGAAAGCTGCATCTTCAGAATGGGAACAATTCTGTCAGACGGTTCTTGTGATTCGGATGACGCTACACTGGATCTCCTTTCTTTCGGTACAACACCTTCAATTTGGACTTCATGCGATTCATTTTCCCTCTCATATTCCTTTTCAATAACTTCATGACTTTTCACATCTTTCCTTGATGTTGTTATGCCTCCCTCAACTTTTTCCGTAGGCTGCTCATCCAAATCAAGAACCATTTTTTCAGATGGTTTTCCTTTGTCGACTTTCTCGGGTGAGGCTTCAGAGGATTCAAATTCTTTCAGAACAATATCTTGTTCTAGAACTTCAGGTGAGTTAGGTGCTTGTTCATATTTCATCTCGAGAATTTCATTGGTATCGACTTCATCTGTTATTGTTGTTAATTCTTTCTCGACATTTTCTGTGGTCTGTTTCTCCCAATCCGGAACCATTTTTCCAGATGGTTCTTCTTTGTCAGCTTTTTCAGACGAGAATACAGCAGATTCAGTTCCTTTCGGGATAATGACTTTTTTGAAGTCTCCTGGTGATTCAGGTACCTTTTCATATTTCTCTTCGATTATTTCAGAATTTCTGACATCTTTCGTTATTGTTGCTATGACTTCTTCAACCATTTTCGTGGGCTGTTTTTCCAAATCTGGAACCAGTTTTTCAGATTGTTCTTCTTTGTCAGCTTTTTCAGGTGAAACTAGAGCATATTCAGTTTCCTTCGAAACAATATGTTTTTCGAAGACTCCAGGTGATTCAGGTTCTTTTTCATCTTTTTTCTCGATGAATTCAAAAGTTTTGACTTCTTCATTTATTGTTGTTATGACTTCAACCTTCCCCATGGGCTGTTTCTCCGAATCTAGTATTATTTTTTCGAAAGTTTCTTTCTTATCTCCTTTTTCGGGTGAGGCTACAGCAGATTTAGTTCCTTTCGGAAAAATATATTTTGACAAAAACTCAGGTGATTCAGGTTTTATTTCATCTCCTTTTACAATAACTTCCTCAACCTGTTCCGTGAGCTGTTTTTCCACATTTGGATACAGTTTTTCAGATGGTTCTTCTATGTCAGCTCTTTTAGGGGAGACTACGGCAGATTTAGTTTCTTCCGGAACAAAATGTTTTTCTACGACTTCAGGTGAAACAGGTTTCATTTCATCTTTCTTTTCAATAACTTCAGGAGTTTTGACTTCTTTTGTTATAGTTGTTATGTCTTCCTCAACCTTTGCCGAGGGCCGTTTCTCCAAATCTGGAACAAGCTTTTCAGAAGGTTTTTCTTTGTCAGCTTTTTCAGGTGAGACTACAGTAGGTTTAGATTCTTCCAGAATTATTTGTTTTTCTACAACCTCGGGTGATTCAGGTTTTATTTCATCTTTCTTTTCAATACCTTCAGGAGTTTTCACTTCTTTTGTTATTGTAGGTATGACTTTCTCAACCTTTTCCGTGATCTGTTCCTCCAAATCTAGAACAAGATTTTCAGAGGGTTCTTCTCTGTCAGCTTCTTCAGGTGAGACTACAGAAGACTTAGTTTCTTCCGGAACAATATGTTTTTCTACATCCTCAGGTGATTCAGGTTTCATTTCATCTTTCTTTTCAATAATTTCAGGAGTTTTGACTCCTTCTGTTATTATTGTAGTGACACCCTCAACCTTTTCCGTGGGCTGTTTCTTCAAATCTGGAACCAGTTTTTCACATGGTTCTTCTTTGTCAGCTTTTACAGGTGAGAGTACATTAGGTTTAGATTCTTCCGCAAAAATACGTTTTTCCACAACCTCAAGTGATTCAGGTTTTATCTCATCTTCCTTTTCCAAAACTTCAAGAGTTTTGACTTCTTTTGTTATCGTGGTAATGACTTCCCCAACCTTTTCCGTTGGCTTTTTCTTCAAATCTGTAACAAGCTTTTCAGAGAGTTCCTCTTTGTCAGCTTTCTCAGGTGAGACTACAGAAGACTCAGTTTCTTCCGGAACAATATGTTTATCTACAACCTCAGGTGATTCAGGTTTCATTTCATCTTTCTTTTCAATAACTTCAGGAGTGTCGACTTCTTTTGTTATAGTTGTTATGTCTTCCTCAACCTTTTCCGAGGGCTGTTTCTCCAAATCTGAAACAAGCTTTTCAGAGGGTTTCTCTTTGTCAGCTTTCTTAGGTGAGACTACAGGAGACTCAGTTTTTCCCGGAACAATATGATCTTCTACAACCTCAGGTGATTTAGGTTTTATTTCATCTTTCTTTTCAATGACTTCAGGAGTTTTGACTTCTTTTATTATAGTTGTTATGTCTTCCTCAACCTTTGCCGAGGGCTGTTTCTCCAAATCTGGAACAAGATTTTCAGAGGGTTCTTCTTTGTCAGCTTTTTCAGGTGAGACTACAGAAGACTTAGTTTCTTCCGGAACAATATGTTTTTCTACAACCTCAGGTGATTCAGGTTTGATTTCATCTTTCTTTTCAATAATTTCAGGAGTTTTGACTTCTTTTATTATTGTTGTAATGACTTCCTCAACCTTTTCCATGGGCTGTTTCTTCAAATCTGGAACAAGCCTTTTAGATGGTTCCTCTTTGTCAGCTTTGTCAGGAGAAAATACAGAAGACATGTGTTCTTCCAGAGCATTATGTTTTTCTACAACCTCAAGTGATACAGATTTTATTTCATCTTTCTTTTCAATAATTTCATGAGTTTTGACTTTTTTTGTTATCGTGGTCATGACTTCCTCAACCTTTTCCGTAGGGTGTTTCTCAAAATCTGGAACCATTTTATCAGATGGTTTTTCTTTGTCATCTTTTTCAGGTGAGACTACAGCAGACTTAATTTCTTTCGGAACAATATGTTTTCTGAAGACTTCAGGTGATTCGAGTTCTATTTCATCTTCCTTTTCCAAAATTTCCAGAGTTTTGACATCTTTTGTTATTGTGCTAATGACTTCCTCTACCTTTTCCGTGGGTTGTTTCTTCAAATCTGCAACCAGCTTTTCATATGGCTCTTCTCTGTCAGCTTTTACAGGTGAGACTACAGTAGGTATACATTCTTCCGGAACAATATGTCTTCCTACAACCTCAAGTGATTCAGGTTTTAGTTCATCTTTCTCTTCAATAACTTCAGGAGCTTTGACTTCTTTTGTTATTTTTGTAATGACTTCCTCAACCTTTCCCGTGGGCGGTTCTTTCAAATCTGGAACCAGCTTTTCAGATGGTTCTTCTTTGTCAGCTTTTTCAGGTGAGACTACAGAAGACTTAGTTTCTTCCGGAACAATATGTTTTTCTACAACCTCAGGTGATTCAGGTTTTATTTCGTCTTCCTTTTCGATCACTTCAGTAGTTTTGACTTCTTTTGTAATTGTTGTAATGACTTTCTCAATCTTTTCCGTGGGCTGTTTTTTCAAATCTGGAACCCGCTTTTCAGAGAGTTCTTCTTCGTCAGCTTTTTCAGGTGAGACTACAGGAGACTTAGTTGCTTCCGGAATAATATATTTTTCCACAACATCAGGTGATTCAGGTTTCATTTCATCTTTCTTTTCAATAATTTCAGGAGTTTTGACTTCTTTTGTTATTGTTGTAATGACTTCCTCAACCTTTTCCGTGGGCTGTTTCTTCAAATCTGGAACAAGCCTTTTAGATGGTTCCTCTTTGTCAGCTTTTTCAGGAGAAAATACAGAAGACATGTGTTCTTCCAGAACATTATGTTTTTCTACAACCTCAAGTGATACAGATTTTATTTCATCTTTATTTTCAATAATTTCATGAGTTTTGACTTCTTTTGTTATCGTGGTAATGACTTCCTCAATAGTTGCCGTGGGATGTTCCTTCAAATCTGAAACCAGTTTTTCAGATGGTTTTCCTTTGTCATCTTTTTCAGGTGAGATGACGGCAGATTACAGATGATTTTTCTTTGTCATCTTTTTCAGGTGAGATGACGGCAGATTTAATTTCTTTGAGAACAATATGTTTTTCTACGTCCTCAGGTGATTCGGATATTTTCTCATCTTTCTTTTCAATAACTTCAGAAGTTTCAACTTCTTTTGTTATTGATGTTATGACTTCCTCAAGCTGTTCTGTGCGCTGTTTCTCCAATTCTAGAACCAGTTTTTCCGATGGTTTTTCTTTGGCATCCTTTTCAGGTGAGACTACAGAAGATTTGGTTTCTTTGGGAACAATATGTTCATCTTTTTTTTCGATGATTTCAGGAGTTCTTTCTTCTTCAGTTATTGTTTTTATGACTTCCTTAACCTTTTTCCTGAGCTGTTTCTCCGAATATATAACCATTTTTTCAGATGTTTTTTCTTTATCAGCTTTTTCGGATGGGACTACAGCAGATTCAATTTTTTCCAGAATAAACAGTTTTTCTACGACCCCAGATGATTCAGGTTCTATTTCATCTTCCTTTTCCAAAACTTCAAGAGTTTTGACTTCTTTTGTTGTCGTGGTAATGACTTCCTCAACCTTTTCCGTAGGGTGTTTCTCCAAATCTGGAACCATTTCATCAGCTGATTTTTCTTTGTCATCTTTTTCAGGTGAAACGTAAACAATATGTTTTTTTACATCCTCAGGTGATTTGGGTATTTTCCCATATTTCTTTTCAATAACTTCGAAAGTTTTGACTGCTTTTGTTTTTGATATGACTTCCTCAACCTTTTCCGTGGGCTGTTCCTCCAAATCTGGGACCAGTTTTTCAGATGGTTCTTCTTTGTCAGCTTCTTCAGGTGAAACTACAGAAGATTCAGTTTGTTTCGAAACAATAAATGTTTCGTAGATACCAGGTGATTCAGGTTCTCTCTCATCTATTTTTTCGATGATTTCAAGAGTTTCAACTTCTTTTGTTATGGTTTTCACTTCCCCAACCTTTTTCGTGGCCTGTTTCTCCAAATCTAGAACCAGTTTTTCAAGTGGTTGTCTTTTGCCAGCTTCTTCAGGTGAGACTACAACAGATTCATTTTCCTTCGGAACAATATGTTTTTCGAAGACTTCAGGTGATTCATGTTTTTTCTCATCTTTCTTTTCAATGATTTCAAATGTTTTGACTTCTTTTGTTATCGTTGTTACCACTTCCTCAACCTTTCCCGAAGGCTGTTCCTCCAAATCTGTAACCTTTTTCTCAGATGGTTTTTCTTTGTCAGCTTTTTCTGGTGAGGCTACATCAGATATATTTTCTTTCGAGGCAATATGTTCGTCTGAGACTCCAGATAATTGATGTTCCCTTTCATCTTCCTTATCAATAACTTCGAATGGTTTATCTTTGCCAGATTTTTCAGGTGAGGCTATAACAGATATAGTTTCTTTCGGAACAATTTGTTTTTCTGAGACTTCAGGTGATTCAGGTTTCTGTTCGTCTGTTTTCTCAATATTTTCGAAGTTTCTGACTTCTTCCGTTAATATTGTGACTTCCTCAACTTCTACTTCGAGATGTTCTTTTGAATCTGGAACCATTTTTCCAGATATGTCATATGAAGATCCCGTTGCTTCTGAAGGTAACATTGTGATTAGTTGCCCTTCCGGTGTTGGCGTTAGGTCTGGTTTAAGTTCTTTCACATCTTCACGAATTTGTTTGGAAGCCTCCAAAACTTCTGACATAATTTTACGCACATCTTGTTCATTGGTTGGCACGTTAGCGTCGATTTCTTTCAGATTCAGTAACTTGGGTGACGTTTTCTCGCTGATACATACAGTATCTGCAGGTGATAATAAAACAGATAATTCTCTAGATTCCACTATAGCTGCAGGAAGCGCTATGGTGGAAACAAGTATGGCGTGAGAGACTATGGCTTCTTTTATAATCTCACTCTGTATGGGTGTTATTTCAGCTTCATTTTCGGCTTGGCTTGGATGGAGTTCATGAATATTCTGTTTGACACATGGTGTCTCAGACACTTCCATACTAGCGCCGCTTATACTCTCTATTATTTTTGTTTGGTCGTTCAATAATTTACAAACCTCTCTTGGCATTTGGAAAGATGAATCAGTTTCTACTTTTTGGTCACTTCCTTTGTAATATTCCTGATAAGCTTGTTCCTTCATTCCTGGAATTTTTTTGTCGATGCGAACTTTGACACAAACAGGTTCAACACACGTTCCATCAGACTGTTTATCCTTTTCTTCGATGTTCTGTATCATTTTTTTAATTTTTTTTGGTGCATCGATAATAACTTGTTCTTCTAGAGCCGTGAGGCATGCATTCAATTCCTCGGTGGTGAATTCCCTCTCTTTTGTTTCTACAAATTTATCAGGTGGTTTTTCTGTTGTGAGGGCTTGCATTAAATTTTCTGTTACGTGTTGTTCAATATGTCCCCTTCGATCTTCTAGAGGTTTTTTTATTTCTTCTATTGACTGTCTTCTGATTTTTCTTGTTGGAGTTGTTTCTTGTGATCTCGATATCAATTCTTCAAATATTGACTTCTTATCCTTGACAGATGTATATTTTTCTTCACTAGATTCTTTTTCTTCTTTTGAAAATTTTTCTTTGGGTTCCAATTTTTGAATAGATTTTTTCCTATCTGGTTTGAGCATAACTTTTTCTTCAATCTGAACCAAGGAATCTTTAGATGCTTCTGAAGACCATTTATTAACAGCTATATCTTCTTTCTCTTTAGGTTGTCCCTTGCTGGAAGTGTCTTCATCGAAGCTGCTCTCAGCTTCACTAGAAAAAATTTTCTGTAACTCCGCAATTTTTTTACCGACATGCTTAGTGTGACTAGGAGTTGAATATTTTGATTTGATATCTTCCGTATCTGAAAATGTTTCTTCTATCCTTTCTTTCACATGTTGTTCAGTAATAACTTCCATTTTGTATTCTTCATCGTCTAATTGAGCTAGAGTCTCAGTAGAACCCTTGAAATTTGCTTCTTCTTCTTTCATACTAGACATTTCATCTTCAGAATCAACCACATCTCTCTTTTTTCTGAAGTAATCTTTTTGTGGTGATTTACTCACTTGTTCCTCCAGCATTTTCACTCTAGCCTTGACATCCCCAGATCCCCGTCTTTTTGCTAGAATTTCTTCATCTTTGAGCTTTTCAGCAGATGATAGAGGTGGGCTTTCTTCTGGTTTTATAGGACTACAAGATGAATCTTTCATATCGATACGATCGGTAATGGTAGCAGCCTCAGATGTATCAACTTGGGATAAAGGAATAGATGAAGACTCTAAAAATTCTACTGGGCTGGTACCAGCATCAGTGAATTGTATTACAGACTCATCTATGACGTGATGTGAAAGCTCATCGACTTGAATTGGGCTGAGGCCCGCATCTGTACACTCAAGCTCTTCAATTTCTTCCTCCACGGCTGTATCAGAAATGAATCCCGTAGTCTGCAATCCCCCTAACGAACCTTGAGGTTGGTTAGCAGTGCTGGTGATACTACCCGTCGTCGGATCTCTTGTTAGTGATATACCCGTATCTGTTATGTGATGAGACAAGCTTTCGCTCAAAGGAGACACTGCCTGCGATAATGAGTTTTCGTCGTAAGTGTATATTTGTTTAGTACCACTGAAGTTCACCGTTTCTTCGCGTTTCTTCTGGGTGGACTCCAATACAGTCACTGGCGGTATTATATATTGTGGAGAGTGCTTCTCTCTACTTGCTGTCGTAGATATTCCAACATCAAATCTTTCAGATGTTTCAGTCCCCGAGTTATCTCTCCTAGTTGTTGTGACGCAAATATGTGATTGAGATTTTATAGAAATTTCTACGTCTTTAGTACCGTATAACGTTAAACGACTTTCAGCAGTTGCTAAGGCTTCTTTTGTGCGAACCTCTTTACGTCCGATGATGAGCTCTAAAGTTGGCTTCGATTCATCTTTCACAGTTGGAGGAGAATCATCTGGAGAAGGTGTGATACACGTATTGAGTTGTGGAGAGGTACTTCTATCCACATGTTTGTATTTATCGTATTTATGTTTTATGGTTGGTTTTGTCGAAAACTGATTGTTGTCATCAATTTTTTTTGCATCACTCGACTTTTGAACAATTTCTACAACGTCTTCTTCAGGACCTTTGGCTGCGACCTTTTTGATTTCCTTTTCAGCTGTCGAATACGCTATAGAAATTTTTTTGTCTGGAGTGGATTTCAAATTGATCTTTTCTTCAGAGGGCGGTATTTTATCTTTTCCGCCTCCACCTTGAAGTCTTTCCACATTTTTTCTTTCCTTTCTTTCCCAGTCCTCCGGCCGTTTTGAATCCTTAGCACCCTTTTCTTCCGGAGAAACAAAACTGTGGATATTCAATTGGCCGGGGCGAACCACGTCAGTCTCATTCAACTTAGAACTATCTAAACCTATATTCACAATTTCCGTTAACTCACTATCAGGTTCAATCGAAGGCAGTAAGTTAGAGGTAGAATCTATCACATCTGTATCTAGATCTTCGGTAGAAGCTAAACGTTTACGTTGTCCCGCAAAGAACTGGGACTGATATTGATAGTACTGACGGATGTTGTCATAAGAAGTCACTTCTTGTGACTCTATTTCTTTGGAAAGTGTAGTTGCATAGTCATTCAGATATTCCTGGGAAGACATACGTTTCTCGTCTGGTGTGGGTGTTTCTAAAATGCACTCGTCTTCGCGGAAGCCATCAGTATCCAAAGAATCGTCGTCGTCCTGAGGAGACGCACTTGCTGTCGCAGGGAAAAATAAAAGAGGGTGGATATTGGACTTTTTTCGAGTGTATATTGTGAAAATATCATTATATTGTGTTTGAGTGGTGCAACAGAATCCGTTATTTCAGAAAATAAATCATATTTGAGGCGCTGTGGTTTATCAACTTCCGCACATACAGAATGAAATGTATGATGTCTCAAATTGTGTAAAGTGTAGGTATGGAAGGGAGGAAGTGAAGGATTACGACAGCTATTTGTATTTATAAAAAGCCTGCTAAGGCATTCCGCATCTTCATAAGCGTCTACCATTTCACAACAATGAATCCGAAAAGCTATATTTTCTTTACGTCAAATTATGCCCAAACTAGTAGCGTTTATTCTTAGACTATCAACTAGGCAAAAATAAATTAAATGATAGATCCAAAGGAGAAATAATTTTAAAATGAAAACTATAATTTAATTTATTTTATTTTTTGAAGCAAACTAAAAATTTCACTGACCTTTTGTAGCCTTTGCTACGTGAAGCCCGAGGCCGCGTATGACCTAAAATCAACCCAACCCACAGGGACCCTTGGGAAATCAATTCATGAAGATGAAATCTCGATACTCTATAATTGATTTGAAAAGGGTATATGGGGGTCGAGTTGACGATTCCATGCGCACACAGAGTTTCATTTGGAGTTTCTAAGTCACTTTGTCCTGAACAGTATGGAGTTTGCAATAACGGTTGAACAAGCAAACATCTGAAGCAAATGACCGGGCGACAAGGTAGGGATAGGTTGTGATCCAACAGTTTGGTGAATGAGTCACCAAATTGATGGTATGGAAAAATGTTTTATTATCACACAAATTATGAAGTTGTTGGAAATGAATGAAGCGAAATGGAAGAGTTGCATAATCAATTCATCGCATGTTTCTTTTCTTTCTTGAAGAATGAATTCAAAATACAACGGCCATAGAACACAAACAAAGTAACTATTTATTGAATTTTGTTAATTGTCGAATTATGCAAGAATACTTTCATGATAAACATGAAAGAAAATTGCTTTCTTATACATGATTAATTTCGAAAGTTATTTTATTCATAATTAACGTGTATATTTTGTCAAGTGGTGAAGAGGGAACGTTATCCTATTCATCAAATTTATAACACATATTCGCAAACAGTCATACGAATTCTAGGTATATTAGGCAAGTTGAAACATAGAAAAAACATACCATATCTTCGTCACGGCGCAAGAATATTGAAATTATTATCGGCTAAATTTTTCATACCTGGTTCTGAACGTTGCGACAGTAAAACCAAATTTACCATTTGAGAAACATGATTGATTTTTTGGAAATTCCCGTTATTTTCAAATTACCTTTTGTTGTGTTGGCTGTCGAAGTTTTTACTATTTCTTTTGTAACAAAAGAAGTTTGCGAGGCTGAACCTAATATTACACGTACATTAATACTATTTCCATTTTCTGACACTAATGTTACCTGTGCCGTAGCTAATAATACCTGTCTTCTTGAGGGAGATATTAAACATATGTTTAGTGCATGTAAACGTCTGAGAAGAACTTAGAGAATTATTCTGAGAAGTACCTTGAGACGGAGTATGATAAGGACCTTGAGAAAGAGTTTGAGGTTGAGTTATTTCTTCTCTGTTACCCAAATGCTGATTTGACACAGAAGAATTTGTGGGTCTATATTTATGTAAACGAGTGTGATGCTTTCCCGCGCGAATTCTACATCTATCCCTTGAACACTGATAAACTTTTTACCGAAATAGTTGAAACATAAGCGTTTTTTTGAGACAGAGTCCTTTTTTGTCTGAAGAGGTACGCAAGCGAATTTTTTACATTTGTAAATCGTGTGACTATAACCTTTGCAATAAATACATTTTTGTTCATGGTCACCTTGATCAGTTGCCACATGAGAATGAGTTAGTGACGGAGCCTAATTTCATAACCTTGATTAGAAGATGGAGATTTCCATGCTATTACCCTTTTATCAAAAAAAGCAAGAAACTGTTAGAGAGTTGACAGAACCTTTTGATCCCTTACGAGTTCGAACTCGTTTCTTAAATTCCTATCCAATTTATTATTGAATATGTTAATTGATAGTAAATCCCAGTTATTAATGACCTTTACTGTGAGTGCCTCTGAACCATTAATATGTTGTCTTATTTGTCTCGTGAAATCGCGAAGCGATTTATAGCAGGCAATTTATAGCAGGCAATTTTTGCCTGCTATAAATCATTATGTACGCTATCTGTAAACAAATCAATGAATGTACGCCATTCTCCATAGTTTTCGCTGAAACATGAATTATTCGTACTTAGGAGTTGGATAGTTCCAGAGTTTTGTTGACTACTGTCCTAGGTATGTGCTACTGTTTGAAATTGTCAGATTTTCATTCAAAGTTTTCATTTTGCTATGCAGAGAGATATATTTAGTTTCGATTGCTTCCCTATCCTCACTCTGAAGAGTAACCTGTTCTAAATCGTTTTTGTCAATGGAGTTTTTCATTTCCCCTTGACAGTTTTCATATTCCGAGATAGCCTTTGCCAAGAGATTCTCGTATAGCGGTGGATGGCACATTAGGCGTTTTTGGTAAACCAAACAACGGTTCACTTTTAAAATTCAATGAAGAGAATATTCAGGCATTCTCTACCCAACTGAAATATTTTTGACAATGCGATGTTGCTACTTCCTTCAGGAAGTAGTATCAACTTTGATTTTTCACACGTATACACCCTGTATACAGTGTTATCCCTAAAGTGTGCACCATATGGAAAACTTATTTATTGAGGGTTTTTCAACAAAAAGTTATTCTTGATAAAAGTTGTGCATCCCCTAAAACTGAACATGAACTAATAAAATACATTAAAACACACGTAATATACAAGGATCCTTCAAATATTTGATTTTGAGGCAAGAGTAAAGTACTCTTATTTTGAAAAATCTCAGGAAACTTTATTGGGAAAAGTTGTTCAGCATTGAAAAATACATCTAGATTGGAAGTCATGGCCATCTGAGTGAAGTTTTATTTTTTTATTTTTTAAATAAGGACTATGAAAAATAAAGGTTGCTAAAACGATAAATAGACAGCATCCTGTGTACGAAGGTTCATTTTAAAAGCCTGTAATATTACGAATTACACAACTATGGTCTTAACCACGGTAATTTTTTTTTCGAAGAGTGAAATACTTTTCAATGTTTTCGGTACAAAGTTATTTTTATTTTTTGTTAACACCGAAAATTACTCAAAATCATACAGTATTGTAACGAGAACTTAATATTCAATAATATCAAATCAAAAAACATCAAAATAAAATAGATATTTTGGAACAAACTCATTGATTTTCTGAAGATTATTTTGGAGAATTATTTTGGACAGGAAAATCACCAGAAAATCAAAGAGTTTGTTCGGAAATATCTATTTTATTTTGATGTTTTGTGATATGATATTATTGAATATTAAGTTCTCGTTACAATCCTGTATCGCTTATTTCGTGGCATATTTGATTACTTTGGGATCCAAATAATCAAATGTTTGGTACTTTCTGAAAATTCATCTCTCGAACGCACGGGTGTTTTGTACTCTTTCTTTGAACATTACCCACATATAAAAATCTAATGGATTAAGATCGGGTGATCTCGCTGGCAAATTCCATGTTCACAGGCGCCTTATCCACCGATAGTCAAACAGTCTGTCCAATTCTGCGCTCACTTCTATTGTAAAAGTACAGGAGCTCCATCTAGTTGGTACCAACATTCCCGATATTCTTTGAGTAACAGATTATCGATGAAGCTCTGTACAGTATTCTTCAAAGTATCCAGGTAGATTCTGGAAGTTATCGATTCCTCGTATATGGCGTACCTCAATTTATTGTTTATTAACTTGCTGAAGACATCAAAACTATTTTTTTTTTGTAATCCAGCTTCTTTTGTGACGTGAGGATTTTCACTGAACCTATTATGATAATTTTTTCTATTGAAAATTCTGTAACGGGTTAAATTTCGGAACTCAGAAGAATGAGTCGAGCCGCCCTGTAGGTTCGTTATCAGAATATTCCTGGAATGGTGGGTTATCTAGTGAGCAGGAGTAAATAAAACGTATACGTTGGTTTTTTTCTCAAATGTTTGGGCTGGCGCAGTAAATGACAGGCTTATTGAACCCGACTTTTTTCAATCTTGACTGACAGGTGAAATTCATTAAGATTTTCTTCGACACAATATGCCAAAATTATTAGATGATGTTCCTATAAATTTGATACGGAATATGTGGTTCCTACATGATGGTGCTCTACCACATTTTACATGAATAGTTCATGAACATCTAAAAAGGGATTTTTCAAATAGATGCACAGGACACATCGACCCATTTCTAGGAACCCGACACTCTCCGGATTTATGGGCTTGCGTTTTTTTCTGTGGGGCTTTTTAAAACAGTAGAGAAGTGAATACTGTGGAAAAACAACAACGGAGCATTGGAAAATGCTTATGATTTCATTGGTGAGCACCATGATGTTATATCATGCAGTGTGGAGTCGCAAAAACGCGAATAATGTGGGAATAATCATAAATCATGGATATTTTTAATTTTCAAGAATCATATATTACTATTGACGTTTTGGCTGTACTTGTTCATCTTTCACTGCCAGAACCACTGTGCATGCTGTTTTTGGCGAGTGAATTGTCTTAGGATGTGGGGACTGAGCAAACCGGCCATCGGATGCCTGCTTCCACGTAGCCCCGCTAGATACGGGAGTGACAGAATCACTTGTGGTTCCTAACTGAATGGCATCCCAACGATGGCTCAATCCAAAGGTGTGTATCCGTGCCGAGAGGATGAATGACACTGAGCTGTCTCTACGGAATCTTCGATATACCAGGCGCCCTCTCGTCGTAGCATCGCCTTGTCACGGTAATGCGGGGCTCTGCCGTGATTGACCTTCTTTCCCTAGCTACTCGTGGGACATTTATGGACAGAGTAAACTTAAAAATTCTTTCTGACGCTGAGTCTACACAGGAGATGGATGCCGAGCTTACAACTCCAACTGACCTCCCTGTGAATTTAGATCAGGAGCGAGAGCTTATCAACTCTCCAACTCCTGAACCAATAACTGAACCTAAAAAAGGTATGGTGGTGCAGCCAGGAAACGAGTCAATCGCCTCCTCAAGAACGGCGTACCTTATGAAACCGCCTTGCATTAAATTCTTGAGCGTCGTACGCAGAATCTGTCTCAGGTGGAGGAACATACCACCCCTCAGCAGTTCAGCAAAGATTTGCGCTAAAGTGATGATTGAGCAAAACCAGAGGCGAAAAAGCCCTGCTCGGTTGAATCTAAGGCAACGTCAGGTGTAGCTAACGTGCAAAAACCCTCATATGGGAAGGTTGTCGCGGGTATCCAGGTGGGAATCTTGCACCTTAACTATCCGACTACCTCATTTACGATGAAACAGCAGAGCATATACTTTGTGCCCGCCCCACTGGGGACCAAATCAGGTTTTTATAGTTCAGCAGAACCGTACCCTCACCATCTGACCTGAAAGACCACTATTCAAACTAATCGGATTCGTTAAGAAGCTGGGTTTATTTGGTCGAGTATGAACCCGCAAGCCTTGCGGGTTGCGGTGGAAGATTGAATAGACCCACTCACTTTGGACCTAACCTAACCTATCTATTACTCAACTTTTATTTAGATAATTTTTGGTCTATCAACTTCTTCTGACTAGTTCTATAAGCTGATGAAACGAATGACTAATTTTTGAAAAAGCCTGTTCTCATTTACTTATATATTTTATATGCTCTATTTGAAATCATTTCACAAATATAGACTTTCGCGGTCGGAGTCACGCTTAGAGAAAGCAAAATACAGGCTGGTGGAAATCTCAGCAACGATGCCGAGACTTTGTCCTCGCATTCAACACATATTTTACTGATGATGTCTGCCGCAGTATCAGACGAAACGTTTGCAACTACAAATTCAATTTTACTTCGAACTACGAGGCCGAATTTTGTTTTTTGTAATCGAAATGATGTTTTTATCAATCATGAGTATAAATTGAGGGGAGTATATTTTTAGGAGAGATTAGTTTTTGGGAAAGACAGGTTTTAACTTTCTACTTCTTTATCTTCATACAAAAAATGTGGGAATCTCACAATGAAAGAAAGGATGCAAGTTATTTCAAAATGAACTCTTCGATAGATCACGCAGAGAAGTAACTTTCAGACACAAACTGGAAGAAACAACTTCTTTCATATGAACATTGAATTACACGAAAGAAAAAATACTTTTGGAACAACGACTCTTATATGAACATTTAATTATACAAAAAAAACTTGTTCCTATTCAATGTGAACTCCAAACATTGTATAGCAAGCCTCTGAATGATATCTAAATCAATTCCATAACGAATGTAAAAACTTAATAGAAAAAAGTATTTTTGTATAATCCAATGTTCATATGAAACTAGTTGTTTCTTGGCAGTTTGTTTCTTTAAAGTAATTCAATGTTTCGAAGGTGTTTTTTCTTTTAGTTTGTGTCTGAAAGTTACTTTTTTGCATGATCTACACATATTTATAAAGAATATATTTTGAAATCAATTGCCTTCTCCCTTTCTTTGGAACAGTTCCACGTTTTTTTTTTGTATAAAGATGGAGAAGTAAGAATCCTTTTGCATGAAGATGGAGAAATAGAAAGCCGAAACCTTTCTTTCGTGAATATGTTTTCCATGAAGATGATGCAGTATTTTTATAACAATCACATTATCCTAATCCGTGAAGACAACGTTCCCAATTATTGTAAATACTATTTGTTTTCTATATAGATTATTTGTCTGTGTTCCTTATTTTGATAGGGTGAACGACGATATAAAGTGTCACACGATCACATTCACAACATCTAATGATAACAATCGTTATACGTTACGTACACAGTGGTTAATATGTCCATCAAGAGTCAAAGTTAATAGTTAGCAGAAGAATAAGGCAAAGGCATGCAAAGAACGAACCAAATAGGAGTGAAGTGTTCATAGCTTTTTACAGGTGAGGTGTTTGCATGTCAGTTCATGAAACACAAGACAGTATATTTGGTTCTCGTTGAGAAAGACATTTGTGAGTTGAGTACGACTGGATTGAAATTTAAAATCAACCATATTTTTTCAATGAGTTCCGATCAAAATGAACGAGTTTTTGATTCCGAAAATAATCGATATCATCATTATCAGTATTATGAAAGCTGTCTTTAACTTTTGATAATAGTGATAGAAACTTCTGTAGGATTTTCTATATACTCATTTGATTTCCAATGAAATAATCGAATTGACTCATGATTCGACATTTTGCCCACCTTGAATGGCATTATCAAGAATTGTTACTGCTCCTTGTTCGTAAATGAATATATTATAATAAATATAGCCATCAGGATAGGACAAAATATGCTTTACTGTTCATTCAGAAAAAAATGCATTTATAATTATTATGTATGAATGATTTCAATCTGATTTCTTGAAATTGAATACTTTAACTGTGCTCAAAATTGTGTTGAATATTTATACACCCTGAGAACGACTTAGAAGTTGTCCCGATGAAAGGACGCCGACAATTGATTGAAGCTTTGATAACGGTAACGACCAATGCTGATTTACAATATATTGCAACATCGGCAAGCTACTTATTATGATTCAGTGTAATTTTCATCAATTCATTTAGAACGCTTGAACTTCAACGCAACTCAGTCCACAATGAATGAAGTACCTGAAAATATAGGGTCTTCCAACTTCCAGTACCATTCGCAATGTGGTGGATAAATTCGAGTTCACGAAACGCACGATCTGCCGAAAACATCGCCACTGTCAGTGAGAGTGTGCAGGAGAATCCGAGGCAATCGATTTCGCATAACTCACAAGACCTCGGCCTTTCGCAGACGACAATCTGTCAAATTTTTTGTCATGATTTGGGTCTGCATCCGTATAAAATTTAACAGACTCATGAACTGAAGATAAACGACCACAGACAAAGACGTGTCTTCGCTTAATCGGCTCTGGAGCAGTTGACAATATACCCTTATTTTCATCAAAAAATCACCTCCAGCGATGGGGCCCATTTCGGGATGAATAGGTACGTGAACAAAATTATCGAATTTGGTACGATACCAACCCACATGCCAAGTCATTTGAACACTTCCCGTGAAAGTATCTATAGGAGAGAGACAAATCTCCAACCTTTCTTCGATGTTCCAGATTATCAAGGTTGCAAGTGATGTTTGCGTCTCCAATAAGGCGGATGGCTCTTTTTTGGATGGAATCCACCAGGTCTAAGGTATGCTTAGAGCTGTTTCATAAAGCATCAGGAGTTGCTGAGGTATGTACAGTTTTTCGGTTCGGAACATTGTTCCAAGCTTTCGACAAACGGCTTTTGCAATTCCATACGTATTGCATACTTATTGAAGCTGAACGTGGAAATGTCTGACCTGACATTTCGGATATTTTTGGAGAAAACCGATGCCAGAGTTTTTGTGGCATTGAATTGAACCTGGTTATTTTTACCCCAAGTCGAGATTATTTCTAGATCCCCTTAAGATATGCAACCTCCTGCTGATAATAATTATGAATTTTTACAATATAGATTTCATTTACGCGTTCCACTATATAGTAGCAACACCCGTCAAACTTTTACCGACTTGCCTTCAAGGTCATTCTAGACAATTGGATTCCACCATCATAATGTGACAATGGTATTGAAATGACTTTCAGGGGGCCGCCTGGTGCACACATTCTACACTAAAAAAGACCTTGTTGTCGTTATTACCTTGAAAAATATTGAAGGGTGTGTGTGTGAAGGATCGACCGTAAGAAAGAATTGAATACACGGAATAGCCTATAAGAAAAAAATATATTGGAACTTGGGAACATAGATATTCAGGTAAAATCGACCATGAGTACAGAACACTTATATCCACAAGTATATACGACTGAAACCGCTATCGACAACGTTTACAACTATGAAGCATGGGTGCCCCGAATCGAGTACACCGCACACCTTACTGTCAAAGCACTGCAGTACATCCTTGCACCACTGGACCCTTGTTCTGACTGAACTGTCTGCTCAGCGAGCAAATGTAAAATGCCAACCGATAGGTGTATGTATCTATCTTGAAATGACCTTCAGGGGATCATCGGACATCCTCTCACCGCTGGCTCCTATTACGGACTGAATAATTTGATGAACATTAGCACCAAATTTTTCATGAAAAAACATTCTCTTTTTCGCCTCTACTCGATGTTGAGTGCAAATTCCAATCACAATGTTCAAACTTCATGTTTAAGGCCATATGACGTGCTCATAGCTCAAGGTCGTTTAGGGTCTTCAAAATCATATGGCGTTAACAGTCGAGTGGTGGGGGGAGGTCTTGACATCGGTATAAATCAACTACATCGGTGTATTCAAATTTGAAAGCATATAGGTATTCAAGTGGGTGACGTTGATGTGCCATTGAAGATGGAATCAGCTTTATGTTAACAAATACCTCGGATTACGATTGCAACATTGAGGCTTCTATGAAGACGACGATAGTGCTGACGAAAATTTCAACTTTTTAATGATATTCCATTCAAATGGATAAATTTATTCCACAATTGAATCCTTATGTAACATTTCGTCATTGATGCGCTTTCAAACATCATCATTTGACGCCTGTCAGATATAATCCAACGCCCTTCGTGGTATTAGCCAGGGGAGTAGTTGTTTTCTGATAGGCGTCAGTTCATTCAACCTACTGTGTAGGTATATCCGAGACTGGCTTGAACGTTTAAAGTTCATTTCTTTAGATTTGTTTACTGGCAGTTTTCAAGCATAGCCCACTGATTAATAAGAAAGTTTTTCTTCATTATTCAGAGGAATCGGGCAAATTTCGGATATGCAGTTGATAAGTACCTCGTTCACTAGATGGAGTGACATTTTGTTGTTCGTTCCAACTTAGGAAGAGGAATGAAATACTCTGAAAGAATTCCGATTTTCAATTATGGAATATCATTGATGGCTACTATTTTGCACTAACGAGTGGCTAATGAGCCCGAAACCTGTCTGCAAGTGTGCCCGTTCCAAAATTGAAGGTCGACTCTTTCAGTTCTATTGCCAACTGCATATGCACAAAATTTTCTGTGAAGATTCCTGCACTGAGGCTTGTTGGATATAATCCAACGCCCTTCGTGGTATCAGCCAGGGAAGTAGTTGTTTTCTGATAGGCTTCAGTCCATTCAACCTACTGTGTGGGTATATCCGAGACTGGTTTGAACGTTCAAAGTTAATTTCTTTAGATATATCATCATTTGAGTGTCAGTTTTTTATTTTCAAGAATTGAATGATTCATTTTCAAAAAGCATACACTTCAGGTGCCAAAGATATTCAACACAAATTTTCATGAGCAATAAATAAATAAATATCTATCTACCTGTCGAGTTAATTTGTCAATTGGATTGATGTTCTGTTTGAATGGTATTACTGAATATGGCGTCTAATTAACTTTGACTACACCATTGATTTTCTAAATGGGTGTTTCCAACAACTGAAAATGTGCCAAACGAGTTACTCATAGACATTATTTCAGAAATATGAAAAAGTATTTTATGAACTGACATCTGCTTATAGAAGAAAGCTGATTGGCTATTTACAGTAAGCTGTGTTATTGAAAGCTGGATTCTTCAGAAAGAGGTAATGTAAAAATGAAATGTTGGCCCATAAAATGATTTATTTTCTGTTATTTTTCAGTGATTCAGAAGGGCCAATGTTTAGTTTAGTTATTACATAGTTAACTTCCCATAGCCTAAGCCATTTTTGCACCAAAGCATGTTGCACATTTAGTAGTGTGAGTTGATTTTGTTAGTGTATAAGTACAAAATATTTTACACAAAATGACAAACAGTTTCACAATATTGAAAAACTGATTAACTATACAGTTGCCATTTTGTATAAGCAATGGACACCAAATAGTTAGTATACGTATATCGGGACGGGGTTGAAAAAAGTGGGACAATCAATATTCAATTGAGGGCAAATCAAAATACTAATCAACGCTTGAACTTTTTTCAAGCGTTCTTGAACTGAACAAAATCTAACTTGTTTACCCGACTTGCAAACTCCATATAAATGTGACATATCAATCCGTTGGGGATACATGGTACATTGAATTGTATACATATAATATAATGAACAACAACATTCAAGAAAAGTACTCACCTTTGTAGACCTGAAAAAAGAAATTTAAAAATTTTCGCGACGCGATTTCTCGTTTTCCACAATAGTGTCTCCGGGAAAAAGGTAAACGGTGAACTGAATTTGGAATAGCGAAGTAATGGAACCTGATCCAATTATGCTTAAGGGAAGCCATATGATACTTTCATAATTAAGTCATGCATAAGTATGTCTCAGATCTTATGTGAACAGGTAAATCGATACTTAATTTTTGCGTATTAGATGTTAACGGCAGTGTTACATGTTGATTTGAGTGATACAATCATTTTGACTTCGTCATGAATGTAAAAATAAATATTTTCATCAAAATTGAATTATAACAAATACAATTGAAGAAAATTTGAATGACTACAGAACTTACTACTCTGACAACAAAATACTATGTCAGTGTGTACTATATATTTATGCATGATCATAATTAAAGAATTTTCATAAAGAATTTCATTTGAAAGGCATTTTGCAACATGGTGAATGAATTACTTCCTGTTGGTCGTTTAAAAAAAAATCAATATTTGTGTTTGTTGATTTCCGGGGATTCTAGTAGGTTCAATTTTTGTCCTTTGACATACATGTTGAATTCGTGGTTATTCTCATTTTGAAAAACAATAAAGTGATTTTTCGATGATTATTATTTGTTTTTGTTCTCTAATCCCGAAATATAAAAGGCAACCATCGTACTTAGTTAACGGCCTGTTTGAAAAGTTTTTTGACAAGGATGTGATGAATCATGTTCGGGTTGAAGGTAGTGATTAAAATGGTTATTAGTAGTTGTGTCTGTATGGGTTGGTTTGTGGTAAATTACGTCAATGTTGACTTTAGTAATTGGGAGGTCTAAAAAGGTTATGGAATTATTGGTTTCTAGGCCTATTGTAAATTTCATGTTTCCGTGAATAGAACTGATGTACTTATTGAAAAAATTACTGTAATTTTTGACAAGTTCCTGTGAAGCAGGCTATAACACCGTCAAGATACCTATAACAAATACATTTTTAGAAATATTGGATGTTGCAGAAGAAATTGTCCATAAAAATTTCAGCAAGGAGGGGGCCTAGAGGAATGTGCATTATGAGCCCTCCTTTGTTGTTATTAAATTGTGTTATCGATTTTGAAACAGTTTTGATCTAGACATACTGATAATAGTGAACGGATATCAGAATGAATAAAAAGGTTTGTATGATTTTTGAATAACATTTTATCTTCGAATTCATAGGAATATTGAAATTTTCTTTTGAACAATCAACAAGAAGTTATTCAACCAGCATTACTGAATCTACCTATTTGGCCAGAATTAATCATTTATCTAATTGAGTATTGTTATGAAATGCCAATATTTTACCTGTTTTCCTAGAAGTAACTTATCTAAGGAATTTTGTCAAAACCTTGTGTTACATAAAAGACATCATAAAATTGTTTCTTGTACTAGTAACTGATGGAGTTACTGTGTAGCAAAACGCGTTTCAAATAAAATTCATTGTGAAAATTCTATAATTCATCATTTATAGTGTTATTAATTTTGATCAAGGAGCCGATCAGAGTATGCAAAATAATTTCAAACTATAGATTTGAATTTGAAAAGGAATATTTTAGGAAGAGATTTGTTTTTTGTAGTACAAACTGAATGGAAAAAAGTGCAATTACTTCTTTCGATGGCGTTTGGTTACAATACAATGGATACAATAGAATTTCAAATAGACAAAAACTGCGGCATGAAAGTTTTGTGACGTCAGAAGGGATGTATGTGACGTCAAAAGGGATGCACTTAGTTGGCATTAATGCCTGGACGGACTTCAAAATCAAAGTAGTTACGTAACATAAACATTTTTGTGGATTGTATTTCCTATCAGCTTGGCAACACTGGATTAAATGTCAGAAACTGTCTTCTGTCATCCCATTTTACTTTTGGGATCTTTCTTTTAAGTCGTTAGATATAGAATGAAATCGAAGTTGTGTACTTTGCTGTTTCTTTGAAGAGATTTATTAGAAAAATAATGCTTCACAAATATTATATCAGCAGGTACGTCATCCCATTTCAGTTTTGGGATCTTTGTTTTGAGTCATCAGATATAGAATGAAATTGAAGTTGTGTATTTTGCTGTCTGTGAAGATGTTTATTAGAGAAATAATGGTTATATTGTGCCGAACTGCGAAAGCACCTCCTTATCTACGACAAATAAAGTTCAAAAAGGGCCATATCATACGAGTATAATAGAAAGACTTTGAACTGACATGACATGATTCGGGTACCAATAATTACAACTTTTTCCACGTGTAAAGACCATTCAATGTAGGTAAAATTCTCGATAATTTCGTAACAAGTAAAAACAAATCCTTTCTCAGCACTTGCAGAGAATATAGCAAAATTGAGTTATTAATTTTCTAGTTTTTCACTGTATATAGTAACGCACTTAAAGCGCTATTCATCAATAAATTATGAACATCTGAATCTTTCATATTAGCCAAAATATGAAACCAACAATTTCATTATGCTAGAAAGAAATATGTTTCATTATTTCTTACCTTTTGGCTTTGACTCGCCGCATTTCCACAGACGCAAATAATGTATTATTCCAAAAACAATCTAGCCATGATCTTTTCATATAACTCTGGGAGATTATCCCACTGAGTTTTTTCCTTTTTAGTGATTATTTTATTGCATAAATAACACATTCACACAGTCACTATTATTACCCCATTATCCATCGGGAATTCACAAAGCTAGTCCGATCAAAACTGACGTTATGCAAATGACAGAGGCTCATAATGGCGCACACTGTTGCCAGATGATTATATTTCACTCAATGGCACTGATGTTCAATCAAATAAGTGTTGAAAGGGAAAATGAAGTATTCTTCAGTCACAATATTATGTTGAATTTGTAAAATGAGTCGCCCTAATTTGTCCACACAGAACCTTTTAACTATTTAAATATATCAGATCTGACTTGATCGTATGTAATCCGACAACACTGTTACATTAACAGTCTTTGAGCAAGCCTTTCAATGAGACGTAAAATCTATTGAACTTTCAGTAAGAATTTTGCGACATATACATTTTTGTTTGATATTGTCATTTGTTTCACCTTCCCAAGATTTTCATGTGCTCCACCTGTAACCTATTTTCTTCTTCATAGTTCTGAAAATCATGTGTTTATGAACGGTATCACATGACTCCCCAGGAATTCAGCATGGGCTTGCGGTTTAAAAAAGTAAAATTGGAAGTTCACCCTGTTAGATATAAATTGGCAAAGATAGAATTGAGAAATCATTATGATGACAACTCGTTTGGCGAAACGCGCATCGAGACGAATGTTGCAGTTCTGGTGCATGAAAACAGTGTTTGTGTTGTATTGAACAAAAGTAAACTTCCGTCTGGAAAAACTGGAAAAACTTTTGTCAGTTACTTCAAAATCCAATTCACTTTTCTTTAGGAGAAGGTTAACTGTGTCAAAGCAAGTTTTTTGGCTATTCTCTGCACGTTTTCATGCCTGACGTTTCGTCTACTACTGCGGTAGACATTATCAAAGGCGATTACTTGATGAGGTAACGGTCGTAATGCTCGGGTTGGTGCTCAATTTGTTGTTCCCAAAGCAAAAACTACAATGCTGATATTTGACTCCGGTTTCATATTAATATTGGTGGAGGTGTTTTGGTTTATCTTAATAGAATTACCTGACCATGTTTGTTTACAATTATGGACGGGTAGCCACATTTCATTAATGTTCATTGTCTCTTTTTTATATTGAAAATATGGACTTGTTTCATGCTATTGAAATTAATACTGGTTTGCTTATAGACTGATGGAGTTAGGGGTATATTATACTTATCGAGCGTAATTGATCCCGATACCTCTTTATCTTTGCAGAAAAAAAAAATCGAGAAGCAAGAGTTTAAATTGGCCGCGTGTCAGTTGACCAGTAAAATTGATCGTATCCACAGTGGTGTTGCCAAGTGCCAATTATTTTAACAAAAATACGAAGTTATGAAAGAGTACATTGTCTAATACATTCAAGAGAGACAGCTGACTGGGTGGCAATATGGCTAATATATAATGCTGAATTTCTTATTTCTGGTGGGTGGCATGAATGCATAATTGATTTATTTTACTAGGGTTCATGAGCCTTCGAGAACCATTTAAAAATGTAGCTCGTTAAATCCTATTTGAACCATAGTTTTCGAGTACATTTTATTTCTTATGGAGAATTTTTTCATGAATTTAAACGGTAACGGTTTCATATACACTTCCATTATTAAAATGTCAACATGAAAATGTCTACTGCCGGAGATATTTCAAAAACCACGTTTTTATTGCGTTTTGTGTTATTTGTATCCCACGTATAATTGATTCTCCCTTTCAATGGATTTCTTACACTTTCTTCTCAGATTTAGCTGTCGAAAGTAAGTGTGATTTTACTTTGGATCACGAATGAATCAGAAACTGTTTATACGCTCCGAGAATTTTACAGTTTGGCAATGTTCATTATTTGTATTGTTTCTATTGGTCAATCGAACAAGAAGCGGTACTAGGCCCGTGACGTCACGAGCCTAGATAATTCGATTTTCAATAATTAATTACGGAAAAACAACGGGCGTAATAACCTGCAGACCACGGCCGAAAAACCCGAAAAGTAGCTTCAAAATAGTAATTTTCCTTTTTACATTCTTTGAAAGTTAACTCTAATTTTCATTATTTGTTTTCTGTAAAGTACGATTCCTAAACTCGAAAATCAGACTTTAATTTCGAAATCACTATTGAAAACACGAAATTATGACTTCAATCACGAGATTTCGAGTAAAACTCCAAAATCTGATATAAAGTAGAAATTTTGAGTTCAAAGTCGTAACTTCAAGTTTAAAGTCGAAATTCCGAAATTGAAATCTAGATTTCGAGTTTAAGGTCGTAATTTTGAGTTTGAAGTCGAAATCTCAAGTTGAACGTCGTAATTTTGACGTTGAAGTCAAAATTTTGAGTTTGAAGTCAAAATTTTGAGTTAAGTAATTTCAACTTTAATCTCGAGTAAGGGCGATCACAACTCCCTCTCCGTAGGGGATATCCGAACCCTCGAAAATCAAAGATGAACGAGACACCACAAGGCAGTCAGTTGCAAAGCAAAGCTTCGAAATCAACCGCCGACGACCACCGCAAAGCTAGGCTCTGCAACTGACCGCCTTGGGGAGCCTCGTTTATCTCTGATATTTGGGTATTGGGTTCTCTGTCGATCCCATAGATGGCGTCCTCGTCAGGGGAGATGTTATCGCCCTCACTTGAACTAAAAATTTCGATTGTTAAGTCGTAATTTGGAGATTGAAGTGGCAATTCTCAATTATTAACAAGTAATGAAAATATGTGGCCCTTCTGCGCTTTCGTAAATGTTGATAGGCTCGTTCTTTTATGATTTTTCGTCGTATTCTCTATTTACTCAGCTCGTAATATATTATGTGCATTTAATTTCAATTTTATTCCATCTCATGGAATTGTATTACTTTTTCGTAATGTATCGTTCCGTGTCTCACAAATTCCAATGGAAATATAAAAATCATTGAGATTGATATGCCACATTTTGTGCGACGAATACCCAGAACCTCAGTGTTAATAATTCAAAATTCGAACACAAATGGCTTCTGTTGGGGTATCCAAAGCACATACTACTAAAAAAGCTTTGATATTAAAATCCAAGCACGGTAAGTAGGTATAGTTGGAAAAACTCACCTTGGACTGTGGCTGCTCGTTCTCGTAATATGAAGTCAGCTGGGCTTGGAGGGGGAGTCTTGGAGAACTTCGGGGATTTGGGATCTGAAAAAAGGTTTGACGTAATCTGATCGTATGACAGAGGAGGGTGCTTTTGAAAATTCAAATTAATAAGTTGGTAACTGGCACTCAGAAAACAGAAATCAAATTGAAGATTCAGAAGAAGAAGAAAAAGAATATGTTTATTGAAATAGGTAACCCTAATATACAATATTATATAAAACATGTTACTCACATTATAGAAAGTGAAAATGATTAGTTTCTTGAAATGTAGATATAGTTCAAAATTGAAAAAAAAAATAAAAATTTCTAGTTTGAAAAATAACGACATATGCTATTGAAAATACATTGCCATATAAGTACAGCTCCAATACAATGATGAATAGAAGAAAACAACATACAACATACTAAGTATATTTATTGATATCATCTTATCAAGTATCATTCTATCTAGCATTATGGATGAATTTCAATAACTGTCTTTAAAAAACACTTAATGGTGGACTAGATTCAATTACATTTGGTAATTTATTGTATGAAAAATAAAGAATTTTTGGCACTTGTCCTATTTGTTCTGCATAAATTCAGACAGATTCAGTCTCAATCGAATATGTAACCCCATTTTAAGAAATTCTAGAATAACGAACAGGACAACAGATAGCAAGATTGTCAATGTTCCAGGTTCAAGTGCAGGTACGAGTACAGGTACAAGTGCAGGTACAAGTGCAGGTACAAATACAGGTACAGATACAGGTACAAATACAACTGATTACCTGACAAGGCATAAATACGCTTTACGAAGCCTAAAAGGGTAGTCGATAGGGAAATAAAAGCACCTAAAGGCTGGTTTCCAACAAAAAGAGGTTAGATATCAATCTTGCTGAAGTGCCAGCAGCTGGATTGAGAACCGTTTCCTTAAGAAACGGGGGTGGAAGGAAAGGGTCGCCAGGTCCAAACCTGCGGAAGCGATTCCGCAAGGAGGGAGCTTGCGACCTGGGCACACAACCCGGGAGGGGCATGGGGGGTAAAAGGGTAGTCATTGGACAGCAAGCCATGGTGAATAAACCTCTGAAGAAGCTAACCACTCGCACCAGCGAAACGTCAGGAAAAAATTTCAAAAATCCACGGCTTTCAAACTCGAAAAGCAATGACACTGACCCTTCATCTAATCAGTTTGAAAACCGGAGTTTCCTTCAGTTTGGCTCACTCTCTACATGTATTTGATTATTGGTTGAATTTTCACAATTCGAATAGTTTTATGTATACAATACTAGTACTACGTTGCTGTATAGCTGCTGTTCCAATGTTTTGAAATAATCAGAATCGACAAACTTAGGCGTGTGCAGCGTAATAGAACAGTGCTTTCAAAACANGGAGGTGGCCCAAGTCAGATGACACCCTGTATAAAAGATTCACGGATATATTCTGAGAGCCCACATCAAGTGCCAATAGCAAAATGTAGACAGATTTTCAATATGTCTGCGAATAAAGAAGATATAGGCAAAAAAATAATTTGAACCAATGTTCTGTCAAAACATTGGAACAGAACAGAATATGGGATTTTTTGGTTTTTCCTGTATTTCTCCAGAACCAAAAGAGCTATATTCGATTTCTTTACATCATTGAATAGGTCTCTAAAATACGCAACTTTGCCATAACCTACACTCTATCTCTTATCGTTCACGAGATTCCCGTGGATAGAAACGAATTTGAATAGCCCTGTATATATGATTTTGATTCTATCTGTACTTTTGTATTGGAAATTGTGTGTATCTTCTTTCAATTTTTGAATTGCATTGATTGAAATGGGCCTTGATCCAGTGAATGAATAAATAAATTATATTTGTTTCGGCTTTGTTGGCGGTGAAGGGCACTTCCGCTCGAACAGATACCATACACTAATCAGTTGAATATTGTAACTTTGGACAAATATTTGTGTGGATGGAAAAATATTCTTCAATTCGGGAGAGTTAATAACCTCTTTCACTCCCCCTATGAGTCTAAACTTAATGACCACTCAGAGTATATTAACTGGTGCTCATTATTTATGGTGGGAGAGCATAAACTTCATTGAAAAAAATGATAAACAATGTGTTACAATCATTGGTTTCACTCACCTTCATCTGCGATCAATTTTGGCATAATTTTCTTCTTATCAAAGCTCTGCGTTACTCCCTCCAAAAGCTCCGAATCTCCTGCGGTCTTATGCGATATATCTGATATGAATGTGCGGGTCTCCTTCACCGTAGTTGATTTCGGTTCTTGTGATTCCTTGTATGAAACAGTTTCGAGGACTTTCGAATCAGATGGAATTGTGGTTTTTATTTCGATGGTCCTTGATACCGTTTTTGTTTCAGGTGTAACAGTTTTGTCGTCGATCGAGACTGTTTTTGTTGTTATAGTTTTCGTTTGTTCATCTGTGGTTTTTACTTTCTGCTGAACTTCCGCGATTTTGTCTTCGACCAAGTTTTGTTCTTTTATTGTTGTGATCTCCTGAACAATTTCACGACGTTGTGAAGAAGCAGGAATTGTTCTCTCGGCCGATAAACGTTTTTGTATTTGTTCTCTGCGCTCTGCCACAGGCTTGTCGAACGTTTCTTCGTCTTCTTCCTCTGATTTCTCTATTTCTTTCTCTTCGGCTGAGTATTTATCGAAAAATTCCAATTTTACTTTAGCTGAAACAAGCAAATTTCATTTAACCATATTGTGAGAAGTGATTTGAATACAAAATATTACAAAAATGTTGACAACTTTAACTAATGAAATTCAGTGAAACCGATTGATAAAAAATCATGATCTGGTTTGCAGTTCAGACTAGTACGATGGAGGCCTAATGCTAATAGGAAAAATGTAGCAACATCATTATATCGATGAATAAATGTTATTATTTTTTCAATTACAGTGAGTTAAGAAAATCAATTTCACCAAAAAATAGAAATTTCGTTGGATTATCTGAACTAGAATGTGTCAGTTGTTTGTAAAACGATAAAGCACCATCAAAAACCACAGTATGTCGCTGGTATAGTGAATTTAATCGTGGTCGTAGTTCGGCCTCCGACGAATTCCGTGAAGGTCGTCCAAAATCTGTTGTTGTGCCAAAAAATAGATACAGTGCGATAACTGATAGAAGCAAGATCGTTATGTGACATATTGTGAGATAGAGTCACCCTTGTACATTGTTTCTACTCCAAAACATTCGATTTTGCATGAACACTCAGTTGTAAAAAAATAGTTTGTGTTGGATACCCCATAATTTATTAATCGCTCAAAAAAGGCTCGAGTCAAGTGGTATAAGGAAATAATTAAGAAGTTTGACCGTGGTGCTCCGAAAGACATGTTTAAAATCGTGACAGGTGTAGAATCATGGATATATGCCTATGAGTCGAAAACGAAACAGCAATCAACCGTGTGGGAATTCTAAGACGAGCTAAATCCAACAAAAGTTGTTCATGAAGGAAGTGCAACGAAGCGAATGGTCACCTATTTCTTCGGCCGAATGGGTCGTGTGGCCACTGTTCCGCTTGAGCAACATAAAACGGTCAATTCTGAGTGAAACACGACCATTTCGCACCCTTGGAATGAAAGTGACTCAACTCAAGATTCCTGTAACTCTCGATTTTACCATAAACTGACCTTATAAAGCAAACTCTATAACCCTGTAAAGAAAAAGTGACCTATCTCTAAGTATAACAAGGACAGCGCGTGTTTCGGTCTCTTTTACTGTTCCCGGTATTCATTTATGCATGTTGTGTGAAGGAGGCAGAACTAGTATTACGTCAGAAGTGCTTTCGAGTAGACGAGAAGTTGGCTATTTTTTGGGATACGTCTCCTCAATATGAAAGTTTTGTACGTTATGTACTTCACAAGTTTACTAGTTGAAATGACAACATCAAGACGAGTTCAAGAGATATTTAGTTTGGTGGGAATAACACCTTCAAAATTGCAGACTGATGAAAAAAAAAACAAAACAGGAAGCCTTTGACTGAATGTCTCAATAGCAATGTTGCTCAATGGGTAGAAAATCAGTATCCACCTATTCCGAATGACTGGAGTTGCGATAAAGAAAACCAACGTAATTCTGATGCTGTATATTATAATGAATGCATATTACTACATCCAACACTTCCGTCTCAAATTGAGGACTTACATACACACGTCCACCTAGATCGTGATGTAGGTGAAGTAATTAATGATAGCTAAGAGGGTTACGTGGAAAAAATTCCGTCACAGAAAGCCATCATTAATCCTGAAACAAATAACATGTCACCATCATCATCGAAGATTTCATCTGGATCTCGCCTCAGAAGAAAATCGACTCGAATAGGTATATACAAGATTTCACCATTACACTCCGGCGAAAGCGATGTGGACCTGAGCGGTAGCGATCCGACGTTTATTGTGCCAGAGAAGAAGGGTTCCCAAAGTCGCAAGGGTTTAACTAATTTTGACTCCCGCTCATCTCACAGTCAGTCGTCTCCTCCTAACAATTAACCTGCCCGTAGTTTGTTGTCAAAGATAAAATCCTCCCGTTGAAATCCATCTTCGTTCATCTAGTAGCAGTTCTTCATCTAGCAGCAGTTCGTCATTAAGTAGTAGTAGTGCAAAAACACCAATCAAGATAGCAAATTTTTCCTACAGCAGAAAAAGGAGATGGGATACCACGAAATGGAAGCAAACGTCCCCTAAAATTGCAAGGAATGGTGGGCAAGCATACACTTCTATATCTAAATCAAAACGTCAAATCAAAGCACGCTCCGTATAACCACAGCGTTCTCAAAGGTGTAGGCTTAAATGTCGAGACAATATCAGCAAAGAGCAGAGATCGAGTCTTTTCAAAAAATTGTGGGATTTGAATAAATTTGATCTACAGCGCTCCTTTATCAATTCAAGTATGGCCGGAATAGCTCAAAAATATCGTTACTCTATTGCTGAAAATCCAAAATAATTCAACCATGCATTCTATTTCACTCACTTATTCAACTACCTTCAATCCATTGATGCAGGATCCGGAGGATCCGCTATAAATAAATTCATGGCGAGTTTCTTTTCATTTGCGGTTGTGTATTTTGAAAATATTCATTCCATAACTCATAAATTTTTGATACAAGGCCATACAGAAAATGAAGGGGACAGCGTGCATAGCTTGATAGAGAAAGAAGTGAAAAAAGAGCCTTCAGTTTGGTCTCATATACATTCCTCAACAATACGTCACCTTGATGAGAAGTGCTAAAGAGAATCAGTAACCAACTCTTGTTCACGAACTTGATTTTCAATATTTTTTTGATTCAAAAGATCTACTACAAGTTCAATGGGGCTACAACTTCTCAGAAAATGAAGATAGAGAAACGTATAACTGGAATACTATTAAATTGCTGAAGTTTACGAAAGAAGAACCATTTCTGATATATTAAAAGACTTCTTACAAGGATTATATTAAAAAACTTAACGTCAGAAACAAAAGGAAGAAATTGCTACACTAGAACAATTGGAACTTTGAAAACTGTATGTTAGTACTTAGCAGTACTAACAAAAGAAAGGATCTCCAATGTTTACGCTGCTTTTTATCAATCTTTATTTAACAATGAGTGAAAAACCCTATTAAAACAAAGTTTCTACTACAAATCTCACTCGTCGATATTAATGACTAATTGAAAATATATTTTTTGTTCTGTTGTATAAGGATGTGATTTTTATTTTCTGTTTAAAATAGTAACTCTGTCATGTGATTCTCAGTTATAGGTACTAGAGTTTAGACTGTGAATGTTATTCTTCATTACTAAGTTCAAAGATATATTTTGTTTTGTTATCAAAGTATGTGAATTTTAATTTATAATTTGCAAAAGTAACTCTTTTATGTGATTTTCAGTTACTATGTTTGCTAAATTGATTAAACACCAGACTTTTCAGTTTGTAAGCGTAATGTGAATTACGGGTAATCTAAGACTACGTTTCTAAAATAATTTGTTATTTGCTAGTCAAAAGTGGCAATCAGTTACTACAACCTCATTATTGATAAGACTTGAATGAAAAGTTATTAAAACTGTTATAAAGATTTGAAATAAATAGATACATTTGAATTTTAAAACTTTGCATTTCAATTTACTACCTTGTATTCACAGAACTTTCAGTACAACAATGACTTATTATTCATTATGTCAACCGAATGCTCTCCAATATGCGTCATAAACAGACCTAACTCATAAAAAATCTTAAAAAGTTCAAAAATAATTTTGCAATAGTGACCTAATTTGAAACTACTTTATATTTAATGTCAAAATATATATTAAAAATATTATAAATACAAAATTACTTGGCCACGGTGTACTCAAAAGGCTAATCCATAAATCTGCTAAAAATCGATCTAATGCGTCGGAACACAAAAGAGTTATATTGAGATGTATTCAATACTATAATTTTTTGAAAACTTTCTTGCTCATTTACCACAAACTGCATTTTTTGAATTTAGTCACCTTCATTCTAAGGGTGCGATTTGTTAGCCGGAAGTCTTCGAAGAAATTCGTAAAACTAACCGCCGAAGATGAATTTCTCTATCATGACAATGCGAGCTCTCACACATGTCACACTCAATTGACTCCTTCTTGTTCCCGAATATCAAAGGTAAACTGCGTGGTCAACGATTTACGAGTGCCGAAGAAGCAGTTGAAGCGTTCGAAAACTATATTGTGGAGGAATAGATAAACTGCTTTGACAAATGGTTTGAACGAAATCAAAAGTGGGAAAATTTCGAGAAATAATAGAGCCATTTTCATCAAAAAATGTTCGTCATAATTTGCCATTCCCGAAATATAAATAGTACCACTCTTTGAATTCTTTTCATTCTTTTTTAAATATTTCAGAATGTTCATGTAGCTCTCGTCTGTCATCTACTTCATTCTACTTACAGTCTGGTCAAGGAGGCCATTTTATTCTATTTGAATTCAATATTGATTTTGCTTTCTTCTGTAGAGGACACTACCTATATGTTTTTTTTTCACTTCTGAATAGTCATCGTCAGTTATCAAAATATTTCGAAAATGATTATTTGTAGCGACTTCCGATACGAATACATTTTACGTAAAAATGACATTTATTATGTAGAAAATGAATTTTATTATGTTGAGAAAGTTATCAATATCGACATTACTACAAAGATTATTTATATGAAACAAAGCTGGAAAAACCTTTATAAGCCTGTCATTAAAAAAAAACATTACGGACCCGTGCTTATTTTTCTTGAAAATACATGAAAAATCGTCCGCACCTGCACTCATTGATTTTCATTTTTGCTCAATTTTTTATAACTTTAACTTTCTTCACAACATCAATTTGTAATGTTAGTTTATATCAGTTCCATACGAATGATATTCGTTTTCAACCATCTTTTCAAATTATGAATGGACTGGCCCGTTACTTGATGAAAATTATTAACACTATCCATGATGATAATTTACCAATTTTCACAAACATTTTTCAGTGGGCTATGCTTGAAGACAGTCAGCGAACAAATTTAAAGAAATGAACTTTAAATGTTCAAGCTCGTCTTGGATATACCTACACGGTAGGTTGAATGGACTGACGCCTATCAGAAAACAGCTACTCCACTGGCTAATACCACGAACGGCGTTGGATCATATCCGACAGGCGTCAGTGCAGGAATCTTCATAGAAAATTTCCTGCATATGCAAATGGCAATACAACTGAAAGAGTCGACCCTCAATTTTGGAACGGGCACACTAGCAGACCGGTTTCGGGCTCCTTAGCCCGTATTAGCCAGTGGAGTAGTTGTTTTCTGATAGGCGTCAGTTCATTCAACCTACTGTGTAGGTATATCCGAACGGGCTTGAACATTCAACATTCATTTCCCTGATTTTTTCACTGCCTGTCTTTAAGCATAACTCAGTGACTAATAAAAAAGTTTTTCTTTCTTATTCAGAGGAATCGGGCAAATTTCGGATATGCAGTTGGTTAGTACCTTGTCCACTAGATGGAGTGACATTTTGTTGTTCGCTGCAACTTAGGAAGAGGAATGAAATACTGTGAAAGAATTCCGATTTTTAATTATGAAATATCATTGACTTCAGGTTGATGATAAGCATAACTCAGTGACTGATAAAAAAGTTTTTCTTTCTTACCCAGAGGAATGGGGCAAATTTCGGATATGCAGTTGGTTAGTACGAGGGTATCCGAGACGAGCTTGAACATTTAAAGTTCATTTCTTCAGATTTATATAATTAATCCTTGCAGAACACAAGTACCCGTAAAATGAACGAACTTTTTTTTAAACAATTTCATTGAATTGTTTTTTTTTCAAAACTATTCAATGTTTTTCAATTGTTTTGGTGTCTAAGACTAGCAGGAGCGATTCCTCTGACTCGCAAGCCAACTTACAACGCAATATGGGGGCTTTGGCGGACCTTATGAAGTTTATGGAAGTTTGACACTGCTCTCATACAAAAACCCCAGGTCTACAGTGTAAAGACCATGGAAATATGAATCACTCAAAGGATTTTTCATGTATGAGAACATGAAAATATTTAAATATACTGCCATTAAGTAACTTCTTTACCAGAGACGAAGGTTGTCAAATTAAAAATGTCTGGTGAGGGATAGTGTCAGAAAATAGTCACTGGATTAGTATATCGTCCTTACGATAGTCAGGAACCGTCACCAAACACAAATGTGAACGAGCTAATGACAGCGTGCCGAGCAGACAAATCACAGCTCGTAATTGGTAGTGATACCAATGTCTACCATCTGACCCGGGGGACCACTGACACCATTGAAAGAAGTGGTGAACAATCACAACAGTTCATTATGGTAATAATTGTAAGCGCAGCCTGTAAACTTACCCTCATACGATGCGTAGGAAAGCAACACACTTGGTGGGTCTCATACCTTGATCATATATCATCAAAACAAACGGAAACAAAAGACCTGGAAACTTGCACATAGGCTCCAGGGAGGTTTTGGAACAAGACAGTTTGGAAGCAGATCGATTATTGGGGAATGCCAAGTCCTAATGAATAAATTGAAGAAAAAAATACCAAGGAGTGTACAGAAACAAGAGTAGAGACTATAAGAGAGCTGTTTCAGCTGTACTTTCTCGGGTCAAATCACAAATCAAACATTGGAGTTCTAGACGAACTCTGAACTGGAGATTCTTGAAAGGGCATCCAGGAGGGACTAGTACCGGTACAAGGTGGCATTTATATCCAGTAATGCTCCAAAGAGAGCCGAAACTACTACTTCAAAAATTGTGTGCAATCCTCAGACCAAGTCCCGCTCTAGGATACATATCAAAACCATGGACACTGATTGAAACCATCTTATTTCCGAAACTTGGGAAAATCGGACAAGACTTCAGATAGCTTGAGACCAATGAGTATAATGTTTTTCCCATCAATGACATTGAAAAAATGTCTTGACAGGCATTTCAGGGACATTGCATTGGCTACCAGCCAATTGCATCGAGACCGATATGCGTACAGATCAGGTATATCAATGAAAACGATTTGTGGCCAGGCCACAGAATAATCAGGATATGCTTGCAAGAAGAAAAAATTACTTTTAGCTGCTTTCTTGAATCAATCATCTAGGTGTCGAGGATAGGATGGATAGATGACAGAAGCTGCCGGTGGATAGTCTGCATTCTCAGAAGAAGATTGGTATACACGTACATTATGGGAGAAATAGTGATGGCAAGGGGTTGTTCCCAGGGTTAGTTTTGTCACCATTGTTACGAAACTCCATGACGGATAAATTACCATATCTTCTGGACCATAATGGACACAAAGTATTGGGCCATCCTAGTCCAAGGCGAATATAATAATTTAGTGACAGAATCCATGTAGCAAGCACCGAATATTATAACAAGATGATCTCATGAAGAAAGACTGAATATAAACACATTCTCCAAAAATTTGAGATGAAGAGATAGTTTTGTCGATGGGGGTCAAATATCTGGAAGAGATTCTAGATCCTAGACTGATCTGGAATCAACATCTAAAGAGAAAGTAAAAAAAAACGAACGTAGTGCTGATAGTGGCCAGACGCACTTACCGAAAAATGTGGGGGCTGAAACTAGACATGGCTTATTAGCCCTATATCATGGTGGTTAAACCTATGATAACATATGCATCTATGGTCTTGTGATGAAAGATAAAATAATCTACCGTTGTTAATTAATCAAGCAGCTATCGATCCTGGTTGAGAGATTGACAAATGGAAATATGAGGTTCATCACTTCACTTGTCCTCTGAAGATGGTACTAGTGAAGTGGTATTATAAAGCCACTTGACAATCCTACCAATTCATGACAATATAAGAGTGGGCTATTTGGAAGTTTGTCTCAAATTTCCTATTCCGAAAATATCCCAGATATTTTGAACAAATTTGTAGAAGTGATGAAGAATTCAATGTCGCAATGTTATTATATTTTTTTCTCAGTACATTTTTCACTTCACCATCTTCTGAAAATTAGGGTTTCTCAACTCATATTACATATTTCATATATTGTTCTTGTTCTTTTAGCACTTCCAATGGAATAGGTGATTTGTTGTCCAATATTAAAAATATCGGGCACTAATAGATCATAGTTCAATTACTGAAGAAAGTTATTTATCAGATATATGGCTAGTTATATTATGATTGAATTAAAAATCAATTTGGATGTAGTTGAAATCATTTATACAGTTAACTCAATTACTTAGGGTTGAATTTTTGATATAACCGTATACTGAAACAAATCTATATCATCCGATTTATCCTGATCTATAACATCTGAGAAATATTTTTCAACCCATTTGCACTAAAAAATTAATCCAACCCTGGTTGTTGGGTCTCTAGATTTTTTTTTTCTTCAATTACCTTTACACTTTCGTTATTCATGAAGAAAGACTACTTTGATGAAGGGTAAATACTCCCATCTGTGATAATTGAGAGAGTTGAAAATTAGATGGGATTTGTTAACCTGAACTATTAAAATATGCCGTTAGTTTCGAGTAATCATCAAGCCTTTAGAATCTCCCATTGATGGCGATTACTCTTTAAAGGATGGATGTAGGTGGTATAACACTTTTTATCATATTACTGTTTCACAATCTTCAATTTCTGACAACCCTCGAATCAAATTACTATTGATTGAGTCAAAAAATCTTCATTGATAAATATTACATGCAGCCTTTGACGTTGCAATATGAACGAACATACATTGACCATTAGGAATTCAGTGAAAAATATCATACCTTCTTGTCTATCTGCTCTCACCCTTTGGCCCACTTCATCACTCACAGCATCATTGTCTATACTATCTATATCTTTTTTCAGTCTATATGTTCCTATCTCCTCGTGTTTTATCCTAGTTATTGTTGGACCAGCATGGTCAACATTTAGGCACTGGGGTATTATATCTTCTCTCCCTATTCTTCGCAAGGCATTCTCTAACGTATTGGTTTGTGACTTGTTGCCGGATTGAGACAACCACATCCTGTAAAATATGTTGATTGAATGAGAAGAATGCTAATGCTAATGCACAAATTTTTTGTGATTGTTGCACAGTACCAAAGATTGAAAAATGAAATTCCAGACCCGTTTCGGGGCAAGGTCGGGGTAAAAATTAACTTATAATCTCCAACCCTCCGCCCCTTCAACCTGAATTCAAAAAGAAGATGAAGATGCATAGACACCAGAGAAAAATTCCCAAAGGTTTTGGAGAAGGGCCAGTGCAAAAAAAGAGATTTATGTTGAATTCAAATTGGTGAATAAATTATTGATTTGAAAAAACCGTCCCGAGATGTTTATTCCTCAAGAATGATGTTCTTTAACTGAAATAGTCCTCAAAAAGTGTAGTTTGAGGTGTGTTGAGTTGAACTTTGAAGTGATTGGCAGGTGCTTTTTGCTACGTCCTTTTAACTTATACCGGGCTTTTAGTGGAATCAAGCGGATTGAGTCAGTCGAACCCTTTTCTTGGAAGCATCTTATTTATTCATCGTATGGCATCACAACTCACATATCAACGTTTCATTAAAAAAATAACGAAACAAAGATGTAATATAGTCACAAATGTACATCCAACAGTTGTTAATAGCGAACATCTTTCATAAGTAGCGAATTGCTTTGTGATTGACTTCCTAAATCATCATCAGTTGACACTTTTCCATTATATTGTACCAGCTGCCTCACTTACAATACCACAGTCGCACATGGGAAATGGTTGCTTGCCACACTCGTTTGAAAAGTTGATACACTTGTCATGATTTGTTAAAACTATACAGGGTGTTTCAAATTCGATCCTTACCATTGGGATCTCGGAAACTATGGGAGATACGAAGATGGTTGTATTAGGGCAAAGTTGCGCATTTATATGACTAACAACGTGTTGAGAAAGTTCTGAAATTCCGAGTATATTCAGAGATATCCGGAAGAAACAGAAATTTCGTAAAATGGTTTTATTTTTTGCTGGCTTTATTTTTCGAAGGATCCGAAAATAAATTGCATTTTCATTTTGTTACTTTTTCTCTGCTATATAATGGTGATTTCAGATTTGCTATCCTACGTTTCGTCTTCCGGCCACCATCATCAACTTTATCTTTTCTTATGGGCGCTACATTGGATTCTTTCTGTTTTGAATAGAACCAGGTTTTACCTTTTCAATGATGTATCATAAGTTATCATTCTTTTTGAAAAAATTGGAGATATTGAAAAAAAATTCTTATCAAAATAGGCTTTGACTTTGTTTCTGAATTTGACTTTCAATTTGTTACACTCAATGATATTTTGTTATTGTACAAATCATTGAATTTTTGGCGAAANAATAGATACAGTGCGAGAACTGATAGAAGCAAGATCGTTATGTGACATATTGTGAGATAGAGTCACCCTTGTACATTGTTTCTACTCCAAAACATTCGATTTTGCATGAACACTGAGTTGTAAAAAAAATAGTTTGTGTTGGATACCAAATAATTTATTAATCGCTCAAAAAAGGCTCGCGTCAAGTGGTATAAGGAAATAATTAAGAAGTTTGACCGTGGTGCTCCGAAAGACATGTTTTGAATCGTGACAGGTGTAGAATCATGGATATATGCCTATGAGCCGAAAACGAAACAGCAATCAACCGTGTGGGAATTCTAAGACGAGATAAATCCAACAAAAGTTGTTCATGAAGGAAGTGCAACGAAGCGAATGGTCACCTATTTCTTCGGTCGAATGGGTCGTGTGGCCACTGTTCCGCTTGAGCAACATAAAACGGTCAATTCTGAGTGAAACACGACCATTTCGCACCCTTAGAATGAAAGTGACTCAATTCAAGATTCCTGTAACTCTCTATTTTACCATAAACTGACCTTATAAAGCAAACTCTATAACCCTGTAAAGAAAAAGTGACCTATCTCTAAGTATAACAAGGACAGCGCGTGTTTCGGTCTCTTTTACTGTTCCCGGTATTCATTTATGCATGTTGTGTGAAGGAGGCAGAACTAGTATTACGTCAGAAGTGCTTTCGAGTAGACGAGGAAAACATCGGCGTATCTCGAATTGTGTCTGTTTATTGCAAATACTGTGAAGGTGAGTAAAAACTATTTTTTTGTGATAAAGTGACCATTTATGAAATAGTATAGACCAAAATATGTAATAGTGTTCAGTGATCATTTACAGATTAGGTCTATTTAGTAAAAAATAGGTCTTATATGAATAGGTCTATTTTTGACTAAAATCATACTGATCATTTGTGTTATTTTGAATATTGAGCCTGTGTAGTAGTAAAAATGAGAAGGATCAGTTGGCTATTTTTTGGGATACGTCTCCTCAATATGAAAGTTTTGAAGAGATATTTAGTTTGGTGGGAATAACACCTTCAAAATTGCAGACTGATAAAAAAAACAAAGCAGGAAGCTTTTGACTGAATGTCTCAATAGCAATGTTGCTCAATGGGTAGAAAATCAGTATCGTGTAACAATCACCAATCCACCTATTCCGAATGACTGGACTTGCGATAAAGAAAACCAACCTAATTCTGATGCTGTATATTATAATGAATGCATATTACTACATCCAACACTTCCGTCTCAAATTGAGGACTCACATACACACGTCCACCTAGATCGTGATGTAGGTGAAGTAATTAATGATAGCTAAGAGGGTCACGTGGAAAAAACTCCATCACAGAAAGCCATCATCAATCTTGAAACAAATAACATGTCACCATCATCATCGAAGATTTCATCTGGATCTCGCCTCAGAAGAAAATCGACTCGAATAGATATGTACAAGATTTCACCATTACACTCCGGCGAAAGCGATGTGGACCTAAGCGGTAGCGATCCGACGTTTATTGTGCCAGAGAAGAAGGGTTCCCAAAGTCGCAAGAGTTTAACTAATTTTGACTCCCGCTCATCTCACAGTCAGTCGTCTCCTCCTAACAATTAACCTGCCCGTAGTTTGTTGTCAAAGAAAAAATCCTCCCGTTGAAATCCATCTTCGTTCATCTAGTAGCAGTTCTTCATCTAGCAGCAGTTCGTCATTAAGTAGCAGTAGTGCAAAAACACCA
>NW_019289932.1:1574-65083 GCF_000500325.1 Leptinotarsa decemlineata
TCGATAAGTGATTTATGACTGTTAAATTTATGGATGTTCAAGTTTTCCCAAATGTCCATGCAGTTTCCCTTGTTGACTTGTTTTATGAGTTTTATGTTCTCTGGTGAGCGGAAATTATGTTTGTTTTGTATGGCGTGTGTTGCGAGGTTTGATTTATATATTGTTGGATTTATGTATGCCTTTTTGTGCTCATTGTACCTCTGGATCAGTTTTTTCTCGGCCAAACCCTGTAACGTGTAACGAGCAGTTCGTGATTAAATGTACTGCTTAACTCAGAGGTTAAAGTTGACTACCACATGAAATTTTTAATGCAATATTATTCCCAGTGGCGAAAAAAATTGCCTCAAAATTTGGACACACATGAATAACTTCTTAAAGTTGAATAGAATACCACGTATTTGGTGGCGTAATTTGACGCAGGAGTAGATTCCCTTTAAAAGTATATGAGGGTTCCCTACACTTTATATATGTCTTGTGGGAAAATAAATATTATTATAGAGTAGCCCCATATATGTTAGACTTCCCAGTCCAGTAGAAACTCACTCAACAAACAATCTGAGAGTAGCATTCAGACATTTGGTTTCTCATTCACCTTTTTTCAGACGTCATTATAATTTACGGTCATTTCCTGCAAGCCCACTGCACCATAAGCGGTCTTCTCACCTACGGAGTACCCGGATCCCACATGGTTTTGATAGAACCATTTCCATACAGTATGGCGATAGAGAAACGCCACCGGCACAACGTTTCAATCTACAACGACCCCGAAATTGATCAAGCCGTTTATGATCACATCCGAAGCGAAGGTATTGAGATATACTCCTCCTTCTATTTCATCGATTGGACGTACAATCCTGAAGACAACATCATAACCCAGGCCAAATTCGAGTCCAGGCATAATATGTTGGAAATGGACTGTATGGCTCTTTTCTATTTCAATGAGAAAGAGATCAGTCCAAGGATTTACAAGGTTATTAATAATGCTGGACTAGTGTACGATGGTAAGAAAATATTTTCAAACAGTGCATTTTCAATTCCGGGTTTTTTGACCGGAACTTTTGAACTAAAAGAGATTCAAAATACCGAATTTTTTCTACATCACTCATAAATAAAAACTCATCGTCTAATAATAATAATGATAAGTTTATTTACTTCATTAGTTCGGACTTCCATTGTCTAACATAAAATGATTTGAAATCCCTAGAAGAACCAACATAAATGAAAAATTAAAAACAATACCTAAAAATAACATCTACAGGGTGTAACATAAGTACGTTAAAATATTCCAGTAGCGTATTCCTGAGACAATATTAAGAAAAAAAGTCTACTTGTGTCCGAAAATGCTTCGTTTCAGAGATACAGGGTGTTGAAATTGAATTTTTTTGTTCGCTTTTTGAAAATAACTCTTGCAAAAAATAAGTTATTTGCACGAAATTTGGTACCCGGGGTTTTTTTGCGTGGGAAATTATAATTTCGTATAAATTTTCATGTAACATCTAAAGCAAATTCAAATCCAAGATAGAGTGGATGTAAACATTGACATGCCCTAGGCACGTGATATTGAAAATCCCAAGAATTGGCCAGGGTCGTATTCAGAATCAACATCTTGTTGATCGCAAATGCTATATCATACTTAGGAAAACTTTTTTATAATAACGAGTGAAATGCACAAGTTTTGCAGTTTAACGGNCTCGCTCATTTTTCGACATCTGAGAAATCTCGCCGCCCGCTAGCGACAGCGGGTAATTACCAGCCGAGGTAGTACAGTGTGTCGCTTGAAGTTACCAGTTCTCGTCGGCACACGAGATATAAAGGTTGTCCGTATTGTTTGGTATTGTCAAAGACTACAGAATCGGTAAACTTTGGTATTGTGATAGTGTTGTGTTCGTTCGGAGTTCGAAATATTTATTTTGTGAAAATGTCGACGTATTGCTCAGAGATGTTACATGAAAATTAATACGAAATTATGATTTCCCACGTTAAAAAAACCCCGGGTACCGAATTTCGTGCAAATAACTCATTTTTTGCAAGTTATTTTCAAAAAGCGAACAAAAAAATTCAATTTCAACACCCCGTATCTCCGAAACGAAGCATTATCGGACACAAGTTCTTAAAATTTTCTCAGGAATACGTCACTTGAATATTTTAATGTACTTATGTTACACCCTGTATATATTGAGCAAAAAAGCCCTGAAATGAAATTACAGTTAAATAAAATACAAGAAAACAATAGAACAATTAAAGAAAAAACAATACATAAAAACTTAAGAGATTCCAAGTCAACGTTTCGATTGTTAGTATCCACAGTCGTCACCGGTTGATTACCAGTCATCGTTTGTAGATCATTTGTTATTAATAGCTTCGCAGCTGTTTTTCATTTCTAAATTCTGTACTTTTTCCTCAGGTCGGTTAGTCATAGATAATCAGTGTCGAACAAACGACCCAAATATTTATGGAGCGGGAACTCTAACAAAATATTCAAGGAAATATTACGCACCCAATATGATACATAAATATTATAACAGGATGGAAATTGGCCAACGTCTAGGTTTGCAAATTAAAGATATGCTTGTTTCTCGTAAGGTTAGTATACAGCCAAAGAACCAATGATCTCAAAAATTACTTGAAACCTTTTGAAATACTTGTAACAAAATTTTACATTGATCAGGAAATCAGAAAACCGTTTTTCGTTCAGTCGCAATTGCTTGGTTTTTGTGATGAGCGATTGTGAGATTAATTTTCGATGACTGAGTTTTTCAAGTACTTGATAAGAAATTCACATATGGGCGGGTATTTTTGGAATTATACAATTAACAACAATAGAATTTTTGCAATACAATAAACAGTTGGGAAAAATCACGTAAAGTGTCATCCAAGATGAAGATGTTTCGATTCATAGTGTCGTTTAATGTTATAGTCTTTGAGAACAGCTATGGTTTTATTACAAATTAAACATAGCGCCTTATTACTGGACTCAATCACAAAATACTGAAAGTTCCATTTTTCTTGGANCTTTCAAAAGTAGACTGTATTAGTGTATGGAACTAGACAGAGGTCATTTCGAACACTTTATCCGTTGATTGTGTTGCCATTGATATTACTTTTGTTGATTTCCTCAATAAAATGAGCAACAGCTAATTTTCTGTTGTTTCTTAAAAAAAACGTTCAACATTCAATTTCTCAATAACGAGTGAACCGATTTACAAAAAAATTACAGGAGTAATAGAAGGACAAAATACCTTTCAAATGATGTATCACTCGACCACCCATGCCATTGTTGAAAAAAATAGGGGGTAGTTGCTGGGGGTATAGGGGTGGTCCAGTTTTCGTTGAAACGCCCTGTATATTTATAATGGTAGATGTAGATATTTACAGATCCCGTTTATTTTCGATATTCAAAGGTTGATTTCTCTGTCGATCCCATAGATGGCGTTTTCAGATGTCGTCGACCTTATTTATTGTTAAACGTGTTTTCATGAAATGACAAGAATCAGCATATTGATAATGAGTCTGTTTCCCAGAAATAATATTGAAATGTAATTGTTTTCTCAAGATCTACCCCTTCCACCAGAATTAGTAATTTATGTAATTAGGTTTTGTAACTACCTACCGTTATATGAAAGATTGTAGAATAGTCATAATGTTTCGTTCCTTAATTGATCACATTAGAAAATACTGTACATTAGCAAATCAATTATTCACGATCGGCATTCTTATGGGTTCGTTACAAAGCTTAAGAAGATGACAAATTAGTCAACTCATTCGAAAAAGCAATAACAGAAAGTACGGGGTCTGTTAAAAAATAAGGTGAGTTATCATTTTGCTCAGAAAATAATCCTTTATCGATCAATTTCTATTTTGTCCCTTCAAAGTAGTGCATCTCAGATATAATACACTTGTGCCAGGAATTCATGGGTCTCTTTGATCTTTGGAACAGGAAAAAGTCGCTGGGGACATATCTGGTAAATACGATGGCTGAAGCATGGTTACAGTGTTATTAATGGCCAAACAAGTGAGTGACAAGTGATGCAGAAGCCATGAATTGTTTTTCGACAATACCGTACGATCACGTGGCAAGTACTTGTTATGCACTACACCACGAGTGTATGATCAAATCGCTAATCGAATGTATGTAGCTAGCGAAATTTAAACATTCACCTTATTTTTGAACGGTTTTATTCAGCTCGCCCGGTTTATTTAGATCCTGTTTACAGATTGATCTGATATTTGGTACATACATTTGTTTGATGACAATACAATTCAATAAATTTTACAAAATGGCGGATCAATTCACAATTACTGTAAAGCGTTTGACTGTGTAAATCACTCTTTACTAATTGACAAGTTGAAATTCTACGGATTTTCTGACTCTGCAAGAAAACTGATGACCTCATACCTTCAAAATAGATCCCAAATAGTTCACTGCAATAATCAGAGCAGTTCAAGTCTGATAATACGCAAAGGTGTTCCACAAGGAAGCGTTTTGGGACCGATATTGTTTTTAATTTATATAAATGACCTTCCCAAAAGCATAAACAACCTTGTTTGCTGATGATCCTACCTTCCCAACCAGAATCGAAAAGAATTCTACAAGAATTGAAGAAATGATAGGATCGATCAAGCTACTGAGTGGTTCACGGGAAACGAAATAAGTTTGAACACTCGCAAGACTCAGTTACTTATTTTCAATACCAAGCATACTGCCACTCAGAGCGTAAAATTTCTAGGATATATTATCGATCTCAATTTATATTGGAAACCTCATGTAGATCAATTAGCAAGCAAGTTATCAAAAGCAATATTTGCAATTAGACGGATGAAATCGCTAGTGAACTAGAGGCAGCCATCTCTGCTAACCATAGAATGTTTCACTGTATTATTACTTATGGTCTAATTAACTGGGGCCATTCTTGTTAAAGTCAGTTGATATTTATTATCCAGAAAAAAGCCATTAGGGCTCTGGCCGGTATAACTCAGACTGAAAGCCGTAAACCATGGTTCAATAAGTTCAAAATACTGACACTTACGTCAGCAATTATTTACAACGAACTAATCTACATAAAAACGCACATGCATTTGTACATACATAATGGAGATACACACAATTATCTGACTAGAATGAGATCCCATATCGCTATTCCAAATAACAGATTAACCTCTACGAATAAAAAATTTATTGGTATCAGANACTTCTATAGGTAGATTCGTTCTCTCTTTCAGGTTCCCGTCTTCGGATAGCTTTCTCTGTATGATTTGGAGTGCTTCTTCGACCGGAACGTTGGTGTAAAGGCTTTCCACGTCGAAACTAATTAGTTGATCTTCCTGTGTGACCTCAATTGACCCTAGTAGTTCGACAAAATGCCTTGAATTCTTCACGAAAGACGATGTTTTTCCTTGTAATGGTTGTATTGAAGGAAGTAAAAATCTAGACAAGATTTGAGTAGCCGAATCTCTGGAGACCAATCATCAGTTCCAGACTGCTGGAGGTCGACTCAACATTTTTTCAGTTTCTTTTTTTTTATTTCTCAACATAGTCTCTTTTCAACTGTACACACTTCTCCCAGCGATGCTCCCATCTCTGTAACCCGTCCAAATAGTACTCGGTGTTTTTCCTGCATATTAATTGTTCACGAAGGTGATTGCCTCTTTATTCGATGTCGAATGAAGTGGCAATCACTTTCTAAAACTTTCGAAAACTTTCCAGACCACCCTCGTATAATCTCAGAATTTGTTCCGCTGACTTATGCTTGTTATCATTTGGGGAAATTTTTTGATATCCTTCGATTACATTTCTAGCTAAGTATTTTCTTTTACATTTTTCAGGAGCTTACTGATATTTACAATGAATTTCCTTGCAATGATTATAATTAAAAATATAGTTTTGTTTACTGGCCATTATTACTACAGAAATCGCAATACGATAGACGAGAAGCGGGATGGAATTTCCATATCGAGAGAGGAGAATCCCTCGTGCAACGATACGTTCAGCCCATTATGAGGTATTGCAGATTACCGGGTGGATTATTTTACTTTTCTGTAATCAAACCGGGGAGACGAATACCTCTGGAAACTGCAATATCGATGGAGAACTACGTGAGCAAATCGTACTCGTCACGACTCAATAAAAGTTTGTACTTCATTTAGGGCCAAGTTCTGATTACGGGAAACTGCAGGAATATAAGCAAACAAGGATACTTTCAGCTCCATTTGAATGAATTCAGCCGAGTAGAAACGATTACATGTCTAACTAAAACTGTGAGTATTTCCAATTCAATTCTCTGTTTGGAGAGTATTTGATATTTTCAATATGGAATTCAATCGGATCTCTTAAATCATTTGACATAGACTTTTTGGCATAAACATATATGGAGATTTCAGAAAATTCAGTTATATTTCATGGCAAACTTTAAGAAACATCAGGTACATTTAAACTTATCTTTTCAACTATCGATAATAAAAATTTCTTTATACAACTACAACAGAACATTATTCTTATTTTCAGCCCATTGATATCTACAATATACACTGCTTATGGGGGAAGCATGAAAGGTTGTTAAACAATATAACACTTAGATTTGAAATGGTGTTGATAACAGACTTATTCGAATTCTTCAAGGAACCTTGGACTTATGCTCTCTACCATGATAAGTTCAATTATTTGCTAGATGAGTTGAACATGCTAATGACATCCACTGTGGTGAGTAAAATTTCGTTTATTATTTTACTATCGAGATATAAAACTGTTCAGTGATGATATACTGATTATCATGATTTATATGTTGAATACATGAAATACAGCGTGACTCACGGTCGATGGTAGGTTAGACGTTTCTGGAAAACGAAAAGCATGATTTTTCTGAAAATTTCACCTCTCACATTTCCTTACCTGTTCTATCGATCTAAAATATTTTCAGCATTGAGGCGTTGCCACTTCCATCAAAAAGTCCTAGCAACTTTATTTTTTTAAATGGAACACCCCGTATATTAACATTTTTGGAATCGTTCTGGTATTTTAATACTTTTTTGTTAATAATGTCCTATAACTATCTCTATCTGTTCTCGAGATAGCAATCATTAGAACATGTTATATTGTGATAGAGTTTCAAGTCATCTGCGTATAAAAGGAAATTGACATCAATCTCAGCTCCGATATCATTAATGAACATATTGAATAATAGGGGTCCTAGATTTGATCCTTGTGGTACACCAGATGTGGCTATACATTCGATAGACTTGAGGCCATTAAGTTGGAAGTACTGCTTACGGTTGTAAAAATACGATTTGAAGAGGGTAATTAAGTCATTGGATAATCCATAAGTCGAAAGCTTGTTGAGCAGGATACTTTGATCAAATCTGTCGAATGCTTTAGAAAAATCAGTGTAGATGACATCAGTCTGAGACTGACAATCAATACCCTCTGCAATACATTGAGTGCTTGTTACAAGATTCGTGGTGGTTGAACATCCTTTCATGAAACCATGTCGATTGGGGCTAATAATTATGCTAAAAAAGAACCAGATATTCTTTCTGATAAGAAAGAATTGTTCCACTATTCTACTACGAGGTCGTATCGGATAAATAACCTATTTTATATATGTATGGTATAGGGTCGTCCAACAGGGACGTCCGAACTTTGACAATTCATAACGGTCGTCTTATTGAAGCTACATCTGCCATCTGTCATCAATTCCGTCTGTTTCGCCAAGTCGTCAACAACAACTAATAAAATTGTTATATCAAAATTGGTGTTCTGTTCGAGCAACCTACCGCGCGCATTGCCCATTTTACTGTCACCATAATCGTCCTACCGAGAGAACTATTCACAATGTGGTGGATAATTTTGGTTCACTGGTTCAGTAAACGATCGACCAACACCCGTACGTTGACGAAACGAAAATACTGCCTAGTGTCTGTGAGAGTGTGCAGGAGAATCCGCGGCAGTCGAACTCCCGTCGCTCACAGCTAAGTCCTATTGTGAGGAAATCGACGAAATGTATCGACAATTGCGTCGGCAGCAGCCGGCACTGTTCAGACAAAGGGTCCCGATCAGCACGTTTAACAAATCACCGTCCGAATATTGAACGAATTGAGCGTCGAAGTTCACCCACCATACTCTCCAAACCTTTCGCCAACCAACTACTATCTTCGATAACTTTGTTTCACCGGTAGAACCTTGCCAATCAGGACCAGGCAGAAACGGCGTTCGTCGACTTCAGAAACGGGGTTCGTCGACTTCATCCAATTCCGATCACCCAATTTTGATGCTGAACTAATTATTCGACTTGTGTAGTGAAATTAGGACCTACCGAAAGCAATAATGCTCATTATAATAAGCAGGTAAAATTCTTGAAATTTACAAATCATTCAAGAAAACATTTCGATCGGTTATTTATTTTATATCAATATTTATATTAAAAATCCATCTCGAATTGAGTTACATAATAATCCTGGAGTCAGAGACGTAGATCGAAATGAATAACCTTGAATGATCATGAATTAATAATTACATTCATCGCTATCATGTTATAATCGCTGTTTTCAACGAGTAATTCTGTCAAAATGTTGACAATAAGCGACAAAACTGGTTTCGTATGTATAATCAAATAACTAGTTTTTCATAAGTTGGAGTTAAGTTGAATTGCTTTTATGTGTTCACTATTTCTTTCTTACAACTAGTAAATATTTGGTTCTTTCACAGTTTTGTCAGTTTCAATGTTATGTGTTTTTGTAGCTTCATATCTCAATAAATATTTATTCTACTGTGTCGTGATATATACTAATCAATAGAGAATTTTGTACTCAGTGATGCTATGCATTTGTCAATTTTTCTCTACGAATTCAAATTAAACCAAAGCGCTGCTGAAACAGCCCGAAAAATTCAACAGGCATTTGGCAATGATGGTGTTGATTAACATTTGTTTACGAAATTTCGTTCTAAAAATTTTAGTCTCGAAGATGAGTCCCGAAGTGGTCGACCTACAGTAATCCAGGATGGAGATTAATATAGGTGTTCCACAAGGATCTATTTTGGGTCCAGTTCTTTTTATTTTGTACATAAATGAAATCGCAAATTCCTTTCCGGATATTGAGATGACTATTTATGCAGACGATACTTCCCTACTGATTTCCATGAAGATGATCACTCGGTGATCGAAAAAAACTCCAATATTCATTACTACACCAAACGTTCCAAACAGTGCATCACAAGAACGTATATATTCATAACAATTTTGAAAAAAATAGTATATGAAAATTCAAAAAATCATTTTCATGTAGCTACTGATCACAAAAAACGAATAAATAGTAATATCAGAAGAAAAGTTATTCTCAATTATTAAAGAAGCTTTTTGATAAGTAAATTGTTGAAAACAAATTTTAAAATGACATTTTTTTCATTTTTCCAACGTGAATTTATTCTATTCAGATTTGTTATGAGCACTTGCAATGTTCCTGTTTGAGTAGAAAAAAAGTGTTAATTACCTAATGCATAATTGACTGGAAAGTCACGATAAAAATTTTTTGACCACGGAGTATTATTCATTCATTTATTCAGTAGTGTCTGAATTTTTTCAATTCTGAATTTTGATATTTAATAGGCTGAAATCATATTTTTTCTTCAAAGGGCGTCTCTTACTCAAGCTAAAATACTCGTTTCAGGGTGTTTTTTCAACCCTCTAGTGAAATTATAAATATTAGTCTTGCACTTCCAAAAAGTAGGACTTTTTTGGAAAATGTCGTCCTCTTTTTGAATCATTTTTCAAATTTGAATAAAAACAAATAGTTTTTGAGATATTTGCAAAAAAATTAAGCCAATTTTTTTAATTTGATTGTTTATAACTTTTGCAATTTTTGCAAACGGCACTTGAATTCTTTCAAAAATCATCTATAAACTATTCTGAATCGGATGACACCTCGTTCATATTTTTCATAGGCGGAGAAAAAAGTTTGACCTGAGAGGAATACATGAAAACTTTCATGTATACACATACATACATACATACATACATATATGTTTGAATATGATTATAACATGAACATGAATGTACTCTTCAGATAATATATCTATACAAAATAAAAATATTTTTTCAAATCAATCCGGAATGTTTTTTGTGAATTTTTTTTAAAGCCTTCGGTAGCTCATTGTAAAATTTGATACCTTCTTTGTTTTCATTTTCATTAATTTCAGATTGCCTGAATATCTTGTGTAATGCTTGTCTTGGTCACCATCGATTTTGAAAGTCAAATTTGAATGTTTGAGCTTATTTTTGGCCAAATAAATGAACGTACATAATTTGAATTTATGTAAGGATGACAAATCTAATATTTTTTTTTGGTTTTCACAAGTTGACTATCACTGAACATTGTTCATTTAGAAGACCTCTGAACAAAATAGGGCTGTCTGCATTTCCGGAGTGATAATTTACACAGCCCAACTCAAAACTCTTGTCGAAGCATGCCATAGTAATTACATCTTGAAACGTATGGTGTAATTGTTCAATTTGGTCTTGTTAGATGTAGTAACGAAACAAAAAGTGAAATAATTTCAATTTTTTCTAGGGCATTGGTGGACAATCGCTTATAAACGATCTTATCACCCTATATAAACAGCATAAGTGGCGAGAGGTGAGTTAAAAAGGCTAGATATTAGTTTCGTTTCAAAAACTGTTCTACAGTTTGTGAAAAGCCAACTTTTGAACAAAAAATTACACCGGGACTTCCAAACTTTGACAATTGACGACGACCATTTTGTTGAAGGTATATCTATCAAATAAGTTGTCGTTTATTCAGTCTGTTTTGTCAAATCACCATTACACGTGTAAATGATAAAATTATTCTATGAAAATAGGTGTTCTGATCGGGCAACGTACCACGCGCTTCGCCCATTTTACGATCCCCATAATTGTCCTACCAGGAGAACTATCCTCAATGTGGTGTCTGTGGGAGTGTGCAGGAGAATCCGAGACAGTCGCTCACAAGAACTCGGCCTTTCGCAGACCACAACTTGGCGAAATTTGGGTCGTGACTGGGGCCTGCACCCGTACAAAATTCAACTGACCCAGTAACTGAAGGTAAACGACCATAGACAACGACGTGTATTCGCTGAATGGGCTCTGGAGTAGTTGGTAACTGACTCTAATCATCTTCAGCGATGAGACTCATTTATGGATGAACATTAAAATATCAGCTCGAGAGGAATATGTAGAAAATGAGAAGGACAAGAACACCGACAGCGAGGAAGACTACAATTTTTGAATGTATATTCACCACAGACGTTACAGAAATAGTTGAGATCGTTTTTACAGATATTCCTCGATGTAGACATTGTAACAATGAATTTGTCAAAATATGTTCAAAAGCTGTATCTCAAAAACTAGAGTTGTTGGTAAAAAGGGAGGGTAGATTTGAAATCAGCGACCTACAATTTGTAAACAAAAATTTAATAATGTTCTCTTGTGTAATTTATCCAGCTGGTAAACTTGAACAATCCGCTTTTACGACGTTATATTGCAACTTTTTTTATTGGGAACATTTCAAGTACGGTGCCGACTACTTTTTCCTCAATTCAGTCTCACTGATTCCAGTTGTCGGAGGATGCAAAAGACCTGATTGAAGAGAAATTCACCACCTACGCCTATCCCAAAATAATTGAGCAAAAAGTTCTGGACTTCATCAAGAGAAACCTGGACACACTTCCTATGTATGCACACCCTGTAGTTGTACGTGCTCTTTTAAGAAATTTCGAGAACAGTCCATTGTTTTCGTAACAAGTATGACATATAAACATCATGTATTACTTATATATTATACAATATGTTATTTGAAACTTGTTTCTTATTATTAAACACTGTATTTCTAAGGTAGATGTTTCATAGTACAAAAGTACAATACTGATAGTTTCGTATTTGTAATACAAGAATCGGTGAGTGGTGTAATCAGGTGAATTATTAAACTTTTTGTTCATCAACTCTTTCTTTTAGCGTTCAATTATCTGAGGAAAGTAGAAAACCGGTCAAAGTTTTCTGCAGAAACGGGGAAACGAAGAAGTTTCATGATGTTGTTGATGCCAGATCAATCTAATTGAATTCGAAATATGAAACGAAACAGTGAAATCAATGAGAAGACTTGGAAAATGTATCAATGAATGGACTGAGAAATAGAGCGTTGAATTTTGCGTATTACAGCACAGAATGATTGATAGCGGACGTCATCCGACCTAGTTGCGATTGTCGCAATAAACTAAGGAAATAAGCACCCAAATCGCCGAGTGATGACTGAAGTATGGTAAACTTATGGTAAGATGAATCGAAGCGTGTTAGTCGTGATTCCGTATTCGTAGAATTCACTTCCTTTGAAAAGGCATTCAACGTTCTATTGTCGAAATCAAAATGGTTCAGTGTTCTGTTGGTGTGTTTTAATAATAGTGCGAACAAAAATAAAGCTTTTAGCTTTCTACTACTCAATCTTGATACAAAAAAATGTGAGAATCTTCCAAGGAAAAGAAGGTAGCAATCAATTTTAAAGGAAGTAACTCTATACATAGATGTGTAGATCAAGCAAAGAAGTAACTTCCAGGCACAAACTGGAAAAAAAGCCCTCCTGAAACAGCTACTTTCATATAAACATTGAATTACATAAAAATAAATCTTTTCGAAACAAATACTTCTACAGTGTCATCCCAAAAGTATACACCATATGGGAAACTTATTTATTAAGGGTTTTTCGACAAAAAGTTATTCTTGATAAAAGTTTGTGCATCCCCTAAAACTAAACATGCACCTACAAAATACAGTAAAACACACGTAATATACGAGGAGCCTTCAAATATTTGATTTTGAGACAGGAGTAAGGTACTCTTATTTTGGAAAATCTCGGGAAATCATTGATTTACTGGAGATTTTCTTGTCCAAAATAAGTGTTTTAAGTTGTTCATAATTTCATGATTTGTATTTTGGAAGTCCATGAGAAATTGCAGAATAAATGGACCCTACTCGCTCGAAGTTATAATTTTTTTTTTATTATTCCACGCACTTACCTTCAAAATAACTTACAAATGCGCACAATAATTGCTATAATAATAAAGTCAGTATTTGAATCAACAAAATATTTTCTTGTAGACAAGTAGACTATTATTTTGTCAAAAATAAATTTCACATGCAACTAGATTTTACATGAAATTTTGTTTCTCGTAAAAGAGATGTAAAAAAAATAAGTATCATGAAATACACAAACAACAATATGACACAATTTTGGATGAATTGATCAAAGCACGTGTCGAGGTGTAAAAAAAAACGATTTGACGTTGGAAAAAAACTCCAGTAATATTCATTACTACACCAAAGGTTCCAACCAGTACATCATAAGTACTATCACATTAAGTTTCGTGACAGACCATTTCAAACAAATAGTTAAAATATTTTTTCATTAACCCAAACTTCAGATTTCTAACTTCAGAACTGATGAAGTTCATTAACATGTTTAAACCCCTTGGGGTGGAAATTCCTGATTCCCCTTTCGATGATTATTTACGCTATACAAAGAAACTACCTGCATATTTCAAGATTATCGGATCAGTAGCTTCGGCTGAACGTTAATTTAAGAGTGTCGGTCAATCAATAGGTACCCAGTTACACAATAACGAATAGCGTCGGCAAAAAACACTGAAAGGATTATAATGCAATACATTGATAATATTATTCTCTCGTTTAATCAAATCTATGTATGAACATAATGGTTTGGGGACAATCAGTGGAAGTAGAAAGAGTTTTTGTTATCCAAAAAAGATTGGTAAGATTAATTTTCGATCTAAAATACAACGAATCATGTAGAGAAGTCTTCTTTAAAAATAAAATTCTGACGGTATTTGGTATCTATCTTTATAAATTACTGTCTTACATCCACTCAAATTTGTCTTCATTCACTAGATCTCGCGAAATACACGATTACCCCACTAGACAAAACCATGAAATTCATCTTAGGAAATGTAATCTTTCAGAATACAAAAAATCGCCAAGATATGCCGGAGCAATGGCTTTCAACCACATTCCAGGAAAAATTAAAGATATTCCCGATAACAAAAAGTTTAAAAAACGATTAAAGACATTTTTATTGGAAAACAATTTTTATTCACTTAGGGAAATTTTAAATCATAAAGAAAAGTGAGTTATGTTTTTTTTTTGTTATATCACTTTTAAAATAAATGTGGCTGTATGTATTTTATATTTTTCTACAATTATCTTCGCTTTTCAGCTTTTATGTTTTGTTTATATTGACCTGTCTTATGTATACCATGTGTACCTAAAAAGATGAAATATATATCTTATTTTATCTACACCTAGTAATATTATATATGCGTAAAGTTTATGAGAATGGATGAATGTAATGTATGTATTTACGTATTTTACTTTTTAACGCCTAAACAGCTCAACGGAATCAAATAATGTAAGTTGGTATATAGATAGATCATGACCTGGAATAACACATAGTAGGTTTCCACGGTAATGAGGATAAAACAGCAGGTAACAGCTATAGTCTATTTCAAAAGAGTGTAGAGTAATACACTTGTATGGTGGTATAAAACATAGAAAATTCCATTTCTCAATGTTCATTGGCTGAGATATTTGAGGATGTACAATTTTAAGATTGTAGACAATTTCGTTGGTCAATTAAACGAAGAACTGGCCAATTGAGGATGTTGCAATGCTTGGATTCCTTCCCAAGAGAAAAAACTCTGGTTGGAGACAAAAAACTGACCTGTTCGTGATGCAAATGCACAAAGTCCCTATCAATCCATAAGTTTTCCCGTATTTTAGTAATTCAATTGAGTTTGTGGCTTAGTTTCGTTCACAAGAGAAGAAACCTTGGATGGGAATGAAAAACCGACATATTTGAAATGCAAGGATAGAAGAAACTGCACAAAGTCCCTATCAATCCACAAATTTCCTCGTATTTTAGTAATTGATTTAAAAATATTCTCTACAACGGAAAGATTTAGAGACAAATTAAATGTTGCCATCGACTTTCTTCTAGAAGGATTAAATATGGGCAATTGTGCAACAAATAATGTGGATCTTTATCGTTATAATCTGTATGATACGTATTGATACGTGTCAACAATTTTAACAAAATGCCTTTGAGTGAAGAGGCGTAATTTGAGCATTTACCTTATTTACCTCATAAATTGCGTGAGAATCCTGTGAATGATATCTGTTTCAATTCCATAACGAACGTTTGGAGTACAAACTGAATAGGGAAAAGTAATTTTCGTATAATATTATAATATTCTTCACCTAATCTGTTCATGTTTTTATATGTAATGTCCGTGAAGTCATTTTCTGTCATACCTATTATAACCAATGACCAGCATTAACCTCTTGATCTGTAACACACATGTGAATGGCATTTTTTGAATTATGTGATTGTCATGAATAACGGTTAACTTCGAAGAAAACATAACTCGCCAGAATAGCTATTCAGTGTAGGTAATTAACGTTAACTCGCCTTCCCAATTTGCGATATTGGATCATCCCAAATTCAACCCAGTTCAGTTGACGCTAAAATGTTTCCAGAAGTTGACAATCTAGAACCTTGTAATCAGGGAAATAAATTAGCGGCTGCTGCTGAGGTAAGTAACTCTGGAAAAGAGGCAGAGTGTTCAGATCATTATCTAAACGTCAAAATACGTCAGTCGCCCACATTTTTTTGCAAAATCGGTGGGTGAAGCCTATCCAATATTTCTGTTAAAGAACAAGTGCTAACAAATTATTGACATTACTTTGACGTTCCCCGTTTATATTTTCTGTCTACTGAAAGGGATATACGACTTTCCTATGACTTTCTACTGTAGTCAAAAGCTGCGATTTTGCTATTCCTATATGGAATAATCATTACCATCGATATCTGCTCTTTGATTATTCCTCCTCTAGTTGCTACTTTTCATACCGTTTCAATCGACGGATTTCTCAAAATGGAAAGAACTCGAAATCAATTGGAATAGTTATTACTGCTAATGTTTATCTTGATTTTTTTTGGTATAACGAGTTTTTTATCGAAACACTCATTCTAATTCATAACGAAACCTTGACAAATGTTTATTATTTTGTTGACTCGATTATCTACAATAAAAAAACTCAAAATAATTTAAATACATTTTAAACTGATAATCGAATATAATTAACCTCAAATAATTGTTATTGTAGTCTGAAAGGTATTTTTCAGCTGTGGATAGTGAATTACCTACACCGTTCACATATTCTGATACCAGTTGAAAAACATTTGTTTATAGTTGATGTAACATGACAATAGCTCATAAAAAATGAGTCACACCTATACTTATAAATGCAAAAGTAACTCATTCATTCTTGGGTTTTTGATACGCACTAAGAAAGGATTTTTAAATATTCCAACCGTGGGAATGAAAACAAGAACGTTTACATATGAAAATTACCATTCATACTGGTGAGTCCTTATTGGTGAGTCCCAGGAAGTTAAAATTTGGTATATTGGTGTTTCTTAGGTCTTAGATGCGCACTTAAGGAAGGATTTTTGAATATTTTGACTATGGAAACCCTGTGGGGGTAAAAGGGGGGCGTTTACATATGAAAATTACCATTCATACTGGTAAGTCCGTACTGGTAATTCCTAGGAAGCTAAAATTTGGTACATAGGTGCTTCTTAGGTCTTAGATGCACACTAATAAAGATTTTTGATTATTTTGACTGGGGCGTCTCCCGTGGGTGTGAAAGAGGCACGTTTATATATGAAAATAACATTCATACTGTATGTCCGTACCCGTAAATCATTGGATGCTAAAATTTGGTATATAGGTGCTTTCTAGATCTAAGATGCGCACTAAGAAAGGATTTTGAAATATTCCAACCAGGGTGCCCCCAGTGGGAGTAAAAGAGACGCATTTACATATGAAAATTACTTTCTCATCACTGTTTCTCCGTATTTGTAGGTTCGTTTTATATTGTAGATGTGCAATAAGAAAGGACTTTCGAATATCCAACTGGGCGCCAGCCGCGGGAAAAGAGGCGCGTCCATGAAACAAAATTATCTTTTCATCGCTTTTTCTCCATGCCCTCAAATTTTCCCGAATTCAGTATCAGCATTGCACCCGCGCGAAGGGGGGGGAATCGCTAGTTTCTCAATATAACACGAAGGGTATATCCGATAACTTGAAAACGTAATAATAGAATGATTACTCAACAGTACAAAAAATATTATTTTCATTACAATTTTCCTAAAAAATATGTTGTTTTTTATTGTGTATCAAGTGTTTTTCGATTGAAGAAAATATTTCAACTCAAAATCATCGTAATCGCCAACCAGATGATGTCTGTCTGTCTGTCTGTCTGTCTGTCTGTCTGTCTGTCTGTTTGATGTACTATAATAAATTCACAGAAATCTTCTAGAGACTTCTGCTAAAAAGAGATATTGTAAATTAATGTTACTCATCTATATCGAAAATCAACTCGAGAACAATTCTCACTAGTTTTTCAAGTACTAGTTGCAAGCTTGGTATTCGCATCCTTCAATCTCTATTAATAATTTATGCATGAGAAAGGATAGAATTGATCGTCTAATCTCAATTCTTATACAATTATTTGTATTTCTTCTCATCTGTCTGGCAAAATTCACAAAAAAATCAGAATTTCCCATTCATGTTACATCATGACTATGTTATGAGATAATCTATGTAGGTATGCAATTGTGTGTACTAGCCCAGAAAATAAATTAAATGACTGAATGTAAAAAATAACCTTCAGGTTCATTCCAATAACAGCGGGTTTTTAAATATATGGGTAATGGGAAATTTAATTGGCAAAAGAAAGAAAAACATTAAAAGCATTCAGATGATAAAATAACAATATTGTTTTATTGAAACATTGAATATTTATGATTAGGTATTAACTAACGATACAAATGTAACAAAATAATGAAAAAACACAAGGTATAAATACGGGCAGTGTTATTAGGTATCAAAAACTTAAACAATTTGGTTTTAATTATAAATGATTGGAATAGAAAAACACGAGAAGAATAATCAATATGAACCAACGATCAAATATGAAATTTTCCATATTTGATATAATTGTGGAACACAGTTCGTGTCGTCAAAAAAGTGAATGTTTTTGAGAAAATGTAAATTATATTTCAGAAAATGTCTCGAGGACGTCAACGAAAAAGCAGTAAAAGCCAATTTGACGAACAATGCATGAGAGCTGCTGTTAGAGCGGTCACCGAAGAGAAGATATCTTTAAGACAAGCAGCTGAAAGGTACAATTTAAAATTTCAAACGGTTCATGAATATGTGAAAAGGCAAAAACAAAATCCCACCAAGGAAATTAAAATGTCTCCGAATTATGCATGTAGGAAGGTTTTTTTCTGAAAAACAAGAAAAAGCCCTAGCCGATTACGTATTAACTTGCTCAAAAATGTGTTACGGGCAAACGGTGGTTAATATAAGAAAACTGGCTTATGAAATGGCAATCATTAATAATTGTAAAATTCCGGAAAATTGGAAAACAAACAAGGAAGCTGGACGCGAATGGTTCCTTGTATTTATGACCAGACATGCAGAATTAAGTCTTCGTCAGCCGGAAGGATGTAGTCTCTCCAGAGCGACATCATTCAACAAGCACAATGTTGGACTTTTTTTCATTTTGACCTTACCACCGCACACTTCCAACAAGATGCAACCGTTAGATGTCTCTGTGTTTTTTTCGTTCAAATCATTCTACAACACGGCTTTTGGAACACCCTGAGATACCCGTTTCTATTTTTGATATAGCTGGCTGTGTTAATTATGCATTTGAAAAATCGATGACGCCAGCTAATATAAAATCCGGATTTCGAAAAACTGGGATTTATCCTTTCGATAAATTTATATTTACAGATGACGACTTTGCAATTAGTAGCGTAACTGATAGGAATGTGGATCAAAACAATGACGAAGTCCGTCCACATATAGATCCCAATCAACCATCAACATCAAGCTGTATTGACGAAAATATTATGTCAGTCTCCTCACTTTCAGCATCAGTTAATATACACACAACTCCCACACAAAATCAAAGCACAGAAACTTTCATAAGTCCGCAAGAATTCAAAAGATACCCAAAAGCTGAAGAACGAAAGAATCAGAGAAAGAAGAGAGAAAAAGCTAAAAGTATTATCGCCACCGACACTCCAGAAAAGATTGCCCTGGAAACTAAACAGATGGAGAGAGAAAGAAAAAAAACTTGAAGAAGAAAAATATCTTGAAGTGAAAAGTAGGATTCGATGAAGACTCAACAGACGAAGAAAATGAGAATGCGGCGATGCTTGAAACTGAAGATTCTAATGATGATATTGATTTTGTAGGAGAAATCCTACCACTCCACCTCTTCTAGACAAGCTTAATAAAGAGCCAGAAGTTGTCGACTTTATTTTGATAGAATTTANTGAAGCTAGATCTGTCAAAATCAGTTGTCTTTTATTCAATCTGTTCTGACAAGTCACCGTGCAATTCTCTCCTTCACCCTGTATATTGAATAATAATTTAATATATTCCAATTTCTTGGTACCAAAAACTTGTTCACGAATAATTTCGTTATAATTTCTCTCCTTAATCTCAAATTTCTTTATATAAACTTGATGAGATACCCAATACATAACCATCCGACTTTACATAAATTTGAAAGTTATGTAACATTTACTTGTTGATATTTACTACAACTACTGTTTCAATAATATATTCATAACTGTTCACATTACCTTCATTTTATCGCATTGAATATTCGTGTTAAGAATAATATGATAAGACTAGTATAATAGTGTTCGTCTACTTGAAATCTGTCCATTTTTACGACCAAACAAGATAAAGGGAGATTTCCTAACGAGGTTAACCGCAATAACGAGATTAACTACTCATCTGAAACATTCAGTCCGAAGATACAATGAATTAGAAACTTCTTCAACTTTCATGAAAGAGATGTACAAAAAGTAAAACTTTTCGAACTAAATACATACGAAACTCTGAGAGTTCTAAACTTGTGTAAGCTAAGGATTAACGAGGTCTTATCTTACACCGTGCGGTTCCCAGCGCTGGAAGGCCGGTTCCCAGGAGTTAATATTCGACTCCTACAGACAGCAAGCTAATCAAGCGACTACTTACCAACCTTCGATGAGGAATCACCTCCTCAAATGTTTTACACTTATTTAGTTACACCCTGTATAAGGCATTTCAACAGGGATTCCGAACTATGACAATTGATAACGGCCACCTTGTTGAAGCTAGATCTGTCAAAATCGTCTTTTATTCAATCTGTTCTGACAAGTCACCGTGCAATTCTCTCCTTCACCCTGTATATTGAATAATAATTTAATATATTCCAATTTCTTGGTACCAAAAACTTGTTCACGAATAATTTCGTTATAATTTCTCTCCTTAATCTCAAATTTCTTTATATAAACTTGATGAGATACCCAATACATAACCATCCGACTTTACATAAATTTGAAAGTTATGTAACATTTACTTGTTGATATTTACTACAACTACTGTTTCAATAATATATTCATAACTGTTCACATTACCTTCATTTTATCGCATTGAATATTCGTGTTAAGAATAATATGATAAGACTAGTATAATAGTGTTCGTCTACTTGAAATCTGTCCATTTTTACGACCAAACAAGATAAAGGGAGATTTCCTAACGAGGTTAACCGCAATAACGAGATTAACTACTCATCTGAAACATTCAGTCCGAAGATACAATGAATTAGAAACTTCTTCAACTTTCATGAAAGAGATGTACAAAAAGTAAAACTTTTCGAACTAAATACATACGAAACTCTGAGAGTTCTAAACTTGTGTAAGCTAAGGATTAACGAGGTCTTATCTTACACCGTGCGGTTCCCAGCGCTGGAAGGCAGGTTCCCAGGAGTTAATATTCGACTCCTACAGACAGCAAGCTAATCAAGCGACTACTTACCAACCAAGTGAAATTTTTTGTAACATGTTAACATCTGCAACGATTTTTGAAATGTCACTGCTGCCGACACTGGTACATTTCGTAGATTTTCTCACAATTACACTCTGCTGTAATGGTTTGGCCCGGTTGCAGAAACTGACCACCTTACATTAACCATGGTCTTTTTTGTTGGGTTTTCTCCTTGAGGAGTGCCTGGGTGGCTCATGGGTGTCCAACCACTGTCAAATCCTCGTACTGGATTACTGTAGGTTGACCACTTCGCGGCTCATCTTCGAGGCTAAAGTCTCCGGAACGAAATTTTGCAAACCAACGTGGAACAGTGCGTTCATTAATACTATCATTGCCAAATGCTCAATTGATTTTTCGGGCTGTTTTGCCTGCGCTTTGGTTCAATTTGAGTTCAAAGAAAAATTAGCCAAAAATCGAAAATTTTCTATCGGTCAGAAAAATTAATATTCTTGAGATATGGAGCTACTAAAACACGTGACATTAAAACGGTTGGATGGAAGAGCAATTTCTGCCTTGATTTATCATGAGACGTTGAATTCTGCCATTTGTTAGGTTAGATTAGTATCTCTTGTCCCAGATAGCACAGGACGTTTTAAAGACGTCCATTGCATGTCCATTTATTGTCTGAATGTCCAGGACCAAGTCTGGACGTTTTAAGTATGTCCAGTTTAGTAAATCCTCGGAACGTCCAGAAACATATGTCCGTAGAACGTCCATTTTAGGTAATTCATTATATTTCCATTGGATTCACGTTCGCATTGTATTATTTCATGAGAAGTATTAAAAAATCAGGATATATTATAATGAAATGATCATAAAAGACGGCGTATATATATGTTTATTATACAAAAACGTCTCATTCAGCAAGACGTTGTTATAACATTAAATCATCAATAAGCAGTAGAACATTTGCAGGTAATGCCAACTGTGTATGAAGTTATCCAACATATAGGTATCAAAGTCATATAGGTAACATCAAAGAACAATTTCAAACATTGATATTTCGAGAATGGAGTTTTAGGAATTATATTATATGATTTTCGAATTCCAAATTGATACCTACATAAAACACGAAGTCATGCGTAACATGTGCGCACGCGTAAGACTGATTTCAAATTGTGGAGTTTTGGACTTTAGTTGATAACTTGGGGCAGGTGGTATAATGCAATTTTACGAACTACTGAACTGTGTAGGTTCAGTTGCCAAGGAACTAGGAATTAGGGTTGGCTAATGATTAACGCATTTCTAACTCAATTTGCATGCGACTGTTTAAAATGACAATTTTAAACTTCCCGCCATCAGAGTCACCAGCCACAGAACGCGTCTTGTTATATTTTACTGTCGGCTGTACGGAAGTCTGGTCGATTTTAATTATTATATTCTTCACCTTTGGCTGCATCGCTTTTTTGATATTTCAGTTTATTCAATGACAAAAAAAAGGTAAGTAATGCAGTTCAGATCACTGAACTGTCCATTAATCAATGACTAAAACCGACTGAACTAAAACTATAAGTTCCGTTTTAGATCATATATAGCGAATGTTTGCGAGAAATAATAATATAGCATAGCTTACATGTACCTACTTACATGTCCAGAACCACAGGTACGGAACAGTTGGTTACGTACCTGTGGTTCTGTATTTTGTGTGACGCGTGACTGTCTTTGTCATTCGTGTTACTCGTACTCGACTGTTTTAGTGATTGTGGTCGACTTACTAACGTTTGCACTTTATCTTACTGAATACTAAAAAGCAAAAAGGTTAGTGAATTCATAATGTCTAGGTCAAACTTAAACAAACATTATATGCGTGCTAAACGGCATTCGCAATTTGTTCCCTATACACTCATCCCGCCGATCGCAGGTTCATCATGAGAACAAACAGCCGAATGTCTTGAAGCCACTAGTTTTCAGTACGAAGAAGTGAAGAAAAATGCAGCTCATATCATAACTGAGTATACTCGTATATTATTTAGACACCGCCTACATTAGATATCTATAATAATTTAATACAGATTGGATTTTCATATTGATCATCTGCCATTCATTTCGAATAAGCAATTTGAATTATTTTCAGGTTCAGCTGAGAAGGCAAACATGGCTAAATCACGACAGAAAACGGAACTGTCGATTCAGGCATGGCTAAAAAAGGCGAAGGAAAGGAAGGACGTGAAATCTACGAAAAAGTTTGAATATAATAATTTATTTTAAGTTATTATTTTCAATGGATTTTGAAATTTTCAATATTCTCTTAATTTTCTCGAAGCAATCTGACCTAATAAATAAATGATTTTTAGCCTACAGAAACGCATGACAGAAACAAATAGAACATCCTGTGAATATCTTTTTGAGCTTCTAATTATGTTCATGAAATGTTTTCAAATGGACGTCCTAAAGACATCCTGATTATTAACAATGGACGTTACAAAGACGTCTATAAGATGTCCACGTCCCTAAAATAGACGTTTTGAGGATGTCCTGAATGTCCAAGCGGGACGTTTCAAAAACGTCCATGAGACATATTTATGCCATCTGGGGTACTGAGTAACCTTTCAATAAAAGCATTTATTATTGTTATTTTCATTATTAAAACTTTTGAAACAAGCTAATACTACATTTATTTTTTCGATTCACCACTACCGATAATCCGCCATTGATATTTTGAATATTTTTGGTAAAAATGATATTACCCTCGACTTGCAGGGTCATATGAACCTGGCAGTCTTTATTGGGTCGTCGATGGATATCTCTAGAATACTTTTACTGTCAACGCTTATGTTCCCCAGGGATCCATATTGTCTCCAATCCTCTTTTTATTGTATATCAATGACTTATTGGAAAAAACAAGAATCCAAGCACACTTGCCACATCAATCCATTTGGATTCCAGGACATCGGCAGCAGGAGGTTGCATATTTCAATGAGGATCTAGAGGTGATTTCAAGTTAGGGTTCAATTCATTGCCACCAAAACCTGGGCATCGGGTTTCCCCAAAAAGATAAATGTCTCTCAACTGGATATAACAATGTCAGGACAGACAATTTCGCTTTCTGATTCGATAAGTTTGTTAAAATGAACACCACTGTGTCTTGACACAATCATGTCGCTGGAATTGTAAAGGCTGCTTTTTAAAAACTTGGAACACTGTTACGAACCAGAAAAGTGTACAAACCTCAGCAACTTCTGATGCTTTATAAAGCTCAGAGCAGACCTTCTTTGGAGTATTGTTCTCGTGTATGGAGCTCCGCTCCCAAACATACCCTAAAGTTGCTAGATTTCATCCAGAAAAGAGCCACACGCCTGATTGGAGTCGCGAATATCACTTGCAACCTCGATAGTCTGGAACATCGAAGCAAGGTTGGAAACTTGTCACTCTTCTATGGATACTTTCACGGGAGGTGTACAAGAGACAAGATTCTACCAAGAGTGGTACATATCAGAATTCATTGCACCTCGAATTTCACTGTTTAAGAACGCTTTCATTTGGAAAACTGCTTTTATGTAAAATCAACTTCCTGAGAATGTTTTTCCAAATGAATTGAACCTCCAGCCATTCAAATCCAATGTGAATCGCTACTTTCGCACAGGCACCGCTCTCAGAGGGCCTTGAGGATTTTCTTGTAGTGCTTGTGTTTTATCCTAAAAAGCCCAACCTTAATTGGACAACAGACCTCTCCATCAGCAAACCGTTGTTTAGGAAAGCCAAACGGAGATTTGAAATATAGTTCTTTTTGTAGAAACAAAATTCCTTTTCTTTCAGTCAACGTTTGTAACTGAACATATTGAAGAAGAGCAAACCGTAAAAGCATGTTTCGAATCAATTAGAACACTCTTCAGAGCGATATAGGCCGGTAGAACGGAATTATTGAGGCAGTATAAAAATATTCGATCAATATACCACAGTTCGGGTGAAAAAATTGGGTAAATATTCGTTTTGAGGGCACCCGACGATTTTGAAAAAAAATTTGAGTGTACATACGTATTTTGATGCGTAGATTACGAATCTGTAAGAAAAAAGCACCGCTCTTCCTTATTTACAAAGTTACGGCCCTTCAAAGTTCAGAAAAGAGCAACTTTTCAGCTTTCTTTTTCACAAGATAAACTATTTAAAAACACAAGCATTCATTCACTAGGTCACCTTTATACACCTTATTCCTCCTTCTTTGGCACTTTTCACTTCAACCATCAACATTTTTCTTATAAAAAACCTAATTTAAAAACGAATGCTTACGTCAGTCGTACCAACTATGCCATTAACCTTAAAAACGTAACAATAAGAGATATAACCAAAAAGCAGCTCCGTACATTTTTCAACATTTTCATTGGAAAAATGTTGATTGTTGAAGTGAAAAGTGTCAAGGAAGGAGGAGTCAGGTGTAGAGGTGACCTAATGAATAAATGCTTGTGTTTTAAAATAGTTTATCTTGTGGAAAAGAAGGCCGAAAAGTTGCCCTTTTCTGAACTTTGAAGGGCCGTAACTTTCTAAATAAGGGAGAGCGCCGGTTTTTTATTTCGGATTCGTAATCTACGCATCAAAATACGAGAGTGCACTCAAAATTTTTTTCAAAATTGTCGTGTGCCCTCAAAACGAATATTTACCAAAAATTGATATGAATATTAAACCCAAGTTTTCAACATTTATTTTGTTTGTCGATAGTCGTTTTTCTACTTTAAAAATTTTGAAAAAAATTCACATTCACCAATTACATACCCTTTTTTATTGCAGGTTTTGAAGAGTGCATAAGAATGTTTTTCGTGCAGATAATTTCATTTCTGATTTCCACCCAGATTTTGAATTCTCCAAAAATACCTATTCCATCTTTACATTTCGTTCACAATTCGAAAAATGAAAAGACTTTCCGTAAATATCTACAACTATTCATTGTACGGAAAATCTTCCCGTTGTCGAATAGATTCTCCAGATTATTTATTCATATTTCATATTACGGATTGCTTTCATGAATGACTCATGCCCAACCACAACAATAAGTAGTGGTTAATCACGCATTCAGGCCACCAGTATCAACAATAACAATAGAAATGTGGTACGCACTACCTAAAGTTCTGAACGAAAACGTAACATACCTTTTCACTGTAGTTTCTTTTTCTGATCTCAGACACAATCCAAGGTAGCATTGGGCTGGAGAATCGCTTATCCATAGCAGTAAATCCTTGGTATACGACGGGAATCAACTTCATTTTGAGGCTATGATATTCGAAAAACACAAACTAGGTATGAAAACACTCACAAAATCATTAATGAATGGAGTGATAATCATTAACAAATGTAATCAAACAAATGAACACTGAGTAGATAAGTATATTTTCACCACTACAACTGATCTCTATCACTCAAAATTGTTTCAAACTTCTTAGGTTATTTCACTGGAAGTGCTGCGCATTGGCGAGGAAAACTTTTATTGATCGACGGGGTGAGTTTGTATGCATACACACTCCGAGTAATTACAAATGCGAAAAAGAAAACAATTCATTTAGCTGGGAAGTATCTCCTCATTCACTCGGAAATTACCTAATTTGAAATTTTGTAATTCACCGGTTCAACATCCATACCTAATGAACACCCAATTTCCATTTTTTTGTAGTACGTTCACTTCATTAGCGAGTTCAATAGTTTCTCAGCGACTGTATAAAATTGACAAACACAATTCAATTATCTTATTCTGTTTCACTGAGCCGGTGGAACTCGAATATTCATAAAATAAAGAATGAATATAAACAATGAAATGAAAGGTTTCCGCGGCACGTCGATTTTGCGCAGTTGTGGAAGCCGGCATCAGCTTGATAGGAACGTAGACTTACCTACGTACATATGTAGTTTTATAACGTCACAGATTCGATTGTAAATGTCTACATACACTTAGTTCCGTTGCGGTTTTGAAAGAAAAGTTTTATTTTCATATCAGTCCGTGCATATATGATGTGTTTCATTTTCGATAACCAGGTGCACCTGGATGCACCGCGTTGATGAGGCCAATAGACAGACACACGCACGCACACGAGCATACGCACGCACTAACACAAACACACACACACACACATATGCTCTCACGTACGCACACACATACGTACGCATGCACTCACGCACATTCGCAAACGCGTGAGTTTGTGTTTCTGTTTATTGGCCTCACCAGCTCGGTGCAACCGAGTGCAAAAATAAGCAACACACGTGTCCTTGGTTTGCCTTTCCATTTACTTGTGCCACACTAACAATGTCTATGAGATTTTTTCCCCTTTTCGTTCAAACACACTCATCAAAAAATAAGGTGAATGTTCAAATTTCGCCAGCTACGTACATTCGATTAGCGATTTTTTATTTTTTGTATGTTGGTACACTCGTCTCGAACATATGTTCACAGTTACTGCTGTTTAGCGTGTTTGATTTGTTGGTGAGAGGCATACAAATTAGAAATGTTTTGAAAACGTTGATTTTCTGCTATTGAATAGGGGAGAATGTTCCACGATCAGACATGTTCCACAATCAGACAAAGCATGTAATTTCGAAATTCCAGCCGCGAGTTCAATGTTTTTCGTTCGGATAGTAGGGTTACACACGCAGTTTTGGTAAACAAAGTTGAAACGCTATTCTTTTGGATTTGAGCATTTTTCAACAAAAAACTCGTTTTCCTAGGTAAGTTTTTCATATCCTTGATTTGATATTATAAGCCTTAATTTCTCTTTTGGAACTAGTAGTACAAAAACAATCTGTTGTCAGATTTTGGGCTATTTTATTGACATTTTATGGGCGAGTTTACTTTTGTAGGTTATGTATAGAGTTCACAGTTGAATTTAATTTTGTATAACGATTTAAGTTCCACCATCAGACAGCATCTGTGTTCCACAATAAGATACTGTCTGATTGTGGAACACAATTCGTGTCGTTAAAAAAGTGAATGTTTCTGAGAAAATGTAAATTATATTCCAGAAAATGTCTCGAGGACGTCAACAAAAAAGCAGTAAAGGCCAATTTGACGAACAATCCATGAGAGCTCCTGTTAGAGCAGTCACCGAAGAAAAGATATCTTTAAGACAAGCAGCTGAAAGATACAATTTAAAATTTCAAACGGTTCATGAATATGTGAAAAGGCGAAAACAAAATCCCACCAAGGAAGTTAAAATGTCTCCGAATTATGCATGTAGGAAGGTTTTTTCTGAAAAACAAGAAAAAGCCCTAGCCGATTACGTATTAACTTGCTCAAAAATGTGTTACGGGCAAACGGTGGTTAATATAAGAAAACTGGCTTATGAAATGGCAATCATTAATAATTGTAAAATTCCGGAAAATTGGAAAACAAACAAGGAAGCTGGACGCGAATGGTTCCTTGAATTTATGTCCAGACATGCAGAATTAAGTCTTCGTCAGCCAGAACGATGTAGTCTCTCCAGAGCTACATCATTCAACAAGCACAATGTTAGACTTTTTTTCAACAATTTGGAAACAGTGTTTGAAAAGAGTATGGAACTTTTTGTAGCGGTACAAGAATTTATAATTTAGATGAAACTGCCACTACAACCGTCCAAAAACCGAAAAAGATTGTTGCCCAGAAAGGGATCGAGCAGGTATCTTCCTGCACGAGCGCCGAACGAGTTTCACTCGTCACCACTTGTTGTTATGGAGCACCTTAATTATGGTACTTTGGGATTGGTTTCCGACTCTGGATGGTTGACTCGTGAATTGTTTCCAAGCGTTGTGAGGCACTTCATTGAACATACGTCCAGCACAAAAGAAAACCCTTCCCTCCTGATTTTTGACAATCACGAGAGGCACCTGACGATAGGGGGAATAAATCTAGCAAAAGAAAATTGAGTGATCATTTTGACATTACCACCGCATACTTCCAACAAGATGCAATCGTTAGATGTCTCTGTTTTTTTCGTTCAAATCATTCTACAATACTGCCTTACAAACACGGCTTTTAGAACACCCTGGGATACCCGTTTCTATTTTTGGTATAGCTGGCTGTGTTAATTATGCATTTGAAAAATCGATGACGCCAGCTAATATAAAATCCGGATTTCGAAAAACTGGGATTTATCCTTTCGATAAATTAAATCATATTTTCGTTTGTTCAATAAATAAGGTCAATATTTAGCAAAACCTATTTTGTGTCTGATTGTGGAACACTCTCCCCTAAACTAAAAAACACGCTTTTGAAGAACATCGAACTAAAAAGTTATTTTTTTAATAAGCTCAAAACAATAACGATCGAAAAATACTAGTATAGATATAATTGTGGGCAGTTTGTGCCATATTTTCTGTATATCTAGCGCCCGGGCATTTTTCACAATAATACTAGTATTTTTCGATCGTTTTTGTTTCAAGCTTATTTAAAAAAAATATTTTTACTTTTTAGTTTGATATTCTTTAAAAGCGTGTTTTTACTTTTTGTAAACTAGATTTATCTATTTTGATTTTCTTTTGAACAACCTATCAATGATGTTACATCCAGCGCCATCTGCCCGCGAATAGATCATGCAATAATGCCGATAATTCTGCCAATACACATTCCGAGCTTGAAAGTTACAAAGAAACAATCATATATACAAACAAACATACATACATACAGGTGAAGCTAATATAAAGCGTGTTAAAAAGTGGATCGAAGAGTTTGTATCAAATTTAGTGTAAAACATAGAATAAAGTGCTCAAAAGCACTTCAAATGTTGACAGTGGCATTCAATGATTGTACTCTTAGTCAAAAAAAAATTTACAAGTGGAACAAGCTTGTTTGAAGGTGAATGCCAATGTTTCATGATGAATTTCATTAGTTCGGACTTCCATTGTCTAATATTATATAAAATAGTTTGAAATCCCTAAAAGAAATATTACAAATGAAATGTGAATAACAATATTAAGTAAAAAAACCCTGAAATGGAATTGCAGTGAAATAAAATACAAGTAAAAAATAGAACAATTAAACAAAAAAATAAGAGATTCCAAGCCAAGTTACTTCTCGACGTTTCGATTGTCAGTATCCACAATCGTCTTCGGGTGACTGGACTAATTTCTCCAAGAGATTACTATTTATGGGTCATTCCAGTACTTTCACTGTCTCCTCTTCCCTCTTTTCGCTTCACCGGTTTAGCGGGAGATGACCGTTTGGCGGGAGTTGGCCATTTTTCGCTTGATTATGGATTTCCATATGTTCCGTATCTCTACACTAGCTTAGCTAAAAACGTTGTTGGACAACATGTATATGCGGCTTCTTTGAATTTCCTCCTAAACCAGTATTCTTCCCTGTGTATGATCTCAGCTTGGGACCACTCAATGTTATGTTGATGGGTCCAAAAATGCTCTGCTCTTTACTGGTTTCGCCTCGCTGTGTGTGTTTTTTGTGCTCAGCAATGCGAACTTTCAATGGCCTTTAAGTTTCACCGATATAGGATTTTCCGCACAATTAATGGCTTTTGCATCACGATAATGCACCTGGTCACGCGGCATTGCTTTTTCGTAATTTTTCAACCAAAAACAGCACCGTAATCATGTCTTAGCCACCGTATTCACCAGATTTGCCCCCTGCGATTTGTTCCCAAGATTGAAGAGACTCATGAAAGGACGGCGTTTTGTGACGCTGAAAGACCTCAAGGACATACAAAAAAGTGGACATACAAAAAAGTACATACAGAACTGCTTTGAGGATTACAAAAAATCGCTGCCACAATTGTATTATATCTGAGGGGAAGAAAGCAGAAATTGATGAATAAATAATTCAACCTATTTTTGAACAGACAGCGTATGTACCTATTCATCTATCAGGGGAAGAACTAGATCACCAAAACCGATCAGAAAATATAATGAAATACATATGACTTTTTCAGACACACTACTTGTCATTAGCCAGGTGAACAGGAAACTGCGATACACAAAACATTTCGTTAAATCAAGTCATGAAATGATTGGTCAGATTCCGAACTTCGAAAAGTGATCTTGAAATAAGACTTATACTCGTAACTGAGTATCTGATTCGTTTAATATCATTTGAAGTTATTTTTGTTTTCATAAAACGATTTTTCACGCCATTTTGCTTACATTTTAGTGAGTATCATCTTAACAGTCGATGTGCATCAGACAAAAAATATTTTTGTTTTTCCGGAATCCACCCGCTCTGCAGGGGTTGCGAGTGTTTTAGTTTTCATGAGACGATTCAAAGGACACTTTAAATACCTCTTACTGATTTTGATCTTGACGGTCGGTGCATTTTGTACAGAAATTAGTTATTTTCATTAATTTTCTCGGCGTCCATTCACTTCGAAGAAATTTCCATTCCAACGATTTTCTTTTATTTTTTTATTACACGCTTTATATTAACTTCACCTGTTAGTATGTATGTATGTTTGTTTGTGAGTTACAAACTGTATTTGACAGAATTATAGACATTATTGCTTGATCTATTCGCTGGCAGATGGCGCTGTAACCCTTTTTGCGCGCCTGCTACCTTGGGCATGGTAGCTGAATTTCAGGATCCCTCTCCGGAATCGAAAAATATCAATGATCATTTTTGTAAACAATATACGGCTGATTGATCCCAAAGTTTAGATAAAATAAATATAGTTTAAAAAGAACAAAAAAAAACACGCTTTTATAGCACACGAAACTGAAAAATGAAAATAGTTTAAAAAACTAAGAGATACACTTTTAAAGAACATCAAACTAAACAGTTAAAAATAGTTTTTTTTTATAAATTGATGGATTTAGCCGTTACTACGTGGTAGGAAATCATAATGAAGAAAAGAAAAATGAAACTTTCTATGTTTTTACCACTATTATTTGTAACGTTATTGCAGTTTCGTCGTAGGTATATTTGTTTTATTATAGCTATTATAATATTATCCACTTCAAAGTATGCTGTTTTTAATCGACAAATCTGTCCATATCCTTTTATTTCTGTATTTCTTGTCAAAGTCTTTTCATGCGAAACAGTTTCTTTTAGGAAAAGAAAGTTTTTGGCCTTCTACTTCTTCATCTTGTTGGAGAAATGTGGGAATTTTCCAAAAATTGAAAAAAAGCAATCAATGTCAAAAATTATCTCTATACAAAGATGTGTAAATCATGCAAAGAAGTAACTTCCAGACACAAACTGTAAGAAAAAGCCTTTTCGAAGCAGCTAATTTCATATGAATTCGTAACTGTAATATTCCAAATCTCAGTCAGTGCTAACCCAAAAATTATTCATGTCCATGTAATCTCCATATATGAAGTAGGTAATAAAAGCATTCATCATATTCCTTTGTATTATTTTTTAAATCAAAACTAACTGATGAGTGACGTAATGTATTTTGAAAGATTTGGGTCCAATGGATTTTGAACAGACATATTAATAAATGTTGAGAATATTAAGTATTAATATCAGTAACCTTTGATCCTTTCTGGGATTTGTCCCTTCCCATACCACAAAAATCTGGCCAAGTGAGTTTGTCACATTGCTTAGATTATTTCACAAGAAAGGAAACTCTGGATGGAGATGAAAAACCAATGTGTTCGAGGTGCAAGCAAAGGAGAAAATGTACAAAGTCTTTATCAATCTATAAGTTTCCTCGTATTTTAGTAATTCATTTGAAAAGATTCTCTCCGACGGAAAGGTTCAGAGGCAAATTGAATGTTTCCATTGACTTTTCTTCAGATGGATTAGATATGAGCAGTTATGCCGCAGACAATGTGGCTCCTTGTCGTTATAATCTATATGCACTTTCAAATCACAGTGGGACTACTTACAATGGACATTACACAGCATATTGCAGACACCCATATAGTGGCACGTGGCATGAATACGATTCACACGTGTTCCCAATTTCGCCAAAATCACTTGTGAGCAATGAGGCATATGTCCTCTTTCATGAACAGGAGGAAACGAAGCAGCACATTTCTTGAATTTGGAATTTTATCGATTTGGTATGAATTATGGAAACTGAATTAATGTATCGAAGCTAGTGCAGGCAAGTTTTTTTGACAATCAACATTCAGACGAAGAGCTTCATTGAACGGTTGCAGATTGTTCCATATAATCATCTCAGAAGAAAGGGGAATATATACACCTCCGATAATAATTGTTGACGCCCCTATCAATAATTCAGCATGCAGATGTTCTACATTGCTAGGAAGGATTTCGATCAATTCCGTTATCTAAGGTTCCTTTGTGGCCCTTACCATTTCCTTAGCATCTTTTTATATCACTATTTGTTTGGTCTCTATCAAATCTATATGCGTTGAAACCTTTTACATCTAATCAACTATTTGACTAGTAAAATTATAGTATCATAGTTTGAACACAACAGTTTTTTGACATTTTGAAAATACACAGTTAGGTCGAGTGTTTTCTGCATGAAATTTCTCATGTGAATGTGTAATGATGGGCAGCAAATCCTTACCAAGTAAATAACGAAATGTAAAAGACTTCAGTTAACTATTTTAAGAAACTCTTAAAACGCTTATTTAACAGTTTTATTCTGATATGCACTGTTTTAAATTCCATAGTTCAAAAAAGTGTGTACTTTATGTTACTGTGCAACAAACTGTAAATAAAATTATCTTTGGTTCACAGTCCAACATTGTCTACTTTTCATTTCCAATAATAGTTGACAAAGATTGCTAATACAATCAATATCAATAGTATGAAGAGCAAATAAACACAATTATCTGAAAAATTATTAGTATTTGAATTGTTCAGTTCTATTCTTAGTATAAAAGGGCCAATGGTGAGATCTTCGATGTCTTCAAGGTGTTCCCACAGGTATCATAAATGAAATATAGTCAGCAAACTCGCCCCAATTGGCTCTGTTGATTTGAAAAATAGCAACCCATGTTACCAGTGCAGTAAACCAAATCACTGATCCAACTGCAGAAAATATCACATCTGTAACAGAATTGCATGTTATATTCTCAAAATTCATTCCATAGCATGATTTGTATGAATATTCTATTTAGGGTTGGAAAAAGGGAATAACCACCAACATTTTTTAATGTGCTTTTGTTCTTCGTATTCCGGTTTCCTAAAGGCCTCATTGAAAAACCATACTGCATTTACTGCCCATACAAAAGGAAGTAAGAAAATACCAACTGAAAAGAAATTCAAAAGTTATCCAAAATTTTGAATTCAACTGACCTACTTCTGAAATACCATTTACAGAGATATAATTTCTTCTCATTTGATGCCTTTGACAAATCCATTTTTCAACAAAGTTGATTTTTGTTGTAAAGTAATTGATATAAAATAATAGGATGATGAAAATGAAATGATTATGACAAGTATGACAAGACACAGCACAGAACACTAATGAAGGAATGACCAGGGTTGCCATTCGATAAATTATTTTCGTACTACAATAAAGTAGTAGTAATGAAGTCACTGAATTCCTAATTTTTTTTTGTGCGCATCCTTCTATATCTATGTCAAAGTCAAATTTTCAAACGCTTGCATAGATTCGCTGAACTTGAATCCATGTTTTTCCGTCTATACATCTTCTCACCCAGACTTAACAGCCAATGAAGTCCGAGATAAACTGTCAAAATATAAATGTTTTGTGAAAATCTCACAATAAAGTGTTTCGTGAATACGTTATAGATTGAGTGTCACTATTTTTCGGGTTCAAAACTCATGGATAATTGAAATTTCTTCTGAAAGAAATTATGTCTCTGTTATACTGAATGCCGGATTATATGCGAAGAAAATATGATTCAGTTACATCCTCCAGAGCAAAGTAATTGGTTTTGATTGGATATCAGTTAACGACACTAAGAAAATAAATCTTTGGAGGTCGAATATTCCATTTTTGGAACATCACAACGCGACATTCGTTGAGAAGCAGTATTGTTTTGGTCATACGACACCCAAACAGTGTACGTGAAGTTGATGGTATTCATCTTGCGCGACTCAGTACTCCAATTTGCATTGCTAGTTAGCATTGCGTAACGTATTGCATTAATATCATATTATCCACAGAATAATGAACAATCAGAAATCCTACTCTCCCGCAAACGGACGGTCACTTCTCTGGTTGCATTTTTCATTGGTTGAAGCTGATAAATGACAGAGAACACACACTTTTGGTAATGGCCACCACAGAAGAAACAAAATTTAGTGTTCTATGCCATGGTTCAACCCTCAGAGTAATAGAAAATACCTATACAAACACAACAGATTTGTAAACAACCAGGATATTCATCTCTCCCGCAGTAGAATGTGAAGTGAGGAAATTGTATACATAATACTCTGAACTGGTTCCAAAATTAGAATCTAAAAGGCTTGTAATGTCGCAGATTATGAATTTTGGGTTGAAATTCAAGATGAGTTTGATGATTTATGATAATTATACTCAAAATACAAAGTCAAGGTGTTTTTGGGTCCGGAAATTGTGATCAATTGTCTGTAAAATTTTATGTAAAGGTTTTTGAGGTTTTCACCATCTTCAAAATTAATTTTTGCACTACAAATTCATTATATCGGTCAATGAGCACGCGAATCAACAAAAAAACTTCCAAAACCGACAAAATAAATAATAACCTCGACGACATATTAACAAACAATTTAATGCCGATGGAAAACGGACAGCAACTTCTTTGTATTACCATGAGCAACATCAGAACGCGATAAAACCCGAACCCGTATTATCTATTTTTGTTAGTTGGAGTACTGTCATAAATATAAACAAGGTAATGTTGGCTTCAGAAACAAGGACCGAAAGGCATCTCTAGTTATATTATTACTCTGAGGTTCAACCGGAAGCCGAGAATACCTACCATATTCTCTGCCGGAAGCATAGACTGTGCCGGAAAGATAGAGGGGTCAAAGGCACTGTTCCGTAATGTTAAAAGTCCGATTCCAATTTTTCAGTACTCTTGATTTACCTGATAACATTACTTTATTTTTGTATATGAAGGTAGAATTAGCTACTCAAATATTGAGTGACTGTGTCTACTGGTATCGATGTATATACTCAATTTGGAGTACTCTCTGCAAGAGCATTAGCTACATCTGAAGTTATCCAAAAACTCTTCAATTCATCTACAGAATTGAAAAATATTTATTTAAGCTTTCAAAGGACTTGATCATCTGAAAATATTTCTGAAGGAAAGTGATACATTTTGCCAAAATCTCAATTTTTCAACAAAAAATTAAAATATAAAGGAAAAGGTGGAATTTATCAGAGTAAGTAACAGTTAATGGTCAGAAACTTTTATGGTATATGTTGAAAATAAGCTGACTTTTTGGGCCAATTAGGCAGCATAATGGTAAACAAATTGGAATCGTTTCTGTCAAAGAAATGTTTTTATAATATTGAGCAGAATTCAATGTGATTTGCTACTGTGTATATTTTCCTTGTTCATTCTTGTATATATGTAGATATATATATTTTGTCTTTTTATGTATGAATACAATATCCTTTACATTTTTTGTCATTTCAAGGAAATAAATAATTTGAATTGTGTAACTCTACACTAAAAAATATCAAGAGTGGTTGTGGTTATTTGATAAAAAGTGTTTTATGTTTACAGGTGTGAGGATTTCTCTAGAACGTATTCAAAAAAACTCTTTATTGTAACATTTTCTTGTCCATACAATGGCTTTTTTGGACATGTCAAAACTCATAAAGTAAAGACACACCTGGAGAACATGTGTTGCGTTTTTGGAAAAAAACTGTTTAGTGAAAATCCCCAATAAAGTGTTTTTTGAATATGTTAGTTATGCATTTTCATCAAGTATGGGCCAATTCCATCATATATTCCTCTAGAAGTCACAGGAATTTGGATGGTTCTTTTATTTTGCTACTTCGAAGAATATGAAGATGATTCTGAAAATATTTTTGGAAAGCTAAAGACCAGACGAAAGTTTTGTTTCACATTGCATCCTTATAATCGGCTGTGTTGCGTTTTGTAAAACTGGCGTGTCTTCAGGCATATAGTAAAGACACCCCCGAAGAAGCTATCATATAGCGAAACACGTCTTGGGTTTTCGTAAAACTGTTTAGTGAAAAATCTCACAATAGTGTTTCTTGAATATACTCTTTTTTCAGTAGGGTTGGTTGAAGAGTAGTTGAGTATATGTAAAGCCGCGGACAGCTTGTACAGATTTTAGTGAATTTTCTAATCAGTATTTTTGAGTGAGGGCTGGCCAGAAGTTGGAAATAAAAAGTTATTGCTTTCGAAAACGAAAAGTGATGCTAAGCAACAGATTACTGTATCAGGTTCCGTAATGTTCAATTTATCTGCAATGAGTAAAGGGCAAGTTGATTTACCAGACAGAACAAAATAAAATACCATTCCCACATTTTGCAAGAATACTATTTACATATATTCTTAAAAAATATAATTTTTCTATTACAAATAATGCATACAATTTTTATATAATTTCAATAATCTACATGTATAGAAAATACTGAAAAATATTAAAGGCACAATGAAATGTAGAATAAAAGTAAAAATTGGATGTCTGTGAAGTAAAATGTTCATTATTTGATTGAAAAAAAAAAATTTTATCATTTCCAATGAAGAAACAGTTGAAGGCTCGGCAGTGTTCATAAAGTTTCGCAGAAATTAAATGCACTAAACCTGTATATACTCGTCTCCCATCATCGTTCCTTTTATTTCTGAAAATAATCTCAACATGTATCCCTCATACGCCAAGTTCCATCAATCAAAATGCATACAAGGTCTGTTAAAAAGAAGGTATATGTTCAAAGTTCTCGGGCTTAGTACATTCGATTAGCGATTTTTATTTATGTCATACACTCAACTCGAACATATGTTCAGCTGTAAAACATGTTTCGTTTCTTGGTGAGAGGCATTAAAGTTGAAAGTGTTCTGCGTGTTCAGCGATTTTCTGCTATCGAAAAATATTGACTGAAAAATTTGCATCGATTTTGTGTAAGAAACTGAACATTTGAAATGCGGTGATTGTACTCTGAATCAGAAAAATGTTTACAAGTTGTACAAGCTTTTCACAAATGGTCGAGAAGACGTGAATGACGACGCTCGCCTTGGAGCCCCAGCACATCAAGAACCGATGAAAATGTTGAGAATTTAAAGAAAATTGTTATGGAGAATCATCGAATCGCTATTAGAGAAGATGCTGAGGATGTCGACATATCAGTTGGTTCATGCCATGACAGGAGTTTACGTACAGCGCCATCTGCCCGCGAATAGATCAAGTAATAATGTATAATTCTGTCAAATACAGATCCCAAGCTTGATAGTTACAAACAAACATACATACATACAGGTAAAGCTAATATAAATTAGCAATTATTAGTAAAGTCATTTGCTTAGCAAAATATTGAAAATGACAGATTCTCACATATTTTAATTGATCAAACTTGGTGTCACTTGTCACAATTCCAAATGAACTACTCATCAGCTTATACCATAACTAGAAAAAGTCTGTATAGTTGATCATTGAAAATACTATTGAAAAAATCTTGTGATTTATAGTGACTTAGTCTATGACTAATAAAATCATTACCTGCAAGGTAGAAAACTAGAAATTCTAAAATACAAAGTTTATATTTTACATTTGTAAAAAAACTGTTTGAGTAAGAGAACTAGTACCTTCTGAAAATAAAATTACAATAGTTTCAATATCCAACTAATCTCAGGGAAATAAAAATACATAAAATTCATAACTCGTCTTCTGAAAAATATTTCAAAAAACCCAACAAAACTGATCTCTGTTTATCACATCAATTGCTAAAATATACATAAAATTAACATTCACTTAGATTTACTATATTCATTCCAATCGAATTCCTGATCTTCGACCGTTTCGGAACTTATATATTTCTTGCTTCACTAGTCGTATGAGGAGAAAAAGTGCCAGGACATCCGAGATCATTAGCATTAGAAAAACGTATTTCCATCCATAATTTGAAACAAATCCGGCCAGTAGAGGTCCTACCGCTGCACCTGAAAATAGTAACTTCACATAAAATGAACTGTATTTTTATGTACACTTCGATTATTTTAACTTTACCATCCTGCATATGAAATTGGCAATACAACTGAAAGAGTCGACCTTCAATTTTGGAACGGGCACACTTGCAGACCGGTTTCGGGCTCCTGAGCCACTCGTCGGTGCAAGATAGTGACCATCATCGACCTAAAGTCAATGATATTCCACAATTGAAAATCGGAATTCTTTCAGAGTATTTCATTCCTCTTCCTAAGATGGAGCGAAACAACAAAATGTTACTCCATCTAGTGGACGAGGTACTAACCAACTCCATATCCGTAATTTGCCCGATTCCTCTGAATGAGGAAGAAAAACTTTCTTATTAGTCAATGGGCTATGCTTGAAGACTGGCAGGACACTTTCTGTGCAGATTCCTGCACTGACGCCTGTTAGATATAATCCAACGCCCTTCGTGGTATTAGCCAGGGAAGTAGTTGTTTTCTGATAGGCGTCAGTCCATTTAACCTACTGTGTAGGTATATTCGAGACTGGCTTGAATGTTTGAAGTTCATTTCTTTGGAAATATCCCAGTTTGTATGCAGAGTACCCTAAAAACTTGTTTTAAACACTCTCAATCATATCAATCCACATTTTATAAAGCGTACCAAACTGTTGAGTTGTATTTGATTATTGATCTAACAATGAAACAGTATATGGTTTGTAAGGAAGTAAGAGACAATTCCTCTGCAGATCTGAGAGTGAAACCTAACATTTTTAGTACTCTAGAAGTAACATTTGCAATATGGGGTTTGAATTACATTTTTGGGTCAAGAATGATTCCTAAATCTTTCATTGTATTTGTTGTTTCTAGTTCCAATTGCGTGATTTCATATGGCCTATTTATGAAATTTTTGTTTCGGAAAAAAGTAAATTTTTGACTTTTGTCTATATTCAATTGCAATATGTTTATATCACATCAACATTCAAAGTTAGTAATAATTCAGTATCAGATGAATCAAGAATAATGTTGAACATCTTCAGATCATTGCAAATAGAAGAAATTGGCTATAGAGAATAATAGCATTTAAGTCATTTAAAAATAGGTTGCAAAATAATGGTCCTAAATGAGATCCCTGCGGTACACCAGATGGAACTATGTTTGAGAAAGATATTGTGTTACCATATTTTGCATATTGGACTGAGCAAGCAAGATAATTTTCAATCCATTTCAGAATGTTTTCCACGGAAAGTGTTATTAATCTTCATCAAGTAACGAATTAGAGAATGGGGAATGTTCCTCAATTAGGGTTATTACAGCAAATGCAAGTTTGAAAAAATAGAAACGAATCCCTTTAAATGTTGAATGCATTATTTCATTCCTCTTTTTTAGGTATTTAAATAATTTTTTAAAGAAAAAGGTTGAAATGATAAGTTTAAACTGCGTTGTTTTAGAGCTCTTTTATGAAACCTACTTGATTTTCGTCAGGAGGAACCATTCCCCATTCATAAACATCCTTCAGTATTGCTTCAACAACAATATAATGAAACCAAGTAATGAATAGCTGTCTTTCAACCAGTCATGTTCACTAAAACAAAGCATACTCCATTTTCTGAATACTTATTGAACAATCCACGCGCAACAAACAATTTTCTTTAATGAACCTATGCAGTCGAATCAGCCTTCAATGACTTTGAAAAAAATAGCTTACTCACCAATAGATCCTGTTCCATCAATGATGGCCGTCACAGTAGCGAGAGCTTTCGAATTGCCTTCCAAACTTTCATGAGTTCCTAATTCAGCTGACACTGAAGTTGTAATCAAGGCGTAAGGTCCATTCACCAGTAATCCAACTATCACCAAAAGAATCATGTTCAAACCTAAGCTCACCGAACTTACTCTTTCATAAATGATCATCTGCAAAAGTAACATAAGTCCGTAAAGTCAATGAAAATATTGCATGAGTATAATGAGGTGAATTTCATCTTTCTCAAAAAATATTTATTTATTCATCAATTTATATTTTGTACCCTTCGAAGTAGTTTCCCTTAGATATAATAAACTTGGTAATTATCTCCTCAATCGTCGCAAAACAGCGTCCATTCATGGGTCTCTTCAATCTTGAGAACAGGAAAAAGTCGCAGGGGACCAAATCTGGTGAATACGGTGGCCAAAAAATTACGAACAAGCAATGATAAGTGAGCAGGTGCATTATTATGATGCAAAAGCTATGAAATGTTTTTCCACAATACAGTATGGCACGGTAATCTAACGGAACAGTGAGCAAAACCATGATATTTGATCGAACTTGGCGTGTTTTTTTTGTCTTGGCTCTAATATTATCTTTCATTGGGACGATTGTACTTTGGTTACGATGTCATAACCACATACAATGATTCGTCACCAGTTATGACCCTTTTTAGGAAATTTGGATCGCCGTTGATATTATTCAGCACTTTCTGAGCGATGCTTATTTTTTAAACAGTCCACCTATAAGGGTTTTTTTCCTACTACTTGGGAGCCACCTAACTTGTCATTTTCTTCCAAGTCTCCGGAAAACACCCATTCCAACAATATTGTGCCCTGTATCAGTTTGTACAGGTTCTTTGCTGAATGCAATACATGGGATTTATTTTATTGACAGACTTAGTTGAAATTGGGCTTTGCCATTGGTATTTCCTTCGAAATAGACCAAAAATAACACTTATCACTAACTGATCAAAGCAAGCAAGAGAGCGGACATGCAAGCAAGGGAGAGAACACGCACACACAAGCAAGAGCGTGTACAGACGCAAGCGAGCGCACACACGCACAATCAAACGAGGGAGCGTACAAACACACGCAAGCAAGAGAGCAAGCGAGCACACGCAAGCAAGAGAGAGCGCACAATCGAGCGCACAAATACACGCAAGCCAGAGAGCTAGCGAGCGCACAAGTAAAGGAAAAAGCACACACACACGCCCACCCGAACAATCAAGCGAGAACACGCATAAACACAAGCAAGCAAGAGACCTAGCGTGCACATGCAAGCAAGGGAGAGAGCACGCACACACAAGCAAGCGCACGCAGACGCAAGAAAGCAGACACGCGCACGATCAAACGAGCGCGCACACAAACACACGCAAACAAGATAGCGAGCGCGCATACGCAAGTAAAAGAGAGAGCATACGCAAGTAAAAGAGAGAGCACGCGCACGCATAATCGAGCGAGCGCACAAACACATGCAAGCAAGAAAGAGAGCGCGCGCACAAACGCACGTAATCAAAAGAGCGAGCGCGCATACGCAAGCAAGAGAGCGAGCGCGCATACGCAAGCAAGAGATCGAGCACGCATACGCAAGCAAAAGAGACAGGAGCGCGCGCGCACACGAGCGAGCGAACGCACATACACACGCAAGCCAGGGAGAGGGAGCGCGCACAAACACACGCAAACAAGATAGCGAGCGCGCATACGCAACTAAAAGAGAGAGCACGCGCATGCATATTCGAGCGAGCGCACAAACACATGCAAGCAAGAAAGAGAGCGCGCGCACAAACGCACGTAATCAAGAGAGCGAGCGCGCATACGCAAGCAAGAGATCGAGCGCGCAAACACACAAACACACGCAAGCAAGAGAGCTAGCGCACACATGCAAGCAAGGGAGAGAGCACGCACACACAAGCAAGCGCGCGCAGACGCAAGCAAGCGGACACACGCACGATCAAACGAGCGAGCACACAAACACACGCAAGCCAGGGAGAGGGAGCGCGCACAAACACAAGCAAACAAGAGAGCGAGCGCGCATACGCAATTAAAAGAGAGAGCACGCGCACGCATAAACGAGCGAGCGCACAAACACATGCAAGCAAGAAAGAGTGCGCGCGCACAAACGCACGCAAGCAAGAGAGCGAGCGCGCTAACGCACAAACACACGCAAGCAAGAGAGCTAGCGCGCACATGCAAGCAAGGGAGAGAGCACGCACACACAAGCAAGCGCGCGCAGACGCAAGCAAGCGGACACACGCACGATCAAACGAGCGAGCACACAATCACACGCAAGCCAGGGAGAGGGAGCGCGTACAAACACAAGCAAACAAGAGAGCGAGCGCGCATACGCAAGTAAAAGAGAGAGCACGCGCACGTATAATCGAGCGAGCGCACAAACACATGCAAGCAAGAAATAGAGAGCGCGCACAAACGCATGCAATCAAGAGAGCGAGCGTGCATACGCAAGCAAAAGAGAGGGAAGCGCGCGCGCACACGAGCGAGCGAACGCACAAACACACGCAAGCAAGAGAGCTCGCGCACATGCAAGCAAGAGAGAGAGAGCATGCACACACAAGCAAGCGCAAGTATGAAAGCGCTCGCGAATACCCCCTCCGCCCCATTCAATCTTACGAAGATAACATTCATTTTTCTTGACAAACCCATGATACTCCAGCAACTCCAGCAAAACAAAAAACTAGAATAAATGGGACATTTCTTACCATAGGAGCTGCAAGAATCAGCATGAAAGCACATGTTGAAGCAGGCATGTCACTTTTATCTGTTATTACTCCAGCAATGATAGCTCCTGCTATTCCACCTACGTCAAAAAGTGTAGACATATCTGCACTGAGGGTAGCGCCCATTGTTGCTACAAACAAATAATGAATATTTCAAGAATTGAAACCATATATTTTTTTGGGTTTTTTTTTTCACTGCGACAACATATTGATTCATCATTTATACAAAACAACAACAAATATCTATCGAATGCTCTACATAGGACACAAATTTCAATAAGGATAAATATCTACGGGAACACAAGCCGCATATTTTCATTATTCGTTTCTTATAAATCACGACTTTGATATGAAAATTACAAGACTGAAGTCGAAATTTCGAGATTAAAGTCAAAATTTCGAGATCAAAGTAGAAGTTTCGCGTTTCAAATTCATAATTTCCAAGAAACGAAAAATAAAAATATGTGGCTTTTCTATGCTCCTGTAAATATCTATACTGCTCCAGAAATTATAGTGGAATGAATCAGTAGACACCAACTGCAAACTAAATATTGCTACAACTCAAGTAATAAAATTTTTCATTCTACATTCAAAATGATGATAACTTCTTAGTAACAATATAAATTTTCTTGACAAGTCTCTAAGAAGATATGTGGATGAATGGTTTTCTACCTACTTGCAACAGAATTTTTTATTCAACTTACTCGAGGCATTCACATACAACGGAAGCCAATATAAAAATGTATAACTGACTAGTTTGGAGAAAAATAAAGCTAATGAGTATTCCAAAACCCCGGGAATGCAACAAGCTTTCAAAAATCCAATGGCTTTATCAGGAGTCCCACAAGATGAATTAGATAACAAAGTGGTGCGTTCTGTCACTCTCCTTTGAACTTCCTGAAAAAAAAACGTCATTTGATTACAATGAATAGTGCAATATTACCTGAATATTTCTCTGCAATATTTATCTGCATGTAAACTGGCAGAAAACAATTTCTGAATATTTTTTTCCACAATAGATTCCAACCTTTTCAATATTCTCTACACATCATTGGCTGATTTTTATTGTTCTTTCAGTAGGAACAAAATGGTTTTTCATATAGTCCATGTATTTTAATCTTTTCATTTCAGTATTACTCAAGCTCTTCGCTCATTTCCCCAAAGCCCCAAGCGAGGAAGAAACATGGAACGTTTCTTCAAAGCCACAATGTTTATTGTATTTTTCTTATTAGTCAGTGGGCTATGCTTGAAGACTGGCAGTAAACAAATCTAAAGAAACGAACTTTAAACGTTCAAGCCAGTCTCGGATATACATACACAGTAGGTTGAATGGACTGACGCCTGTCAGAAAACAACTACTCCCCTGGCTAATACTACGAAGGGCGTTGGATCATATCCGACAGGCGTCAGTGTTGGATATAATTCAATGCCCTGTCGGATATGATCCAACGCCCTTCGTGGTATTAGCCAGTGGAGTAGTTGTTTTCTGATAGGCGTCAATCCATTCAACCTACTGTGTAGGTATATTTGAGACTGGCTTGAACGTTTAAAGTTCATTTCTTTAGGTTTTATTGTGTTTATCGTAATTGATAAATATGAGAAATTTGCGGATCCAATACAGTTTGTAATTTGATGTCTAGCATATGATCCTAAAGAAACTCCAATAATGTATAAAAACACACAATTCAAGCAGAAATTGTTTTGTGTGCAACGTTGTTTTAATATTTGCTTCAAACTAAGATATGTATGTGATGAAAAATGAATTCTAAGCAAAACGAAATATAAACACCTTCATACTGAATGCACTATACCAAAGAGAAAGCTAGCTCCAAAACAAGCACAGCAAAGCCAAAAAAACATTCAATTTCTATAATAAAATATCGGCCACTTACTAAATTTTCTTCAGCCAAATATCGTGATCGGGAAATGATAGCCTACAAAACGAAGTTTTGGTAAAACAATGAAACTAATGAATGCTTTGGACGAATGCACTTCAATCTAATTGAATAGTAGCTCAGAAGCTTTGCTTTTACTGAACTTACTTGTTCTCCGACAATGATGTCGGTGTCATCAACGTCTGAGCTGATGCCTGATGAGTTGTCTTCGTTTATCATTTGACTGTCCAAAGGCCTGTATCGTCTCTATAAAAAATGTTATCAACTTTAGTTTGGTTCGTTTCATAAAGTTCACAGGCGTGTTCAAATAATATCAATGAAGGCTTTGTTATGATGATGAATGCTGAAAATGAGTTTAGAACTATGGGATCAGAAATCCCCATTACAAAATAGTCCCGCAGACGTTTTTTGGAAGTATATTTCTTATTTCAACTGATAACTTATTGAAAATTCTGGGTGCCATAGCTGGGGTGATTTCAAAGATACATTGAGTCTATTACTGTATCTATCAACTCAGTAAAATTATAGATAAGTCGGTGGTACTCATGTACTATCATGCCCAATTACACTCAACAATCTCATATAGTATAGATAAGATTGGAGTAAGGTATCTCTCTGCTGAAAAGACCATACTGATAGTTCGAAAATCAAAATAGACACCAGTGTTAAAATCTTATATTTTTGAAAAAATTGCTTACAGCCTAGGAAGGAGATCGAATTATTCTTGGAGGAAATATGTGTGTTATCGAATCCAAACTCAATATCCTCACATCTTTTTAGACGAAGGTGGAACCTCATAGAATTTGTTTTCTCAATATTCAGGAATAAATTATTAGCAGAGTACCAACCATTCAATTGTTTAAAGACTTCTTGGCATTTTTCCGTCAAGAACTGACGTGTCATCAGCATATAAAGTAAATGATGCTGGTACTGATAGGTGATCAAAGTCATTTATATAGAATATAAATAGTACTGGTCCCAAAATTGAACCTTCTGGTACACCCAGATCAATACCTCGGATCTCAGAACTTGGTGATATGCGGATACGAACGATCCCCTTGAGGAACTAGGCGAAACCTCATTGTAATCAGCCTTCCTCTGGTAATGCGGGGCTATGCCAGAGGTGACCAACTCTTCCCTTGCTTCTAGTGGGAACACACATGAATGAAACAAACACAAAAACAGAAACAACAAAAACCAATCGCTAGACTGGGTAGAAGTGCTCACCTCGATCTAAGGCGGTAGCTGGGGATGAACAGAAATGTCCACCCCAATCTACCGCTTGGAATGAGGCTGGATATAGCAGATCACCTCGTGATGTAATACAAAGGCCAAGGCGTAAGCGCATTTGCGGCACCGTGGCCAAAAGGAGAAAGAGGGCAAAGGAGGCAGGAGTGGCAGCAAATATAAGTGAACTCTCCTCCTTCCCCACTCCACCTCTAACAGCAAGAGCACTTCCTGCGGCGGACGCCAAGAGCTCCACCTTGAATAAAGGCAATGAACTGGCTGCCCCTGCAGGAAAGCGCCCTCACTTGAACACCTCCACTATAGGAACCCCAGGAAGGTTGAAGAAGCCGTGCAACGACAGTAATGTCGCTGCACCCTCCAAAACCTTTGTGGATGCCGCCTTGAGACACCTTAAGGTTGTCAAAGAGAGTGTGTGTTCAAAATTTACAGAAAATTTGGATGGTATGAGCCAACCGATCTGTCGACATACTCAGCAACTTCTCTAATAGTAAATCGACGATTATCCATAGCGATTTTCTTCACTTTCACATTTTCATTGGTTGTTGATGTACTGGAGCGTCATTATTCACATCTTCTCGACCATCAGTGAAAAGTTTGTACCACTGTTCGAGACGAGTGTACCAACATACAAAAAATCGCTGATCGAATGTACGTAGCGCGCGAAATTTGAACATTCGCCTTATTTTTTAACAGTTCATGTATTTCAGGACTGGTGTATTGTAAATGAAATTCTGTTTGTTTGAAGGTGATTGACAATGTTTCATGATGAATTTCACTAGTTCGGACTTCCATTGTCTATTATAAAATGATTTGAAATCCCTGAAACAAAAAAAAAACAAAAAAAAAACAGAATTGAAAATGAATGTCATCACCCGAAGACGTAGATACTAACGATCGAAACGTCGTGAACTAACGTGACTTGGNTTCCATTCATCATTAAACATATTTAAACATCTATATCGTATCAACTTCATTTCATCAATTTCTTTTTTGGAAAACCACTCTATTAAAATCAAACATTTTACTATTGCGTAAGTACAAACGCACATGTATCTTCCAGCCACCAATGAATAATCGTTAATTATTATTCGAATGAATCCCTCGCTGATACCCATATTAATTTTCAGTTCATCTTGATCTGCCTGGTAGGCAAACTGTCTTCACACCAGTACCACCCTGACCATCAAACTCCCGAAGCCTCAAGACATGCCATAGAAGAATACGTGAATGGATATTACATATCTCTAGGACGCCATCTGCCCGTACTTGTGAATGATGCGAACTCAGCTTTCACAGGTATCGAAAATGTCAATAAACACACCAAATTCCACCATGATCGTTATTCGAATGTAGTAAATGATAGAGTACACTATGGCAACCATCAATTTGGCAATATTAACAAGGGGTCGGCAATATCACCCACACATCAAAGTCGAATTTATCAAGACCCCTATGTTATGGAAGAAAGTGATATAGAAGTATATGGACATGGCCGCATTCATGTTAGACCAAGTACAGAAAAAGACACAATTTCCCAGAGCGGTATTCACCATGTAGACATAGATGTTGACGAAGTTGGTCTTGACTACATTGACTCCAAAGTCCATTCAGAGACTAGTTTTCCATATAGAAAAAAGATTACCAGAGGAATTTTATACTACGTAATATTTTTTTTCGAGTCAGTTTTTACTTTAGTTTTTCGAAATTGATATGTACCTTAGGAAAAGTATTCATCTAAGTTATTGTCTATGTATTCGCAATTGTGAGTTGTATTTTTCTAAAGATATGTTTAACCACTTATCGAATCGTTTAATATAGGTACTTACTAATTATTCTGAAATTCAATAAAGCTCTTTAAACTAATGGTGCTTAATTTTCTCTGTATGGTCGTAGAAAAAGTATAGTGTGCAACATGTGCGTGGAGACTTTTTTACACTCGCGTTGTTTGTGACACTCGCCTGAGGGTTCGTGTCGCAAATTCCACGCTTGAGTAAAAAAGTCGATTTCACGCACTTGTTACACAATATACTATTTTTATTTCATTTATAAAACCTCATAATGATGAGGTTGGATGTAAGAAATGGATACATGCTTCGAGGAGAGTGAATTTAACAATGCAAAAAATAAATAAATATTCATATGTATGCTCTAAACATGAGATGAATAGTATATTTTTCATAGTTAATTACCATTGATTAGAATAAGATATAACCTCAATCATTTAATAAATTATATTCATTATATTTCATTAAATGTATTTCATTACCATCTATATTTGATTCATATTTTACTCGGAAATAAATCTGAAATTCATAATTATTTTAAATTTCTTTCATTACAGTTTGAATCGACCGCTACTCTTTTACTAGAGTCTGTACACTAACCTGTCTATTAATTCACTTTTTTCCAGTTACTTTTAAATTGCGGCATGCAAGCCAACGTTTTAATGTTACAACATTGTTATTCTTTACAGTTGCAAATTTTAATTGTGCTCCAAGAACATTTTCTTCTGTTAAAAACATTCTTTTTTAATTGTACTGTATGAACTACTAGCGCTGCTAGTGAGTGATTTTTCGTACTTCAGGAAAAAGGTTCGTTGCAGAAATATGGCCTCAGGAACTGACATATTTTATTCTTCTGATTGAGAGAAATGTTTCAAAATAAATCTGGACAGACACTGCTCTAAATGTTTAAAAATGTGTCAGTGGTTTGAGTAAAAGTTTTCGATGCTATGCTAATAAGTATTACATCAATTGAACTAAGTAGAAAGTTGCATAAATTCATCTTTATTTTGATGAAGATGTTGGTTGTGAGATATTTTCACTTCACTACTAATAATGTAACCATTATTATTAAACTGTCTCAAAACGTCTTTTGACTCAATTTGATCCATCTATCTATCTTGAGGATTACATATTTGCAGATATTTTCCAATTACGGATTTTCTTCTTATAATTATAAATTAATATGTTCAGACAATAAAGTATACTTTGATTGAATTCTGAAATGAAAAATAAACACTAACCGTGCGATCCTCATGTCCTGCATTGGAAGTTGCACAGCCAACATCAGCTGGGTTTACTACTAAAAATGAAAATAGTATAAATCCTACTATACCAACATAGAAACCCGGCATCACGAAGGAGAGTGCCCAATCAGTTTCAACATATTGTGCTGCAATCAAAGAACCTAAAAAACAACTCTTTTCAGAATGGTCTGACAAGTCTTCGAGAGACTTGAGAGAGCTGGGGAAAGCAAAGTCTTATCAAGGACAAGACGCGAAAATCCATCTGAAGTATCAGTCACCCCAACCACTGCCACTGAAGTTGAGTTCAGAGGGCAACCGAGTTCAATTAGGTATTCGCCCGTGTCCTCAACAAAATAAATTATTTTCTCACCTAAAATATTTCCTATACTTGTATGGGAATTCCAAATGCCAAAAATTAGACCTCTTTTACTTTTGCCAAACCAGTTGCTCATTACAGTAACAACACCTGGCCATCCTGTTGTTTGGAAGATACCTGCCAAGCCCTGTAACATAACTGAAGCTGAAAAGACATCTCAGAAATCCCAAAGCAATAAATCCACCTGTCTCAGAGCCATTTTACGGATTATAATAATAATAATAATATGCTTTATTATCATAAGACATAATCTTGTAGACAAAGCTTGAGTAGTACATACTTAAAAAATGCAATGCATACCAACTGAAATTAAAATAAAAATATAAATTATGCATGGGTACAAACTATGTTAAAATGGAGGATATAATAGATATATACAGGGTGTCCCTGGACTTCCTCTTTTCCTCTCGGGAATGTATAGATGGAGTCAAAATATCACCAGTACTTCATATAACTTTTTTTCCTAAAAGTCTTCGTAACCAAGTTACGGAGTTAAGTTTATTAAAGAGTAGACATAAAAAGTAACAACTTAAGAACTCCTTAATAAGTTAAGATAAAAAATATGCGTAAGTCAGTTAAAAGTTATTGTTAAAATATTCATCCAAAGTATAATAGGGTCTATCATATAGAAATTGTTTGACTAACTTCCTGAATCGGAAGTCATTTATATTGGCAGATCTTATGTCCATAGGCAAATGATTGTATATTTTTCCAGTGTTGTAAAATATGGAGTCTCTGGTAATGTTTTTAGTTGGTACAGTGAGTTTCAGAGTGTATCTGCAGTTCCGAATATTATAATGGAAAGAGGATGCAGCAAAATTTAATATATACTTATTTATTAAACACACAGATTCCAGTATAAATAATGCAGTTACCGTTAGAATATTATGTTTTTTGAAGAAGGTTCTACAGGAGTCTCTTGGTTAAAGGTTTCCTGTATACTGTATTGCCCTTTTCTGTAAAATTAGTAGACTTTTGAATAAACTTGGACTGCATTCTCCCCAAAATGGTATTCCATAGCGTGAGAGTGCATAGTACACCATCTTTGCAGTGCTGAACCCCAATTCTTTACAAATCACTCCAACCGCATAACAGCCAGAAGAGACTTTTCTAAAGAGTTGTTTAACATGATCCACAAATTTTTAATTCTGGTCGATGAACACTCCTAGAAATTTAGTGTCATTTTTAGATTCCAGTGATCTGCCTTCAAAAAAAAGTTCGTTAATTGAGCATCTATGATAATAAATTTGTTTTAGTTAAGTTAAAAGATAAAATGTTTGAATCACACCAATCTTTGACTTTTTTCAAATCGGCAGAGATTATTCTATGCAACTCACAAGTGTTTTTATTATTCCAAAGTATGGTAGTGTCATCTGCAAATAAGGTGAACTTCCCAGAAAGATTAAGCTTGGTGAGGTCATTAATATATAATGAGAAAAGAATGGGACCTAACAGAACCTTGTGGCCCTCCAGAATTAATTTCCTTTTTTTTTCGAAAGTTGAATTGTTTTAACCATTTGTGTCCGTCCCATTAAGTGGGAATCGAACCATTTGTTCATCCATAACGTTGGAGCTTTCTCGGCAGTATTTTGTGATCAACACAGTCGAATGCCTTTGACAGGTCACAAAATACTGCCATGGTTGGTATGAGAGATATAGGGCGGAGATTAGAGGGATCATCAGAATCTCCGCCCTTACGCAGAGGAATAACCACAGAGGTTTTTAGAAAAAAGGGGAATATGCCTGTTTGAAAGGATAAATTTATCAGTGAGACCAGTATATTTAGGGCACTAGGAGGAAGGTTTTGTATTATTTTGATCCAAATGTCATCGTAGCCTGCAGTATTTTTGTTTTTAATATCCATCATGATTTCAATTAATTCATTAATGTTGGTGTCATACAGAGACAGGTACTCATCCACGCACTAATGGATCATATGGGCTAGCAATATTTTTACTCATATTCTCTGCAATAGAGCAGTAAAAGTCATTTATAGTATCAGGACTTAGAGTAATGTTACATTTTCGTTTTTTTTGTTCTAAGCTATTGAGAAGCAGCCTTTGCAATTCCATCGACATGATTGTGCCAAGACATACTGGTGTCCATTTTAACCCCCAAGAAACTTATCAAAGCCAAAAACGGAATTGTCTTTCCTGGCATTATTATACCCGGTTCGGACATTTACCTTTTTGGAGAAAACCGATGCCCGGGTTTTCGTGACATTGAATTGAACTTGATTACTTTCATGCCATTTCAAAATCACCTCTAGATCCTCATCCTTCTGCTGCCGATGAAGATATGTATCCGCAGTCGATGTCCTAGAATCCAAATGTTTTAACGAGACAAGTGTGCTGTCATCAGCAAAGCAATATATTGGATTCTTGTTTTTTTTCCAATAAGTCGTTGATATACAATAAGAGGGTTGGAGACAACATAGGTCCTTGGGGAACACCAGCATTGATGGTAACAGTATTCGAGAGACATATATCGAGAGCCACTTGCAAGAAACGTTCTTTCAGGAAGCTGAAGAGCCATATACAAAAGGATCCGACAAGCCATAGCATCGAAGTTTCACCAGCAAATCCACATGCCACAGACACAGAAAGTAACTCAAAATTTATTTCCGATGCACATGTTGGTGTACCCCAAGGTTCGATATTGGGACCCATACTGTTCATTTATTCAAGAAACACTTACATTATGAGATTTTCACCAAACTATTTTACAAAAATGCAACACGTGTTTCGCTAAACAATTATATTATAATTCATCAGAGTACTATCTCTGACTTGTGCCTTACTCTCAATACAGTTTATGTAATCAATATTGGGAATTTTCAACATACATTATAACTGGCTATTTTCCTAAAGTGTTGTATTGGGCTATGTAATTACAAACTGTTTCTGTTATCCTTCTCTGTTCCATTTGGTTGTCTATACATATATTCAGTATCTATTTGAAAATGTATATTATTTTATAGTGTATAATTTCACCTCACTAAGTAGCGATACCTAATATGTGTAATTTTGTTTGTTTGTTTTTTTTATCAATTATTTTAACCAAGCTTTGTCTTTTTCCAATCACATTAGATCGAAAGTGAGTGAAGCATCGAGAGTTTATGGCTTCATAGTTCGCAATTGTAGATCTTTTTCAAACATATCTGCTCTATTTACTCTTTATGTAGCCTACGTAAGGTCAAAATTAGAATATGGCTCTGTTCTATTGTCTCCATTCTACAATTGCTATAATACATTAATTGAAAAACTTCAACGTTGTTTCCTAAAGATCCTAAAGATTATTTACTTCAAATCCCATAGTATCTATCCTGATAGAGGTATTCCATATGAATCTCTTACCATAACATTCAATATAGAAAGTCTTGAATTACGCAGAAAACTTGCTGGAATAATTTTTCTGTATAAATTACTGCACAACAATGTGGATGCTATGGAGGTGTTATCTTTTATAAATGTCTGTGTGCCTCATTTCAGAACTAGAAGTACAAAAACTTTTTACAGCCAACTGGCCAGAACTAATTTGTATCTCAAGTCACCTATGTTTAGTATTTGCAATAATTTCAAATTAATTTCAAATTTATGTGATATCAATTTTGATTCCCTAGAATATTTTGTTGACACTGCATCTCAGTATTTCATGAAGAATTTTTAATTTTTATAAATTTCTGTGTGCCTCATTTCAGAACTAGAAGTACAAAAACTTTTTACAGCCAACTGGCCAGAACTAATTTGTAGCTCAAGTCACCTATGTTTAGTATTTGCAATAATTTCAAATTAATTTCAAATTTATGTGATAACAATTTTGATTCCCTAGAATATTTTGTTGCCACTGCATCTCAGTATTTCATGGAGAATTTTCAATTTTCTGGTATAGTATTTTTTATTTTATTTTCTTATATTATAAGTTTGTTATTCATTTTCTCAAATTGTAACTTCGTTATTATAAGGATTTATATTACTTTTTTCAACATACTTAGTTAACTACCAAGTTACAAATTTTCTATATAAATGTAATATAATTAGCAATAACCAACACAGATACTTACGAGAGAGATCAACAAACAGTGCAATATTTCAATTTACTTAAAATATAACAAACTGAATGGAAAGAAAATACTTAGCACTTGGTATGTTCTTAGATCTGTCAAAGGCATCTGACTGCTTGAATCACGAGATACTTATAAAAAAACTAGAACTATACGGTATAAGAGGAAACTCACTGAAATGGATTGAATTTTACCTATCAGATCGCCATAACTATTAACAAACATGGTCGAACATACAAATCTGAGAATGCGGCAGTGAAAGTAGGAATACCCCAAGGAAGCATTGCGGGCCCCTTGTTATTTAATATCTACATAAACGATTTATGTTATCATTCAAACACACATAATTCAATTACAGTCTTTGCTGATGACACTAATTTATTAATAGGCCGTGAAACATACCCTGAAGAAGTAAAAACAAGTATGGAAATGTTTAATGATACAAAAGAATGGTTCACTAGGAATAGGTTAATTTTGAATGGATCTAAAACTAATCTTATACTTTTTAGAACTAATCAATTACAGATAGAACGACCTCAAACTTTGAATATTGAAAACATAACTATATAATATTCAGAAGACACCAAATTTCTAGGACTTCATATTGATGAATTCTTGAAATGGAACAAACAGATTGATTATACAGCTAACAAATTTAGCAAAATTTCGTATGGACTAAGAGTGGTTCGCAAATATCTCAACAAAGACACAGCAAAGTTCCATTGTAATATTCATCAAGATTGTAGTACGCTTTAGTTGCAAGGGCATCTTTAATAAGATTTCTGAACTTTTTATAGCTTTTCTCCTTCCTAATTTCGTAAGGTATGTGATTATACAGCTTTTTACTTTCATATATTAAAGAATACTTTGTTTGGCTCGTTTTTGGAACAGGAAGATGTAATTTATTTTCAGTTACTTGCCAGGTTATGTAATTTGTATGTTCCGGAGTTCCAACCATATTATGTTTTTTGTAAATCAAGCAAACAGTTTCAATATAAGATATGAATCTTCAGACAATAAAGCATATTTTGACTTTGACTTTGAATAGCTTCTTCAAGCGTATCTAAACTCAACGTAGACATGTCTATAATCAGTATAGACACGCTTGAAAAAGTTATTGTATGGCGATTTCATCACATACTCAATTGATGAAAAAATACTGCAAATATTCGTACTCACCTGAACCAGTACATAGTACCATAAGCTATGTATTTGATAAGTTTTGGCAAGTCCGAACATATAACAGAAAATTCCTGACATCAACATTCCCAAGCTCAAAAAGTACCTTAGATTGACTCTCTCTGCCACGAACCCAGACACAAACATAGCTATAGCATAGCAAAATAAGAAGGAAGAGTCCAACTCCCCGAGCATCTGAGATGCACTAGCATCTGAACCATCTGAAATAAGTTGATTAGTTTATTGAAAGTTGAAATGCAAATAGAAAATTACTGTTACTACAGTTACTATTTTCATAGCAAAGTAATAATACTATTAATTATAATAAATGTAAACTTCATTAATTTGAACTTTCATTGTAAAATGATATAAAACATAACATCAAGTGAGGGAGGAACACTGGGTTAGGAGGAAATTTAAAGAAGACGTATAATATGTTGTCCAACAACGCCTTTGGACAAGCTAGCATAGAAATACGCAAGATATCAAAACACATAATCAAGCGGAAAACGGTCAACTCCCGCCTTACGGTCAGCTTCCCCTAAACTGGTGAAGCGGAGAGACGAAAGATGGGATATGTGAAAGCACTCAAATGACCTATAAATAGTCATCTCTGAGGAATACTTTTTTGGATCGGATCCTCACGTGTGATGAAAAGTGGATCCTTTAAAACAGGAGACGTTGAGAACAGTGGTTGAACACCGATGAGCCGCCCAGGCACTTCCCACAGGTGAAAACCCACCAAAAAAAACCATGATTACTGTATGGTGGGTGCGGCTGATGTAATTCACTATACATTTTTGCAACCAGGCCAAACAACCACAGTAGATAATCGACGAAATGTACCGTTCCATGTATCCTGTTCCACGACGACGCACGTCTTCACGTTTCACCAATCACCGTCTGAAACTTAAACGAATGGAGCATTGAAAAACTGCCTCAACCACCATACTTCCCGTCGACAATCAGGACCAGGCAAAAACGGCTTTCGTCGACTTCATCGAACCCCGATCACCCAATTTTTATGCACTGATTCAAATGGGCTTATTTCGTGTGTATTCACAGATATAATACAGTTTAAAGTAGACTCATAAAGACAGACAAAACTTTTGGAGGTCAATATGAATAAATTTCATCCTTCAGTCATTATATTAAGCTACAGACTCACTAACTGAAGATGATACTGTCAAGATACCTCAAAATTTTCATTTACACTCACTCTTTACAATAACAGAGAATCTCATTTTTTGCATGTCATTCTCAAAATTGATGAAAAAATTGAAAGAACTGATAGTTATAAAGTTAATTCAAGTTTACTTACCGAAAGGGGCCCAATCACACGAATTATTCGGATCCTTGGTTTCAGGAGTGAGATCGCTACAATTCCTATGTAACACTGCTTTCACAACTGAAATGGGTTTTCTTGACAAATGATAGCACATATACGCAATATATGTTAAAAACACTATACTTGATCGATAACTGGAAAGAAACGAAAATAAAATATTAATATTTATAGTAATAAAATAATAAGGAAAATAGTAACAAAAAAGAGGCATTCATCTGCAGCAGTGTTCTGTGACTTTCCTGAAGCCTTTGACTCTATAGATCAAGGAATACTGCTGAAAAAACTCTATCACTATAGAGCTTTTTTGATTCTTCAAAAGCATTCGACACAATAGCTTCTGAGTTTCTTGTAATTAAACTACCGATGCTTTCCCAAATAACTTATTGGACTAGATGAAATCATATATAGAAAACCACAGTCTAATAGTTAGCTGCAATGGTATTTTATCAAGTCCCAAAGACACAACGCTAGATGTGCCCCTAAGGTTCTTTCCTAGGACCATTGTTATTCCTCGACTTCTTATATGACCTGTCTGAATTATTTTCTGAATGTCACAACCATGTTTGCTGATTGACACCACAATTACTGTGGCTGGCAAAAATGAAGTAGAGTTATTAGACAAAGTAAATACATCCAGCGAAGTTATGTTTTAATGAACGTCTTTGGACGAAAATATAACCTGGACCGGTCAAAAAGTCTACAACAGACTCAGTTCTGCATATTATTCAATCATACAATTGAAAAAACTTCAGATTATTTTGAAATTTTTACTTTTCTATGGCTTATTCTCACATCAGCTTTAATATCGCGTGCCAGGGAATTCCCAAGAGTTTTAGTTGCTTATAAAAGGTTGATAAGATCAATATTCAATACAAGTTTTCGAAATAGTTGTAAACCACTTTTCCTAAGAGAGGGCCTCTTGACTGAACCTTCTATATTCATCTTGAAATGTGTCACTTTTGCCTATAAAAATATCGATATATTTGTCAGAAATTCGGATATTCATGGTAGAGATACCTATTAGTTATTATTTTTTTTAGATTGGGGAAGATAAAATTCATATCTATTCATTCAGCTACTGGTTTCATAGCCCTGTTTTCGACTCAATACTCACCATAATTCTCTATTGATATGAAATCGTGGGCAGCACTTATCCGTCAATTTCTGTAAAACTTTTATTCCCCAGGGTACATCACTGAATAATACACTCATATTCACTCTTCTTAGGACAATTGGGGGGTGGGAACTGCTGCAATGTGTAAACTTTAATTTTATTCAGAGAGCGAATTCTCCCATTTTTCTCACTAACCTATCAATGTTACTGATGATAATTGAAAACTTTTTGATGAAAGTATGATAACATAAAAAAAAATCTATTAAGTTATGATTTTAAAAGTAAGTAACAGTACACAGTATATAATTTAAGCTATACTGTGACTAAGACACCTGTTTTGTTTACATTAAGGAAAAAACTGTACCTCTCTGTCTTTATTCTTGTATGACCATTATCACAGACCATCTGTGATCTGTGACCATTATATGCCGCCATGGAACATAAACTTCGTCTGCAGACGCAAGTCCCCGTTGCGTTATGCAACCCGGCGTCCATTTTTTTTTGAGCTTTTAATCCTTCTTTTTTTGCTTTATCATTCTGTTTACTGAGGGATTCATGACAACTAGCACAAAACAGAGGTATTGATTTACGAAAACAAATTAGGATGTACCGAGGATGAGGAACAAAGGTAATCCGTTTCTCCTTTTATTTTATATTTTGGTTTGATTTTTTATCATAAATTTGTTTAGTATTTTCATAATTCTCATATTCAGATATCTTAGGTCTAGCGGAGCTGGTATTCCAGTTTCAATAAACTTTTGGTAAATATTGTACTCAGGGATGATATTGATGGGACATTCAAAGAAGGTATGATTTATTGTTTCCGGTTTCCCATATTCGGAATTAGGCGTATCACTTACCTCTATCCGAAATAAATGTACTCCATTCATGCAATGTCCAGTTTTCAGTCTGATAATTGTTGTTATGTGTTGTCTATTCAAGACTAGAATTTTCCAGTACCAAGGTATTTGAGCATATTCTGAATGGATCCTGAAATAGGTTTTACCTTTCTTTGATATGTTGTGTTTTCATTGATCATGGGATTGTTTCCTGATCTTTTTTCTTCAAGTATAGCAAGAAGGTTTGTTTATCTATTTCGATATTCAATGGAATATTTGAAACTCACCGCTCTCAGAGCGGTGCCTATGCGAAAGTAGCGATTCACATTGGATTTGAATCGCTGGAGATCAAATCCATTAGGAAAAACGTTCTCAGGAAGTTTATTCCAAATAAACGAGGTGTACTGAGTTGAACCTCAAAATGATGGGAAGCCACAGCCCATCGCGTATTACTGATATGTACCGCTCTTGGTGGAATCGAATGTGCCAAATCACTTGAACATTTCCCGTGAAAGTATTTATACTCCTAATTGCATCCAATATAAAGCTGTAGTGACCAAGACAGACCTAATACTTGTGCACATCAGTGCTTCGCAAATCATGACTTGATCGTAGTGCCCGTACACGTAACCCTAGTGCATCACCTCACATTGGTGCTTATAGATAGATAGATGTTTATTTTACTACATTATGTACAAAGATACAATTATAGCAAGTCAGTTCCTCGGGTGCTGTCTGACACTGCTTATTAATTGACTTCAAATTACAGTAGAACTGTGTTGTAGCGCAAATCTAAGACATTTTTGGGTCTAACCCAGATCCACTTCAATGTGAGCTCCACCTGTAGTAGCAACATGGGCTGGATAGCCCTCGCAGCTGATGCCATTAATGTAAAAATAATAATGAGAAGAAGAACTAATGTAGGATTCAGAAGAAGAGTTGTAGAGAAAATTTAATTTCACGATAAAAATATATCTATATAAAACAACGATAAATATAAATGTAGAGTACATTTTTGACAGCGACGTTATAAATATGGACTGGCCATTGAAGAGAGAATATTGACTCTAATAACTAAAAAATGGTGAAGAGATGCAGGTCTGGGCATTTACGTCACTCATACACTTCATCATGATGTTTTACGTGTTGCATATTTCCATGTGAAAATTTTGGGGCTTTATTTGACACATGATTACAGTGACGTCACACCTAGTCATGTTATCATATCTATTGTTGTTGCCCGTTGATTTGATATTTGATAATTTGTTTCAAAACAAACGAAATGTCTATGTTTGCTTTACTTACATATCTAATTTCTCATTTAGATATTTATTGAAAGCTGTGATTTTTCTGTCCAGAATATATCAATTTATTGGACACGACCTTTCATTTTCTATTTTCTGAATTTTCCTAGTGTTAATGATGTTCACTGACGACGTTTGTCGTTATAGAGTATTAATCCAAACAGGAGGTCGGATGGATAAGTATATAAATTTCTCCTTAATATAGTTACTTGGAATTTATAATAATTTTCTTAGGGGAAGGTCTGTAGACTGGAAAGTGATTGTAATACTGGCTGTTCTTATCACTCCTCCGCTATTATTTTACATAATTTATGCGATTGTGTTTGGAATATATCCTAGTCTGAAATACCCTGGAGTTACCATGAATGGTAAGTTATAGTTATGGCATACCTACTGAACAATAAAGTTGTTTTTGTTTGTAGTACCCGAACAAAGTATTAATCGTGCCGTATTATACAACTCCATACAAAATTCATCATTCAAAACCAACTTCCAGTTGAAAGAACGGAAAGCAAATTACGTGAAAACTTATAAGCTAGTCTGCTACTATTCATTGCCTACTACAGCTGATTCACTGCAAGTAGATGAACTGGATCCTTATTTATGTACCCATATTAATGTTGCATTTGCAAAAGTAGTAAATAATTCTATCCTGATTAATGAATCTCAGAAGGAAAGTCTGGAAAAACTCGTCAACTTGAAAAATATCAACAAGGATCTGAAAATACTGATGTCTGTAGGAGGTTCTGGGAATGATGTTGGTTTTCCAGAAATGATATCAAATCACAAAAAAAAGTCACACACACTCTCCACTGTGTGCGAGTAGTCAATAGTGTTTGTAATTATTTTTCTAAAGGGCAGTAATCATTAACGCTCGAACATTTTCATAACTTAAGGAATGATAAAGCAGTTTATGATTTTATAACATATCCAGGATTACTTTTTCATAATTTACAATCGTAAATTGTAGCAGTAGATTGTAAGAGTCTAAAAAGTATTAACCAATTTTAAACCCAAGAGAAATGAAATGTATAAGACCGAAAGCTACCTGAATAATTAGGGGTTTTAAAAAATAAAGTGAAAATACTAATTAATTTCACCGAGAGTGAAAAACTTGAATTGTTTTTTTTTGTTCATTATTTTTTTATCTCTAAGTATATTGATTTAATTTATTAGTAAAAGTTACTTCTCTACATGATCTACACATCTTCGTAAGGAGTTCTTTGGAAAGTTTCCCACAATTTTTTGTGGAAAGGTAGAGAATTCAAAGCCTGAAAGCTGTTTTTTTCAAAAAAAGTAACGTTTGCTTAACTTTGATAGTTCAATCTTAATTGAAACCAGAGCCCAAAAACAAATAATTTGTTATCCAATACAAAGTGTTCTAATGCAAAGCTAAGCTTTAAAATTATTCACTCAACGATATTTGCCCATCGTCTTTCACTGCAAAGCAATTAGTTGAAACCAGTCCTATCAAGACGCCATCTAGGAGATCGATAGAAAACTGAATTCATGAATGTCAAAGGTAAATAAAGGCGGTCCATTGAAGAATCAAGTTTGGATATCAACTGGCGAATGAGATTTTTCTTCCGTCTTTAACTGCAGGGCAACTGGTCCAAACAAAGATACAGTTATTAGTTGACTATTAATGCAAATATTTACCAATTATCCTAACTTGTGTTAGTGCTGGAGGAATTGCCTTCAAAATAATTGAAATATTTGTTAAAAATTCAAATTTAATATAATGTTACGTTTTTCCCATAGGTTCGACAATAACTGACCACATTGTACAATTAAACTCATTTTTATTTCACTACTACACTGCCAATGCGACAAACAAACTTCAGACTAACACACAAATGTCTTTCGCCTTATTAGCTCACTTTGTACCGCACTTTCAACTAGACTAGTCCCATCTGCCTGTTGGTAGTGCTTATATATCCCAATGGAAGTCTTCGGAAGTCGATAGGAATATTCTCAAAGGGATGCGACATCTAGAACTATCGAGAAGCATATGATTAAATGTGAAAACCAATCAACATGAGGATCATGTTGTTGTTGTTAAATATTTGTTACGTATTTATGTTAAGTAAGTACTTAACTCACTGCCATGTCTTTTTTTTCAGTTTTATACAGTCTGTGAGGAGCTACGTCAAAAATTTCAAAATTGATGGAGTTGATCTTGACTGGGAGTTTCCAAATGAACACCAGAAAGTTCATTTTACTCAACTACTTGAAGAATTCAGAAAAAGCATTAACAGGAATCCAAATTATCCATATCTTTTAACAGTAGCAGTGGCAGCTCCATATACAATTGTCGACAGCTCTTATGCTGTTTCATATATGAATGAGTTAGTATATTTTATTAGTTATGAATAATTTCAGAAGTAGCTACTAATGATACAACCATATAGCTAGACATGTCTGGGAGAGTTTCAAAAGTGATAATATGAACCCATAGTTTCACATAAATTGTACCAACTCCACTTAATGTACTGAGCATAACCCTCCTAACTACCCAATTTGAGTATTATACAGATATAAAAAAAATCAGTGAAAACATTATCTGATTCTTATACTGTTATTCTGTTAACTTGAAACAAATCCTTTTTGAACATACTGACACTGAATAATATTATAGGTCAGGGGTGATTTGCCGCAGTAATAGCGTGTCCGACTCGTAATTGAGATATTGTTGAGTTAGAATCTGCCTTCGAGCATATATTTTTCTCACAAGAATTTATCTAGTTGAGGGCGGATTGATTCTGCCATGTTACATGGCTGACGGAACTGCGAGTAGCATCGATACTTCCTAGGTGGCTTGGGGAATTATTAACATTGCCTACCGAGAACACAAGGCCACAGTCGTCGATGCCACTGACGACAAAGAATCTCATAGGTAACATGACCTTACTCAACTAGACATTGATTGTGATAGTTATGAAATTTGAAGCGAATGAATTAACGTTTGTAATGGATAAACGCAGTATTGCAAGACAACTTGATAATTACTTTTCGATGAAATCTATAGGGCGATTTTATCTTACACTTTGAATGCAATTTTTTTTAGATTTGAAGAGTAGGTAATGAGTTTCATAACAAAAATAATGAATTACAATGTTTTAAAGATTATAATTATGATACCAAACTAGCCAATCATTACTTTATGAATCTCTTGGAGATAATTCTATAGGTATTCATATTTTATTTCAAAATATTTGTCCGTTTTTGTAGCTTCATATCTTCATGAATATTTATTCTCTGGTTCGTGGTATATAGGTACTGATCAATAGGGAATTTTATACTCTATACATTGATGCTGTCAATTTTTTTTCCAAATTTCAATTTTTTACCTATTTTCAGCTCATATCTTTATGATGTTGTTAAGTGGTTTTTGCAAATTTTTCTGTAAGAAATATTACTGGAGTTTTTTCCCAACACCGAATCATTATTTTTAATACCTCGACACGTGTTTCGATCACCAAGTGATCATCTTCAAAGAGGAAGATTAAAGTTTTAATCAAAGAGGAAGATTAAAACTGGTTTTAATCTTCCTCTTTGAAGATGATCACTTGGTGATCGAAACACGTGTCGAGGTGTTAAAAATAACGAAGAGGAAGATTAAAGTTTTAATCAAAGAGGAAGATTAAAACTGGTCTTAATCTTAAAACCAGTTTTAAACTTAAAAGATTGAAGTTTTAATCAAAGAGGAAGATTAAAACTGGTTTTAATCTTCCTCTTTGAAGATGATCAC